>JADMLL010000008.1:13030711-13049759 GCA_016920875.1 Columbicola columbae
CCGACAAAGCTAAGCAGGGGTAAGATTCCCACTCCTGATTCCACTAATAAGTCTACATACCGCAAGATTCGGAAAGTTTTCAGTTTCTACTCCTCCTCCTCCGAAAAAGAAAATCCAAATCTCCTCGCAATCTCGTCATGCAGACACAGATTTGTCTCAGAATCCAAAAATATCATTTAATGATCTCTTCTCTAGCCCGCGCTCATAGTGCTCTCAACCCCCAACTACCCCTCATCCACCCCCAACTTTCTCCCGCTCGCTCAGCGGCGGTTCACCGCGGAAATTTTTAACTAGAGAAAGAGCTTTTCGAAAAGCTCTTACATTTCGATTGTAAATGGTTTATTGTGTCGATTTAAGTAATGTTCCTGTGTGAAACTCAACGACGTATATACACTGGGTATGTATACATTGTAAAGCTTTCTGTCTGAAAGTTTTACGACTTCCTCGAGAAATTCTACGATTTGCATATCTCCTTAACAATTCTCTTTGTTATCCACAACCGGAGAGAGAGAGAGAGAGAGAGAGAAGTACACATGTCTCATCTACTACACGGAAATGCTTCTTCTCTCTTTTCCTTTTTGTGATTTCTTTTGTTCTGGAGGTGGATTTGGTTTTTTGTTTTTTCTCTTCCACGAGGCTTTTAAAACAATGAAAAAGCAAATTTGTGAGAAGGAAGAAGGTGCTGCAGTTTTGAGTGGGCTCAGAATTATCTACAACATTGAAATTGGTTTCTTTATACTTGTTCGGGTGTTAGCCACGAGTTATCTCGCAGTTTTATTGTTTGATTCAAGTGAACTACCTTTATAGAGCGGGATTTGGACGTACCACAGGAATTTTCTGTTTTTACAGGCCTCGAGCGAAAACGATTTGATCCGCCTGCTCTTTCAAAATGAAAACTTTTCCTGTTGTGGCCTTTAAAAGGGTGCTAAAGATGAAACCCAAGTGTGTTTAAGAGTATGACTACCGGTTGGTTCAGTTATTCATTGGTTCTATCGCAGTCGTAAGACCCAAACAATGTCGATTAGGATAAGATCGTCATCGTAACATGTTAGTGGAATAGTTATAGTTACAGTTGAGTTATGATCCCGTTTACACTCTTTTTGGGTAAAACAGGATACCGGAGGAGGATTTGAACCACGACTATAACTTCTTAGTCTGGCACTTAACCACTACAGCACAGGCCTTCCGAATGGTAGTGAAAGTCAGTACATTTTCTATAAACAGATTATTAGTTTGCCCAAAGGGAAGGTTGTTGGGCGGTGACTACAGCACATCAGCTAAGTTATTAAAAGTTAGCCCTCATCAAAATGTTTCTGTTTACAGAAATACCATCTCCTCCTTTGAGTAATTTGCTTATTTTTTTGGGCTGTTTCACTCAGACCGAAGGGAAAGGATTTTTCCAAAAACTCGAGGGCGGAGGCGAAGGGATGGCCGGAAGAAAACGAGCCTAAAAGAGAGCAAAGGAGGGGGAAATAAAATTTATAAAATTTTTCGTTAGTTGAGAAAAGGTTCATTAGATCATTTGTCATGATTTTCGAGGAGTTGATTTCATCTAACATCATTTCCACGAGGAAATTTACCCTTTTTTCTCCACCCCAACCCCTCTCCCGTGCTCTCTCTCTGCTCCTTTCGTGACGCAAGACGTACCACAAATCCGACAGACGGACCGACAGTTCTCACATAAAGTTTATTACTTTCATTTCCTTCCCTCTTTTCTTTTTAAAGGCTTTTTATCTGGCACTTTATTTCCAGTTTGATGTGAGCTTTCCTCGCATTTATTTATATTAAATATCCGACACTGCTATCTGAATTTCTCAACCTCGTAAAATAATGTCTTTTTGAGAGAGAGGAAGATGGGTGGAGAAAGAGACGAAGGGAAAAAAACGACGAAGGAACGAGCGACTTTGTGACAACTTTCTTCGGGGGGGAAGAATATTAAAAATTTCATCGTTGTCATGATTTTTTAGAATCATCTCTTATGTCATGCTTCTCTCTGAGCTTTTATTCACTTCTGCGTATGCGTATCATTCTCTTCTCACCTGTGGACAAACCAGTGCCATTAGGAAGTCGTCTACATATACCTGTCACTAGTCGAGAACTATAAAAATTATTTCTTTCTTACAAATAAATTTAATTCTTAAAATTTCTTATAAAATTATTGTAGTGTACTGTAAACAAACTGTAGGTCATGCTATAATTTTATAGCGTAGAAAAATATAGGTCGTCCGGCCAAAAATAAATAGTGACTTCCACGCCAATTGTAATTAATATTAAGACGGGTTTAAGATGAAACTGAGACAGTGGCACTCGCATTTAATATGTCTAAAGTTGTGAGTAGCACTGGAATTATATCTGAGACTGAGCTGATGACTAAGAAAGGAGAACTGACAATTCGGACTTCAATCTCATATATTCAGCTCAGAACTCTGCTGGTTTATATAATTAAGGAACCAAATATAGTAAGCAGAAGCCAGATAAAACGGGAACATCCCCTTAATGCGAATTCCTTCTTCTGTTAGATGTCTTCTGATTGAGAGAGAGAGAGGATGCTATGGCTTCTTTGATCCTTCCAAATATTCTTATTCATTTTCATCTTCTTTTACAACATTATCTATTTCTTTTCTTTCTCAATATTAATCAAATTCGGAGGAAACAGATTTCAGATTGAAAGGTGAACTCAGAACTTCTGGAGGTACGCGTTGCTGTTGTATAAAGTGACCATTATGTTAATGTTACGAGGGTAAGAAACAGGTACTGATATGGTGTAGACTTTCGTGGCTGCTCGAAATTAGACTACAGGTTGAAAATATCGAACTATATGGTTTGTTGAAATCAAAAAATTGTATAAATTGTATACAGCTTAGTTGTGAAGGACAGGTAATTTGCTGTGGCACCATTTTCGACATCGTCAGATTGTAGGAAGTCGCCTTTTGATGTTCTGAGTTTTATTGGCTCTTATCTATTTGAAAATGTAGATAATTGATGTTTAACAGTTGGTAACCGAAGGGTACAGAAATAATACAGTATTGCAGTGTATAAAATATTTTAAATCAGTCTATAATGAGTATATAAGTGTGTATAGCACGAACAACAGTAATAACTGACACTACACCACTAATATTTATATTAATGACATTAACCGGGTCACACCACATATCTCATAGCACTACCCTACGACTAATGAACTACCTGATCCTAGCCTAGTCACATTCTCAAACTTCTCGCGTGCACCTCTCGTAGCTTCATCTGCAGCACCCTTATAATACTGATTACTCTTTGTTACTGTCGGAATTAGGTGGATTGCTGAATGAAACATTCGAATTCCAAGCGAACAAATGAAAATATATTAATATAAAGAATATATATAACGATAAAACTTATGAAAATTAGCGCCATCGTTCCGCTACGGCTTGAGCCGTTAGACGAGTAATGGTACCGAACTGACTATATCATTGATGACTTATATTAATATCATTTACCAAGCTCAGATGGAGATTGCGAATAATCACCGGCATTATATGTATTCGCCTAACTTATCACTTTTATCGTACCATATATACGAGTCAGGTTCGAATAATAGGTTGAGTGACTATATAACTTAAATATAAATATAATGTTCTACCTACAACGTGCAGGATCCCGCATGCCTTTGAGGCTGTCGGAAGGAAGTCGAAGAGCATCTTGTTTGATTCCTCATCCTGACATGACTTATTTCGTTCGGGTAGACACATGTTATGCTTAACAAAATCAAGTTGGTACGATTGTGAGGAAGTTACATCATCCAGCCCCAAACTTTCTAAAATATTGCTTGTAGGTGATACTGAACGATGGCAAGTTTCAAAAAAGTCATTTTAAAGGAGGACGAAAATCATTAAAAATAAGTCACTCAGATCGTCGGCCATTTTGAATTTCTAAGTGGCCAAATCAAAACGACTCAACGGACCGTCACTTCTGTCTCTTTATATTTTATCCAGGACGGAAGGGAAAATTTTTTTTCTAGCGAAATGAGGTAATTGTGAAGACAAAAACAAGGCAGAATCTTTGGATTGTGATCTTTGTCGAAACTAAAAAGAACAATAAAGATTACCGCCATTTTATCGGACAAAGTAACGACCCGAATAACGTCACCGAAAGTTGTAAGACTTTAATGAGACATCATCCGCCAAAGTAGAAGAAAGAAAGATTTATAAAAATGATAATAAAGTGTGTTATATTAACGCGATTATCTCAGACAGGAAAGTCTGACTGTTTTTCGCTGAGACAAAAACCCGAAGGAAAGACACACACACAAAAAAAGGAGGAGGTGGAGGTGGAGGAAAACGTGGCAGCAGAAGAAACGAACAAAGAATTAGCGAGTGAAAAATGGCGGTGAGGGATTTTGCTCCCGACTGCCAAGTCTTGATTTTCGTTTCTTTTGTGGCCTTGTTAAAAGGTTTTTGAGGTTAATACTGGAAAAATATTTTGAGAGAATCTTGAAAGGTTTTAAGCTTCTCTTCTCCTTTTCACTCTCTCTTTTAAAGGTTCGCAACTCTCTCTTTCTCTCTCTCTTTTCGCTTGGCTTCTCTAATTTCACCTTCTGGCGCTTCAACCTTCTTTGTTTTCCGCCTCTTTCACCAACTTACTTTGTTTTTTCAGCCTTCTATGAAAGAAAATGATATTTTATACTGAATTAGTAAACTTTTTTGTTGTTTTTTTGCACATAATTTGAAATCTTTTGTCTTTCACGTTCTCTACCCTCCCTCCGCCCTCTCTTTTCCCTCCTTTTTTCTCCTAAGATGAATGAAGTTTCCTTTTGTTAGTCAGAGGTGGCTCGGGGTGATCTCTGTAGCATTTTATACTCTTATATGACCTCGTTTATGTTTTGCTAAAAATATTTTATGTATATGTTCCTTGGAGTTTTGCATGAATGGTCTGGATTGTTGATAGGTAGTAATCGGTAGACGGTTATGCTGATTGGTTGCTGTATGATCATACTGGTAAATATTGCCAATTTCATTACCATTTTCTGATTTTAAGAGAAAAAGTTAAAATAAATTGAAATCCTGTTGCTGTTGTTACTATAGGAAAAAGGGTTAATTTACTCTCAGAATATAATACTATGTGAACTGGAGAGTCATAACTGTGGATAATTCCAAAGAACCTTTCGTCGGACTTGGTGAGTGTCCAGGTCTCCGAAGCATACATTAAGACTGGCCTCACCAGCACTTTGTACAGGAGGATCTTGGTTTTCCTGCACACTAGTTTAGGTGCTTACGAGAGTAACACTTACTTGCCGACATTATTTGTCTTTGTATTTATAAACTCCCCGTTGCTGCTGTTAATTTCGGAGCCCAGGTATATAAAGCTCCTCACAACCTCGATCTTGGAAGGAGTTTCCCCGAGTCCTCTGAGTCATTTTAAAATCGACTCAAATTCAAATTCGCTATTTGACCGGAAATGAAGAAACGGAAATTTTTTATAAAATAAAAATAAAAATTCGGGAGGATGGATTCCGTAATAAAAAATTATAACGACGTGAACGAAATTTATGAGCCGAGTTCATTTCGCCGGACAAAATGCTTCGTTTAATTGATTGTACAATTCGGGAATAAATTACCTTTCAAGAGGCTCAAATAAATTTGGGTTATAAATCGCTCCCTCCTACTCCTTTCCATATCCTTCCTCCTTCTCTACCACTCCCAAACTCCCACCTCCTCCTCCTCCTGAAAAAAAAATCAGCAGGAACTGAATTGGTTGTCATTACAAAATTATTTTAGTGTCTACCCAGCGAAGAGGTTGCCGTCCTGCTGCGACCGCCCAAAAGCGGTGGTCAAGTCCATTTGCTCATTTTTTGAATTTATGACCCTCTCTTGGTTTGGATATTCGATTTTTTTGTTGTTGTCTCTTTTTTTGTGCTTGAATGCCAGCAAAAAAATTTTAATTTTCGGTTTTTGAATGTCATCATCAACGTCACTAAAGTTAATTCTTCATATGTGAAGATGGTGCCGAGGTCGTTGGAAATTTTTTTTTTGTATGTTGCCTCCAGCTCCTCGTCCCTTGAAATACTGTTTGTTAAGCTGTCTTTTCATTTTAATTAAAATTTTAATTTAAATCGTCTAAGCTTTGTGAGTGAAGCTTTTGTTGAGTAGATGAGCTTTTAAGAGTCGCATTTCCCTGCTGCCTTGTTTGATTGATTTAGAAAAAGTTTGGATGGTTGAAAGCTTCAACTGAGACCGGCGTTTAGGCTAAGTGCTTTCTAAGATTTGGCATTTTGGACATTTTAAAGTTAAGGTTTGAAGTTGAGAAAAGAAAGCACAGAAAGCTCACGTTAAACTGGGCTGTGTTTAAGAGTTAAAAGGGGTTAAAACTAAGAGAAGTGCGCGCAAAGCGGATTATATTTGAGGATATGACTAGGACTAGAATTTTGTTAGTTCATCACTCGTCGAGGATGTTGCAGATTTTAACCAGACTGCTGTAAAAGTGAACCCGAGTAAACAGTCCGAACAGAGAACGTGAAAAATAACAATGAACCGGACCTGTTTATCCACGATCTACAAAGGAATCGGATAACTCTAATCGAAATCGACATAGTTAACGTAGACAGGCTCAAAGATGTAGTGGCGGAGAAAGGTTGGAAATACGAACCTCTACCTCGAACATGTATGGGGTCGAGGTCACCCAACCCCTAGTTACTCATCATGATAAGAAATATCTTAGATGATGGGTCTAACATCTACCACCTCGACTTATCTCCAATATACCACTATGAAGAAGAGAGTGGAGATCGTCTTGTGAGATGCTAGAGACTTTGCTGTCGATTTCGGACGGTAAGTTCCCTCTGCAGCTATATGTTTATCTGTTTAAACACTTAGATGAAATGTTCTAGAGAAATTTGGCTATAAACGGGAAACACATCCACACATCTTAGTTTCCGAGACTTTTGGAAAGCGAGCTCAAAATGCTCTAAACACATAATTCCAGAGGAAAACTGTCGAATCACTAATACAGGGGATTTAGAGATTCGGAGCGACAGAATCCCCCAGATTTCAAAGGAAAAGCCACTGGTTCTTCCTCCCCCCGCCTTCCCTACCTCCCCGCCATACCCTCACTTTAGAAAGACTTTCAAATGAGGTTCTAACTTGAGTATCAATTAGTAAATGATTGAATCGGACGGACCCTTGTCACGGGACCCAGGTTTGAGGAAAGTTGCTGAGTTAACGCACCCCATCAAAACTTTGTTGAGGGCTTCCCTTTTCATTGTTCTCTTCATTCTGACTCTCTCTCTCTCTCTATCACTTAAAATAATATTTAGACTCGTCACTAATTTGTCTAATCGCTGATAAGGACGATGGGAATTGACTTATTCTCGATGTTTCTGTCAGCAACGGATTGAACGAAAAGAAATGGATTTAGTGTCTTCTTCTCTTCTTGTTCCTTTGCTGTTGTTTTAGTTGGTACCAACATGTACAGTATCTATCGGGTATTATTACACGTGTTTCCTGTATTACTTAAGGTTTTTTACTGCCTCACTGCCTAAGGTTGTTTCCTGCAAGTATTAATATAAGTGAAGAGTGTTGAGGAGACAATGGCGATGTTGTATGATGAGGAGAATACTATGAGCTGTGGTCTCCGGAAAAATAATATGATAAAATAAAATAATAATATAATAATATACTACATACCTTTAACTAATACTAAAATTAGTACTAATAACTGTACAGACTTCATCTCCCAACTTAACTTCCATGATGGTCGTTAATAAGGTTGACTGACTTCTGAATTTCGAATTCTTAATTATTAATATTATAATAATATAATTTATATCGCCCGAGGGCATTAAAGGTAAATTTTTTATTCAGCAATTATAGACCTAGGTTGTGAGCCAGAGAGTTGTGGGAGAATGAGTACTGGAATCAGTTCTTTTGTAGTTGGAAGGTCAACTCTCAGCAGTCATGAGTGACACAATCCGACACTGATTCACCCCAGGAAATAATGTCAGAAAAGATGCGCTCATGTTTGAGGTAAACAAAGGCAGACAAAATTTCAAAACATCCGGTTATTCTCTAAAGACCACTTTGAACCACGCGATAAGACACTGAAGGTAGACCCAGGAGAAAGGACAAGTTTGGGAAGAAAGCTCCCGATCGGGTCGTTTCACTTTGGAAAATATTCCGGGAACGTACTCGCTCGAAAGTTTTCTTTATTTCCCTTCATTGACACGTTTTTAACCGTTGATTATACAAAAGGAAATTTTTCGAGATGTGATGGGGTTGGGGGGAGGTTGAGAGTTTTGATAAGGACCCAGCATCAGATAACGAAATTTCCTGAAAGAGAGAGTGAATGAATGAGTGACTGAGGGGTGGGAGAGGGAGAGAGGGATACAGGGCCAAACGTTTGTTTTAACGTGTTCTTACTTGTATGAGTTCACGAACCGAGAGCCGGTGCGGTTTCCCGCATCCAGGGTTAATGTTCTCCCAGAAGCATTAAGCTCTGAATGGAAACTATTACACAAACGGAGGTTTTAGAAGCTTTAGAAAGCACGCCACACGGAAACGCTGACTTATTTCACGTGAAAGAGACCCGAGTGAATAACAAAATTTTCAAATGTCCTTTATTTTGAATCCAGATTCCGACCCTGAAAGCGGTTCTCCTTGAGGAGGTAACAGGTTCCGTCGGAGAGGGTTGAAATTATCCTTCACCGAAAAATTTGAAAACACCGTGTCGACAGCTTGCCACGAAATTTGTAACCGTTAATTGGCCCGCACGTGACACGCACTGGAAGAGAGATGAGGAGGAGGAGAGGGAGGGAGAGAGGGAGCCGGGAGGAAAAGCTCACATGCTTTCGACTTGACGCACGTAACTCGGGAGGTTTACTTATTTCCTTCCGCGATTTTTCAAAGTTGATGTTTTCCGGCAGCGTTTAATAACTGTTGTTTCCTCCTCCTCCTTCTTTCTTCCTCCTCAGCGAAAACCTCTAACTCTGTGTTGGTTTTGAACCTCCTACGAGAATTCTCGTTAGGAAAACGACTAACTATTTTTTTTTAAATCTTTTCTTTATTGTTACAGTCCAGTCGGAGGGTTTTACTGACGATTTATTTGGGTGTCAACACTAAGCAGTGAAGAAGAAAACTGAAAAGCGATTTTCTTAGGCAAAAGGAAGTGAGGCAGGGTTGGGGGGAATCAAGAGGAAGCAGAAGAACACTTAAAAGTGAAAGGAAATTCCTTTTACGTATCACTGTTTAAGAAACTGAAAAATAAAATCAGCAAGAGAAGGAGAATTGAACAGGTATTCTGATACCGGCCAAAAGGGTTACAGTTGGTGTGAGATGAGAAAATGGACAAGATACTCTTAAACAAAAAATAAGATGGGAAGGCTTCCAGGAGTTGTGTCAACGTGTGATGCTATTTTTCCAACATATACGCCTTGGAAAAGATGATGAGAGTATTGTAGCAATAATTTTGAAACGGGAAGTAAGCTAACTGCTCAGCTAAGAAGCATTTATAATCATTCCTACAACAAAAACAGTATTCAAAAGCATTGAAACTGGTTTGAAAAAAAACCGGAAGCGATCGTTTTTAGAAAGACAAAAGGTAAGTAGAAATAATTGTTCAGTTACAGTATTCATTCAGTCAATCAGTCTAGTTAGTCTATTTAGACAAAGTGTGTCAAAATCGCGGATCGAGATGAATTTGTTTGTTCATCAGTTTATCCAACGCAAAGTTAAAATAAAAAGAAATCTGAATTAAAAACAAAACTAACATATACAATTATAATATACTTTATATATAAAGTATAAGGATGATTTCAAACAATAATTTAACTTCAACTGTATATCAATATATTGTTTATAACACTCATTCATTCAGTGGGTTTAGTTTGTCAGTTTATTTGGGAGTTGACTCTACTTAAGATTCATCTTTAACCTTTTATACTTTAGCAGAGGTTTCAGAACTATTTTTGTCTTTGATGGCTCGTCTACCTTCTTCATTTCTTTTGTATCCCTTTGTGTTTGCTGAATAACTGCTGTCACAACATTCTAATATCAACCTATGCCCTCGCTTTCTCAAGTTTCCTTCTCCTCTGGTTTGAGTCTTTCATGATTAGCCGTCGTATCTTTCAGTTCAATTCACTAAAATCATCCCCCATCCCTTCTCCCTCTCCTCATTTTCAAGTCTCAATCTTAAACCCCACTACCCTGAAAAAGCCTCAAAACCAAACCGCAATTTACTTTTCCTTACCACTCGATTGATACAAACGACCATATTTCCACAACAGCCATTTCATTTCCCCCATCTTCTTCTTCCAAACAACCCTCCACCTCTCTCCTCTCTTCCTCCACTCTCTCCAGAAGCTTATAAAGAAAATTATTGGCCTTCGATAGAAAAGGAAAAAAGGAAAAAACTCGAAGCCAGGCACGTTAATTTGAACGGAGGGCGTTAATAGCCACTGGGGGTGGCGGAAAGTGTCCTGATTTCCCGGGACAGACTATCCTGTCCTCGCGCTTTTCCCTGCTCCGCCATTTTTGATTTTTACGGCCTTCAATCTTAACAAAACCCGGGGAAAGAGAGGCGAACAAAAAAACAATATTCTCACTTCTCACTTCCTATCCTCGGTAATGTTTTGCTTACTTATTGGTGAAGGATTTTCCGATATTAAAAGAAAAGAAAGTGGGAAAGTGAGAAAGGAAGTTGTCATCGCGGGGAAAAACTTTCCTTTGTTATAAGTGAAAGTTGTTAGGGAAATCGTTAGAAAATAGTTTTTCTTCTGCGTTCAGCAATATTCTTTCGGAGGAAAAGTTTTTTTTTGTTTTCCCCGACAGGAACCGAACGCTTTCTCGATAGTTTTACTTCCTTTTCTCTCTTTCGGAGTCATCAAAATAAATATTTGCTTCATGAGAAGAGATGAGAAAGAAGGAGGAGGAGGAGGAGGGAGGAAGGAAAGATTATACCTACCTTTTAAACTTCTTGATCGACTTCAGGTTTTCTTCTCTTTCAAATCCATTAAGCAAAAGGATTTTCTCCGTCAATGAACCTTTCTCGTAGCTTTCTTGGAAGGAAATTAAAAAGGAAAAGTTTTTATTGGAGGTGGAGAGGCAGGGGAAGGGGAAGCGGGGCGGGGTTGTTTTTAGAAAGTTGTTTTAGAAAACGTCTTTATTGGTGTTTTGTTTTTGAAAGAAACAAAAGGTGGCAGTGTTAGAAACTAGCGTTCTTGGATTGAACTGGGTAAAAGGTATTTACTATAAGTACCAGCACGGATGCTGTGTTTATTCTATGAATTTCCCTTGAGAGCAGCGGTACTTCATTTATTAGGATGAGGACACACCACCGAAGTCGTAACGAAGAAGAGGGCAGTTGAACAATACCCCGCATTGAAACCTTGTCGCCAAGATATTCAGATTAAGTACCCACAACCGCAGATCGCATTCGACCACCTTTGCAGTAGCACATCTCGCCACAGAGGAAAACGACAAACATGAACGCCAGAAGCAACCGCACAAAAGATGAGAGAGAGAGAAAGCCTGACGTCCTTAGAGCTTTCGACTTAGAGGAGAAAACAAAGAAAAGTGCCTGAGGTCAGGCAAAACATAACCGAGAATCCCAAAACGTCATACTCAACGGTGGTACCCCAATACCATCATTCGTTCACTCTTACTGGAGAGCACAACTGCTTGATTCGCTTGCTTTTTGTAAGAAAAGTGGCAGAAGTCAGTCATCTGAACAAACTTTTATTTAATTTTCCCATGACGAGTTGGAGATTTTATAACTAACCGGTAAATGTGATAAATATTCACTGATTTCTCACATTTACGAAGCTTAGTTGGTGATTATGAATAATCGACGGGAGTTGAAATATATATTCACCCGATATATCACTTATACCGTAACATATATACGATAAAATGAACCACAATGTATATATATACACAGAGATAAGACTATAAGTCGCCACACCCTTCTCTCAGTTTCCTTTCCAAACCTCGTTTCCATTCTCATCTTGTACACCTCCTTATCGATCCTAATCACGTGAGTTCCCGACCTAAATCATAACACCCCTTATCACGCCAAATACATTTTCTCTCCTCTCCGCTCTCACCTTAACCTGTTGCCCAGAAGCTGTTGGAACCTCGTTTCTTGAGCCTTTCTTTAAATTTATTTACTGTATTTTTTACAAAACAAGGATTTCTCTGCATTAATTTAAATTTGTTTATTGTTTCACGAGCACGTAAGGGATGAATGACACGATGAGAAACTTTTTCCTTAAGTTCTAGGTTGGAGAGGGATGCCGGAAGGAGCAGAGAGGCGACTGGCTGGTTGGCTGACGACGGGATTCATGTTCTATCTTTCATCTCCTTCTAATAAATTTCTAATTACGTGCTAACGTTTCGTAATTATTTATATGAAAGTGATTTATTATGTGTGTCCCCTGTTTCGAACTAGGCTATTAAACTTATTTTCTTTTTTTTTATTAAACAATAAAAGACTTTTATTATCAAAATTCATTAAAAACTTTCCTGGATACTACGGTTTTGTTTATTTTGGAGCCATCTTTCTTGTTGTTGTTGTTTACCTTCATCCCCAACTCCTCTTGTTTTCGTTTTCATAAATTTCCAAAATGATTTAACCGCGTTTCTCTCTTCTACACCCCTACTCCGCCATCTTTTCTTAGATCTGGGATCCTCGGGTATGTATCACCTGCTTATCTTCGTTCTCTCCTCTAAGTCGACAGCTGTAAGTGATGAGGTATCTCCGCTCTTCCTTTTGTATGGTTGCTTCTAGTGCTCATCTCCGTCTTCCTGTGGCAAGGTTTGCTTCTGCAAAAGTAAATTGTAAGATGTGGAATACGATCCTCAGTGGCAGGTACTCAATGTCTTGGCACGCGGAGTGTTGTTTTGGTGTCCTCTTCTTCGTCACAACTTCGCTGGTGTCTCCTTGTTCTAATTAATGAAGAAGCTGGTTGAAGCACATTTGTCCACTGAACAGTCCAAAAGACGAATGACATCGAGAATCGTAATAGGCCAAAGCCATAAACGAAATCATGACACTATACTCAGCAGTCACGACTATTTTTAATAAGCTTTGTACTGCCTTCGGGGTGATAATATTACCAGGAGCGGATATAGTGAAGAACAACGTGACGCGATGATGAGAAACCGGAGTGAAAGAGAGACGCCATAGTGGAAAATGACGAATCTCAAACTTCACTACCCGTAAAGGATATTGAAGAAAAGAAGTGACAACCATTTGGAGTAAGCCCTTATAATCACTCAAACATAAAAGACTATTAAAAATTCTAAAAGGCTAAAAACACTTCATCAAAAGGAATTTCCCCTTAAATAATCGGGAAAATCTAAATTTGTTTATATTAACAGAGTTTTCTTTCTTTAATAACAAGTCTCTCCGACGAGGAGCTTTCCCTTTGGTTTTTTTTAATCTTTTTTAATTTCCGGTTATTTTCAGTCTTTGATGAAATTAAGATTTCCCACCTCCTCGAGAAAGAAAGAGAGAGAAAATCTTCTGCTTATCTTATTTTTCCCTTTTTTATATACTTTCTCTCCGTTTTTGGAAATTAAAAGAGCAGAAGGGATCAGAATAAAAATTCCAAAAAACTTTTCCGACTTTCCCAGACATGTTTTACGCAAGAGCCTTCCCAGAATCTATCAAGACACTTTAGAACAGTGCTGCCATCTCAGTCAGTGCTTGGTCTAGCAAGTGCCTTTGGTCTTCCTCCCCCAAATTCTTCGGCTAAAAGTATTCGACCACTTTTCAAGCAATTTGTTGGCGATTTATGGTTTTGCCAAACTTTAAAAATAAAGAAGTTCAAAAAATTATTTATTGTACAATATTATATCATATAACATATATTTTACTATATTACATACACATCGTTATTAATTTCTATAATTCATTATATTATTTACATATTTTTACATCATATCACATTGTATTACAAATATTTGAGTGACGTCTTCACTAATGTTGATCTTAAAGCGATTTTTCCGTGCTAATGTCTCAGAAGGTAACTAATATATATAGATTAATTATAAAGTATACTTGAATGTACTAAAATATAAATAAAATAATTAAATTATTAAATAACATATAAACGATAAAAAAGCGTGAAAAACGTACGAAAAAGCCCTATAAACAAGAGCCAGACTGAGGCACTATTGCACCGTGACTCCTTCTGAAGCCCTCTACTTCTCCAAATGCCTGCCATTGACACGAAGAGGACTGCTAGAAGTACTGGAAACCAAGGAAAGTAAGATACTTCGGAAAACCTTGGGTCCAGTCAAGGAAAACGGGGAGTACAAGAGAAGACATAACGATGAGTTATACACGTACCTCCCCACGATCTCAGATGTCATGAGAAAGATGTCCATAGAAGGTTAACCTTCATCTGGGCAGAATAAATCCAGGAAGACTAACTAATAAGATCTTTTAGTACTTTCTGAAGAAAAAGACGAGTTACAGTTGGTTTTGAGTGTAAAGGTCAAAGGTTACGATTGATTCAAAAGGTCAAAGATCAGACGGAGAGGTAAAAAGATTCGAAAAGGCTGAGACTATTTCCTTTTTTTTATTTCTTGTCGAAGCCTCTGACCTTTGAAGACCTTTCTGTGACGACTAGTGCTAGTTGACATGGCCTGTGACCTTTGAATTGTAGTGTCTTTAGGTTTTGGAAATATTTCTCTGCATCTCTTGGCACTGGTTATTTGGTACAGTCTTGGATCTTTGACCTTTGATCCTGAAAGTTCAAAGCACTTGGCTATTATTCCAAGGGGGTAGTCCCACTCTATTTTCACGGGTTGTTACAGTTAGAACACCAAAAAACTTTTGGCCCTTTTCAGAATGATTTCTCTGAATTCGGGAGAAAACAGGCGAAGAAGAAGAAGATGAAGGAAGACGAATCAAAATCCATCTACACGGGCACCATTTTAAACATTCCTCTTGTGAGAAATCTATCCTCGAAATTGAGTTCTTCATCCTGGGAGCGTTGCTCTCGGCGATTCCCTACTATAATCCATCATGAATTAGAATTTCTACAGCTTCACCACATCGTGCCTTCTAGCTGTCACGATCTTCCAGAGATTAAAAACAAATTTCCTAGTTTCTTACTTTTCCCATACAGAAAACTCTCACTTCCCCCTCCCGATAACTTCTTGTCACGACCCCAACGGTTCTCCTACACTCCTCTGTTGTACAGTACGAACTCATTTTAACTTTTTTTGTTTTTTCGAAAACCAAATCCTCTTGATAGAGGCGGAGGAAGAGTGACACAAAAAAATTGGAAGAAGGTTTCTATAATTTTCAAAATGGATGGAAAACATTTTTCCGGATGATTGAAGCAAAGTTTCAGTTTTATTGCGAGTTTTTATGGATCGAGGTTCACAGTTCGATGACCGATGTTAATGGTCCCCGACGATTAAAAAAAAATTCAAAACGAAATAACAAAAAAAAATGTTTGAAGAATGAAAGTGTACACTTGCGTATTGTTTGAATCAAACTCTGGGGACCAGACACTAAATTATCTAAAAGGGAACTGTTATACATTCTTGATTCTTTAACTACAGTTGAATAGGAAAACCAACCGGAAGTTAAAATCGTTTTGAAAATTTCTCTCTGGCTTCCTATTCACAGCCTTTCACCCCCAACAGCCGTTAACTCTTTTTTCTTCTTCATCCATAACAGTGATTAGTCTTCTTCCTTCTTTTTAATTTATCTTAGTCTCGCATCTCTTTTCTCTCTTGTAACAGTATGATGTGCTTGTTGAGCTCGATCTCTATTTTTATGATACGTTATCTAAACCTATGGGATTGTTTAGGGTAGAGAATATAAGTTCCAGAGAACTGGAGTTGGTTATCAATATTTTTACCATTTTCCTGTTTCTTTATTTATTTATTTTTATTTATTTATTTAATTTTCTTTACTTATTTACTTCATTTGTAACTTATAATATTATGGTACATATTAGTTCTAGGCCAAACAATGGAAACACTATGTGATGGAATAGAGTTAGGTTCATGTTGGCACCACTGCTTCCGTGTAAATACTGCTACTTCATACGAAGTTGACGTGTTAGGACTTGTAGGCTTTATTTCAGTGCAGTAGATATTGTTCTGGGCGACGTTTACAGCACACAAACGGTTAAATGTACGACCTCTCAGGTTTTGAAATAGGAACCGAACAGTAGGCGTTCAATTAGCGAGAGCGTGTTCAACAAAAACACCTGAACCGTGTAACGTCTCGTGAGTGGGAGTAACCAAGATAGTGACAGAATACACAAAACAAGGGAAAAACCAGTCAACAGATACAGATCGACGAAAGGCTCGACAGCACAAAACTACCGCAGCAAAAGTGACAGCAGATGTCAACACTCTCCTGAGTTGACAATAACTATACAGCGGATGGTCCACAAAGCTAACATCATATACGTCAGGTGTTTCCATTATTTTTTCCAAACCCCGAACGTTTACGTCGATGTATCTTGTATCTACTCATTGGTGTAGGCTTATTGGTCGAGTTATACAGAACTTAAAGTACAATTAGACGTTTTATACAAGGGGGATACTGTAACACTCGACATACCCCATCAACTTATACTTAACATAGGAACACAGGAAACGAATGAACAGATACTGTACCAAGAGTGCTTGGAACAAATAATCGTCAGCTGGGTGTCCTTCTGACTCTTCTGTGGTTCTGTCTCTCTTCTGGGTTTGCAGTAATGTATGGTAAAGAGGTAGAGATGCTTGACATTCTATTGGTTGTCGCGTTGGTGATCTTCTTTGTTGTCAGAATTTTTGGAAGATCTGCAACCTTTTTTGGTAAGTCCAGACGTGGAAAGGTTTGCTGAAGTTCTAGTTACTCTAAAACCCAGGCTGGGCATAGCATTGCAGTGTATTGTGCGGTGTCTTCTTCATTGGGGCAGTAGAGGAACTTGAGCCAAAAATCCTTTCTCATTTCAGAATCTATTTACCTCCAGACATACAACCAATTCGGTTGTATGTATGACTCAACTGTGTTTATATATATACGACTCACTCCTTCCACGTTCTCTCTTCTAAAAAAAAGGAAAAATTATTCCGTCACCCCCAATTAATTTAAATTTGTTTTTAAATCTCCACCAAACAAAAATCCTTTGTACACCAGAATAAAAACGTAAAACAATCAAAAACTCGGTTTTCATTCAAAACAGAATCAGGCACGATCATCGTTAACCAACTTTTTTATTTTATTTTATTTTATTTATTAAAAAAGTTCTTGAATTAATGCGAACGGATTGTAAAATTAAAAAAATAAAAATAAAATAAAACGAAAAGAGAAGACAACATAAAAAAAGGTAAAATGGAAACCCGAGTCGAAATCAACACACACACAACAACAAAAAAATCAAAAGTGGCATTGTTTAAAACGGAGAGGCGAAAGAGGAGGTAGAAGAGGAGGAGGCAAAGGAAAGGGCAACAGTGGAGGAGTAAGCAATAAATAAAAAAGTAACAAATTTCGACGTGGATTTGTTGATATTAATTAAGTGGTTTGCAATCGGATTTTGTATTAATTTTAACATAGGAACCCGGAGGTGGGTTTGTCCTCCTTCTCTCCTCTCCTCTTCCTCACTCCTCTCTTTCATCCATTCGTTGTCAATGATAGTTTAGAAATTTTTCCCGTTTTGTGCTCAAGTGGAGGATGAGAAGAGAGGATGGTGGTTCTCTTTATTTCATTTATTTGTTAAAAAGACAATTAATGTGTGTGTGTGTGTCTGTGTGCTTCGGTAGATATGCTTTTCATCGAAACTGATTTTTTTTTTAAGCCGATAAACCGTTTCATTCGTTAATTAAATATTTTTTTGTTTTGGTTTTGTTTTAATTCAACTTCCAAACTCTAAAAATTGCGTGGAAATTTGGGACAAAAAAATAAAATCATTTCCATGACCTCCTGTCCCATCATCCACTTCCTACCCCTGCTACAGATTTTTATCTTCTCTCTCTCTCCTGAGTTATGGATAACGTCGACGATAAAAAGGCTCGAGAAATGCTTTCAACTTCTCGTACTAGAGAGAGAGAGGAAGGAGGAGAGACAAGGGAAGGTATGAATGGTTTCAAAAATTTTATCAGGGCATAGTAGCCGTCAAATTTGGGGGGCTGCTGATGAAGGAGGTTGATTGGCCTGATTTGATTTAATGTGAAATCTATCAACCGCAAAACAAGACCTTGCTCGTTTCTCAACCTAATTTATTGTGTGAATAGTTGCTGTTGTAGTTGAGTTATGAGTAATGCGACATTTGTTGATTTCATTTCATAAATATTGCACACCCTTGTAAGTAATTTGTGTGTAAATTAGCTAAAATGTTTTTGTCCTTCGTTATCAAAAATTCTTCCACTAGAAAATCTTCTCCAAAACTCTCATCCTTGGTGTTATGTGTAGACCGGAAACTGATATCATATATACGTAACGGTAAAAGACAAATCAGACGAAAACCTTCGGCAGGATAGGAAAACCTCAAAATGGATGCCGCAATCGGATATCTTAGGTGAGTGATTTATCTTTCATTTCATTTCAAATATTGCAAGCATTGTAAGTATTAAAATTTGCTTACTGTGCATAATCCTTGTGTAAATATAGCCGCCTGTTCAAAAATTCTAAATCAATTCATCTTTGAAATCAGTTTAAAAACCAATGCACACTTTCAAGAAATATATACAGAACAACCCAAAAATACGAAAACGGTTATATAACAGATACAGAAATCAAAAATATAGTATAAAAATTGGGTAGACCGGAAAGTAGCGGTTTTTTGTGTTACACCTAATGTATATGTTACGGTAAAAGTGATAAATCATACATATGCATGATTCAGTCATTCATAATCACCAACTAAGATCGATAAGTGTGACAAACTATCGACTATTTATCACATTTACCGGCTGGTTTTTAGTATCGAACTCAGTAATGGGGGATTTAATCAAAGTTTGTTCAAATGCTTGCTTTCAGTACTTTTCTGAATAAAGACAAGCAATCCAAGCAGCTGTCCTCATCAGTGACAGTGAACAAACCTTCCAACAAGAAGCAATGA
>JADMLL010000008.1:13049859-13074303 GCA_016920875.1 Columbicola columbae
TATTTATTAGGAATACAAGAAAAACTGATGGCTACGAAGAACAGTAAAGACTTCTGGTCCACAATCAAATTATTCAAACACAAACCGCAGCCCATTCCCAATCAAATCTCCATGGAGGCCTGGATCAAATACTTCACTGATTTCTACCAGAACACATCCAAAGTCAGTCCTGCAATCAGCTTCACTCTAAACCCCATCCTTGATTCCCAGTTACAAAAAGCGAACTACTACAGGCAATCTCCTCTTGTGCCTAAATAAAGCTCCTGGTCCAGACGAGGTATCTAATGAATTTATCGTAAATCTCCCGGATAAAGGCGTACATCAACTTCTCCGGATATACAATAAAATACTCGAAACTGAAGCACTACCAAAAAACTGGTGCAGACTGAATCTTCGGCTGATTCATAAAAAGAGATAGAGAAAATCCAAAAAATTACAGAGGCATAGCTCTTGCAAACAACATGACCAAACTCCTCACGTCTATAATCACAGGAAGGTTGATGAAATGGTCTGAAAATGTGAACTTCCTGGCCAAGGAGCAATTTGGATTTAGGAAAGGAAAAGGTTGCCGCGAAGCAATCTTTAGCCTCTATTCCGCCCTGGTGATAAATACAAGATTACCAAATCGTAAAGTCTATGCCATCTTTGTTGATTTTGAAAAAGCGTTCGACTCTGTCCAACATGGTCGCCTTTGGCTCAAACTCTCCTCCGCAGGAGTAAGCTCCAAAATAATCAACATATTCAGATCACTCTACGAAAATGCAACCTTCACCTTTACGCTAAACGGAGAAGAGAGCCAACGCATAAAAATAACAAAAGGAGTTCTTCAGGGTGAATCCGCGTCCCCTTTCTTATTCAACCTATTTATCAACGATCTGACTACATTTCTCTACAAGGAGGGAATCAGAGGTTTGGATATTGACTGCCTCACAAACATTTTAGCTATCCTATATGCAGACGACCTGGTTTTATTAACGGCTACCCCGCTGATGGCTAAGAAAGCTCTTCTAGCCTTGAGTAAATACTGTCGGGAAAATGAATTAGTAATAAATAAAAGGAAAACTAAAATAATGGTATTTAGAACGGGGGGCAGGCTAAAAGATCTGAAGTTCAACTTGGATGGTGAACAACTGGAAATTGTAAATGAATACAACTATCTAGGAGTAATTTTTTTCTTCCGGCTGCACGTTCAACAGGGCCGTCAAGCACGCCACTCTCAAAGCCAACATAGCCCTTTCCAGAGTCAGGGAACTCATGATGAAATCAAAAATACAGGCGTGGGGTACGAGGGAACACCTATTTAACTCAATCATTTCGGCCACCACTCTGTACGGGGCGGAAGTTTGGGCTCCTAGACATGTGGATAAATTAGAAATTATTAGGACAGATTTTATAAATCTATCTATAATTGGCCAAGATGTACACCCCACTATGTAATCAGGACAGAAACAGGACACAATCTGCTGGGCCCCATGCAATCACCAGAATCCTGAAATGGTGGAGGCAACTACACAAAGAAGAAAAGGATGCTCACCAGCTCCTGTTATAAAGACTGCTGGACTTGGACAGGAGAACCCACCCTCCATCGAAATTCAACTGGGTGACTCAAGTTAAAACCTTCCTCCAATCCTCGACGTTGAACCGACTTGGCTAAACCCTGAAAACCTAACTAACCCCTCCATCGCCTCCATCCTCAACAAGTATATCCTTTCCATCCAAAGAAAATCCTACGGCCTCCTTTCTGAATCCTCATGTCACCTATCCTATATGAATCCTGAACACTACCTTAAACAAAAATCCTTTCCCCATCCAGAGAACAATTAGCCAGATGAGGGTTGCGGGCATTCCAACTGAGGATCACAGTCGATGGGACAACACATACGTGGAACCAGCAGCAAATGTGCCAGGTGTGCAACCTGAAGGAGCCGGAAACACTGGCGCATTTTCTACTTAGATGCCCCAGTACCGGCCCCTCAGGATGAAGGAGCTTTTCTACACTGCCGAACCTGGGTCTGCGCGGAGGGACCAAGTCGTTCACCTATTGAAGAATCTAAACACGGCAAAGATTATAGAGATTTATAAATACACTGGTGCAGCCTTAAAACTCCGAAGTTTTTTATTGAACGAATGAAGACCCCTAATGCCTGTGGAAAATTCAGAGTTAATTAATTAATTAATTTATTTATTTATTTATAATTTATTTATTTATTTATAATTTATTTATTTATTTATTTATTTATAATTTATTTATTTAATTATTTATTAATCCTTGTATTTCTCTGGTTTTATATAATCTTAAAAGCTTTTTATATAGAGGCTTCGGAGCCTGGGATGTGCCAGTGTATTTTACTCCTGATTGGTCTGTCCATGTATTGTTCACACATTGTTCGGAATACTTCTAATGTAAAACCCCTAATGCCTATTGGCGAAATAGGGGATTATATATTATTATTATTATATATTATTAAATCCTGGGTCTAGTCAGGAAAACGGGGAGTACAGGAAGATATAACGATGACATTATGCGTACCTCCCACGATCTCAGATGTCATGAGAAAGATGTCCGTGGAAGGTTAACCTTCATCTGAGCAGAATGGATCCAGGAAGACTAACTAATAAGATCTTCCAGTACTTTCTGAAGAAAAAGACGAGTTACAGTTGGTTTTGAGTGTAAAGGTCAAAGGTTACGATTGATTCAAAGGTCAAGATCAGACGGAGAGGTAAAAAGATTCAAAGGCTGAGACTATTTCCTTTTTATTTCTTGTCAAGCCTCTGACCTTGAAGACCTTTCTGTGACGACTAGTGCTAGTTGACATGGCCTGTGACCTTTGAATTGTAGTATCTTTAGGTTTTGGAAATATTTCTCTGCATCTCTTGGCACTGGTTATTTGGTACAGTCTTGGATCTTTGACCTTTGATCCTGAAAGTTCAAAGCACTTGGCTATTATTCCAAGGGGGTAGTCCCACTCTATTTTCACGGGTTGTTACAGATAAAACACCAAAAAACTTTTGGCCCTTTTCAGAATGATTTCTCTGAATTCGAGAAAACAGGCGAAGAAGAAGAAGATGAAGGAAGACGAATCAAATCTACACGGGCACCATTTTTAAACATTCCTCTTGAAATCTATCCTCGAAATTGAGTTCTTCATCCTGGGAGCGTTGCTCGGCGATTCCCTACTATAATCCATCATGAATTAGAATTTCTACAACTGTCACCACATCGTGCCTTCTAGCTGTCACGATCTTCCAGAGATTAAAAACAAATTTCTAGTTTCTTACTTTTTCCCATACAGAAAACTCTCACCTCCCCCTCCGATAACTTCACGACCCCAACGGTTCTCCTACACTCCTCTGTTGTACAGTATGAACTCATTTTAACTTTTTTTGTTTTTTCGAAAACCAAATCCTCTTGATAGAGGCGGAGGAAGAGCGACACAAAAAAATTGGAAGAAGGTTTCTATAATTTTCAAAATGGATGGAAAACATTTTCCGGATGATCAGCTAAGTTTCAGTTTTATTGCGAGTTTTATGGATCGAGATTCACAGTTCGATGACCGATGTTAATGGTCCCCGACGATTAAAAAAAAATTCAAAACGAAATAACAAAAAAAAATGTTTGAAGAATGAAAGTGTACACTTGCGTATTGTTTGAATCAAACTCTGGGGACCAGACACTAAATTATCTAAAAGGGAACTGTTATACATTCTTGATTCTTTAACTACAGTTGAATAGGAAAACCAACCGGAAGTTAAAACCGTTTTGAAAAATTTCTCTGGTTTCCTATTCACAGCCTTTCACCCCCAACAGCCGTTAACTCTTTTTTCTTCTTCATCCATAACAGTGATTAGTCTTCTTCCTTCTTTTTAATTTATCTTAGTCTCTTGCATCTCTCTTTCTCTCTCTTGTAACAGTATGATGTGCTTGTTGAGCTCGATCTCTATTTTTATGATACGTTATCTAAACCTATGGGATTGTTTAGGTAGAGAATATGAGTTCCAGAGAACTGGAGTTGGTTATCAATATTTTTACCATTTTCCTGTTTTATTTATTTATTTTTGGTTTTATTTATTTATTTCTATTTTTTATTTAATTTTATTTACTTATTTACTTCATTTGTAACTTATAATATTATGGTACATACAAGTGCTAGACAAAACAATGGAAACACTATGTGATGGGCAGAGTTAGGTTCATTTGGCACCACTGCTTCCGTGTAAATACTGCTACTTCATACAAAGTTTACGTGTTAGGACTTGTAGGCTTTATTTCAGTGCAGTAGATATTGTTCTGGGCGGCGTTTACAGCACACAAACGGTTAAATGTACGACCTTTCAGGCTTTGAAATAGGAACCGAACCGTTGGCGTTCAGTTAGCGAGAGCGTCTTCAACAAAAACGCCTGAACCGTGTAACGTCTCGTGAGTGGGAGTAACCAAGATAGTGACAGAATACACAAAACAAGGGGAAAACCAGTCAACACACACAGTAACGGCCACAGATCGACGAAAGGCTAGACAACACAAAACTACCGCAGCAAAAGTGACTGCAGATGTCAACACTCTCCTGAGTTGACAATAACTGTACGGCGGATGGTCCACAAAGCTAACATCATATACGTCAGATGTTTCCGCTATCTTTTCCAAACCCTGTGGGTGGCGGTATATAGTTCATTTCTTCGTTTACGTCGATGTATACTTGCTTCTTGTATCTACTCATTGGTGTAGGCTTATTGGTCGAGTTATACAGAACTTAAAGTACAATTGACGTTTTATACAAGGGGATACTGTAACACTCGACATACCCCATCAACTTATACTTAACATAGGAACACAGGAAACGAATGAACAGATACTGTACCAAGAGTGCTTGGAACAAATAATCGTCAGCTGGGTGCCCTTCTGACTCTTCTGTGGTTCTGTCTCTCTTCTGGGTTTGCAGTAATGGTAAAGAGGTAGAGATGCTTGATATTCTATTGGCTGTCGCGTTATGATCTTCTTTGTTGTCAGAATTTTTGGAAGATGTGCAACCTTTTTTGGTAAGTCCAGACGTGGAAAGGTTTGCTGAAGTTCTAGTTACTCTAAAACCCAGGCTGGGCATAGCATTGCAATGTATTGTGCGGTGTCTTCTTCATTGGGGCAGTAGAGGAACTTGAGCCAAAAATCCTTTCTCATTTCAGAATCTCCAGACATACAACCGATTCGGTTGTATGTATGACTCAACTGTGTTTATATATATACGACTCACTCCTTCCACGTTCTCTCTTCTAAAAAAAAGGAAAAATTATTCCGTCACCCCCAATTAATTTAAATTTGTTTTTAAATCCCCACCAAACAAAAATCCTTTGTACACCAGAATAAAAACGTAAAACAATCAAAAACTCGGTTTTCATTCAAAACAGAATCAGGCACGATCATCGTTAACCAACTTTTTTATTTTATTTTATTTTATTTATTAAAAAAGTTCTTGAATTAATGCGAACGGATTGTAAAATTAAAAAAATAAAAATAAAATAAAACGAAAAGAGAAGACAACATAAAAAAAGGTAAAATGGAAACCCGAGTTGAAATCAGCACACACACACAACAACAAAAAAATCAAAAAGTGGCATTGTTTAAAACGGAGAGGCGAAAGAGGAGTGGTAGAAGAGGAGGAGGCAAAGGAAAGGGCAACAGTGGGAGGAGGTAGTAAGCAATAAATAAAAAAGTAACAAATTTCGACGTGGATTTGTTGATATTAATTAAGTGGTTTGCAATCGGATTTTGTATTAATTTTAACATAGGAACCCGGAGGTGGGTTTGTCCTCCTTCTCTCCTCTCCTCTTCCTCACTCCTCTCTTTCATCCATTCGTTGTCAATGATAGTTTAGAAATTTTTTTCCCCGTTTTGTGCTCAAGTGGAGGATGAGAAAGAGAAGAGGATGGTGGTTCTCTCTTTATTTCATTTATTTGTTAAAAAAGACAATTAATGTGCTGTGCGTGTGTCTGTGTGCTTCGGTAGATATGCTTTTCATCGAAACTGATTTTTTTTTTAAGCCGATAAACCGTTTCATTCGTTAATTAAATATTTTTTTGTTTTGGTTTTGTTTTAATTCAACTTCCAAACTCTAAAAATTGCGTGGAAATTTGGGACAAAAAAATAAAATCATTTCCATGACCTCCTGTCCCATCATCCACTTCCTACCCCTGCTACAGATTTTTATCTTCTCTCTCTCTCCCTGAGTTATGGATAACGTATCGACGATAAAAAGGCTCGCGAAAATGCTTTCAACTTCCTCGTACTAGAGAGAGAGAGAGAGGAGGAAGGAGAGACAAGGGAAGGTAATGAATGGTTTCATGAAAATTTTATCAGGGCATAGTAGCCGTCAGGTTTGTGGGGGCTGCTGATGAAGGAGGTTGAGTTGGCCTGATTTGATTTAATGTGAAATCTATCAACCGCGTAAAACAAGACCTCGCATCGTTTCTCAACCTAATTTATTGTGTGAATAGTTGCTGTTGTAGTTGAGTTAAGGTGAGTAATGCGACATTTGTTGATTTCATTTCATAAATATTGCACACCCTTGTAAGTAATTTGTGTAAATTAGCTAAAATGTTTTTGTCCTTCGTTATCAAAAATTCTTTCACTAGAAAATCTTCTCCAAACACTCACAACTTTGGTGTTATGTAGACCGGAAACTGATATCATATATACGTAACGGTAAAAGTGATAAATCAGACGAAAACCCTTCGGCAGGATAGGAAAACCTCAAAATGGATTCCGCAGTCGGATATCTTAGGTGAGTGATCCCACTTCTCTTCATTTCATTTCGTAAATATTGCACACACTTGTAAGTAGTTTGTATAAATATTGCTTACTGTGCTAATCAATTTGTGTAAATATAGCTTACTGTTTCAATCAATTCAAAATCAATCTCTCTTTGAAATCAGTTTCAAAAATAATGCACACTTTCATGAAATATATACAGAACAACCCAAAAATACGAAAACGGTTATATAACAGATACAGAAATCAAAAATATAGTATAAATATTGGGTAGACCGGAAAGTAGCGGTTTTTGCATTACACCTAATGTATATGTTACGGTAAAAGTGATAAATCAGGCGAATATGCATGATTCTCAGCAAATATTCATAATCACCAACTAAGATCGATAAGTGTGACAAATTATCGACTATTTATCACATTTACCGGCTGGTTTTTAAAGTATCGAACTCAGTAATGGGGGATTTAATCAAAGTTTGTTCAAATGCTTGCCTTCTAGTACTTTTCTGACCAAAGACAAGCAATCCAAGCAGCTGTCTCGCCAGTAACAGTGAACAAACCTTCCAACAAGAAGCAATGAATGTATAAGAAGAGACAGAAGCCAAGAATGTGAGCAAATTTTCATTAATTTCCTCATTACGAGTTGTATATTTAATAAACCAGCCGGTAAATGTGATAAATATCAGGAATACCGCTTTTACCGTAAAATAAAAATGCAGTATTACTTTCCGGTTTACATAATGTATATCTTCTATCCGCTTCCATTCGAGTTGATTACACAACTCTGAATTGTTTTACTTGTTATCTCGTCTCATAGTCATTTAGCAAGTAAAAAAAACTGCTAACTTCATTCTAGTTTCCAATCTTCTCGACGACAGGAAACCCGATTAAAGGAGGGAAATTGAATGTTAAGAAGAAAGCGGCGTCGAAAAGATTTTTAATTTTTCCCTGAATCTCTTATATCATATAATAATAATAATGTAAAAAGAGAGAAATTGATTTAAAAAAATGTTTCAACTAATTTTCTCAACTTTCCTTTCCATGAAGAGAAGAGTTATGAAAGTTTCCTTCCATTCCCTCCCTCTCCCTCTTCCTCTCTGTTCCTCCTTTGTTTCTTGATATTAGTTACATGCTGACGAACACAAAAAATATACATTAGAAAAGGGGAATTAGGACATTTTGATATGTTGTCATGTAATCAACTAAAAATATATTGCCAACATAATATAAATAAATAAATAAATAAAAGTTTTATTTTTTTTTAAATGAAACTTTTCGTTCAAAGTTTTTATTTTGTTATTACCGTGATACGAAATAAAAAATATAAAAATTTCTTTTTCTTTCCTGCCTAGATTGCTTCATATAACTTTTCATTTTTTCCTCCTCCTCCCTGCCTCCCTCTCCTTCCCCACTCCTTCCTTCTTCCTACAGCGTTCTTTTTACCTTATAACAGCACTCTACTTTTTTTGAGCTGGGTTTTTCCCATCTTCTTTGCCTTTTCCCTCTCTTTCTGCGTTTTTTTTTGGAGGATCATTTCTTTCCGCTTTATTCGGGGGGTTTTCCGAAAAGTAAACTATTCTCCACAAGAAAAAATTTTCTTTTAACTTTTTTTTCGGAGAAAGTTGATGCGGCGTAAAAAAAATGAAAAAACTAAGAAAATTGTAAATTGTCTTCTGGTCCCAAAGTCTGAGAAGTTTGAGAAAAGATTTTCTTTGCTTCTTTCGTGTAGAAAGTTGTTTTCGAGGTTGAGATTTCCCCTCAAACCCTACGAGAAAGCTCTCTTCAAAAGCTCTGACAAAAACTGTTCTTCTATAATAATAATAATTAAATATCACGTGACCTCATGTCAGAAACGAGCATATTCGTAGGAGGTTCAAAATACGCTTCATCGAAGAGAAGAGTCGCCTGAGATGGTTCGGCCATGTGATGAGAAGACCTGAAGATCATATGACAAGGCGAGTGCTCTACATTTAAACAGGACCAAGAAGGAGAGGAAGACCCCCCGCAACCTGGTTGTCCGTCGTCAGAGAAGACTTGAAGCTGGCAAATTTAAACACGACGACGATACAGGACAGAAACGCCTGGACAAGACGAGTAGGGCCGACCCCAAGTACATGACACAAGGCCAGGAAGAGTAGAGTAGAGTAAATCACGTGATGTCATGAGGAAGAGAAGAATAACTTTCTACATTTAAGCAGAATAGACCCAGAAAAACTAACAAACAAGACCTTCCAGTACTTCAAAGACAACACCGCTGACTTCCTAGAGACGAACAAAGATCTTAAGGAACTGGGAATCACCTTAAACAGGATGAAGAACAAACTGGAGTCACAGTGGTTCCGTCGAAAAGCAGGCTGAAGCGTTGCCCGAGGAGAGGAAAAGCGACCACAATAACAAGATGAGAGATACTGGAGGAGAAAAAGAAGAAGAAGGGAAAAAGAAAAAAAAGTAAAGCTGTGGTCTAGAAAGGTGGTCATGTATGTCTGGAGAAACCAGACGTTGGAAGAATTAAAGTGTTTTTATGACTCTCGGTGGAATAGTTTTCGTTTACCCGTTGTGTCACCTGTTTGAAACATTTTGAACAGTGAGACTGCTAGTCGTTAGAGACTGTGGTCACGACTGCAGCTATATAGGCAAAACGTCTGTACTAGATAAAAGAACATTCTATTCAAAAATATGATTAGAGTAGCACAACAGCCACAAAAATGTCAAAATTTTTAAACATACCCAAAACATTCAAAGGGTTGCTTCTCAAGACTTCCTAAACAAGAACGCCAAAGGATACTACTTTATAGTGTAACCAAAAACAGCATAAAGGAGATCAGATAACCTCTTAACAAACAGAAGTAGAGTTTCGTACAAAAATTCAAACCCAAATCTCAAAGATACAAAGAGAAAGTGTGAAACTGAAAAAAAAGAAGAGAATGTGTAGAAAAAGGAAGAAAGAGGGGAGAGAAAAAGGAGAAAAGTGTCTTAGAATCTCAGAAATGTGGTAAAACAAATACCGAAAATGGAAACTAATGATGTAGGGTTCAGTAGATAAATCACTTTGAGAAGTCATCGAAGGAAGAGGAATGAAATTTTCTCTAGTAGAAAATAGTGATAAATATTTTTGTTATTTATAACAATGTTAAAGTCGAACTTTCTAAATATATTGCACATATTTTACTTTTGTGCGGAGTGTACTCGAATAATTTCGTTAATGGAAACCTCTAGTTGTCGGCTACGGAAACAGAGAGAAGGGAAAGGGGAGTGGGAAGAGAAGGAGAGGAAACTGCCATTCCGAGATGAATGGTTTCACCTGATTGTAACGAATAACCGCGGAAATAATCTTGGAATTCACTCAAAAAAAGGAAGAGAAGGACGAGGAAGAAGAAGAAAAAGAAGTCAGTAACAGGTGTGGAAAAAAAGTTTTAATGAAATCCAAAACTTTTACTTATGATATTGCAGCGAAAACAAAAAGAGACTAAGCCGCGCATGCGTAAAACGCAAACACTTTTATATATTCATTTTTCTTTGTGCTGACTAACATCGCGCAGTCGCACCAACTATTAGCTTTTTTGTTCTAGGTCAACAAGGACCAAAATGAAGCTTGCGTGAGATGAAGTATACGACTCATGGAAGAGGAATAGTGCAGTGGTCAAAGCGCCTGACTGTAGAAGTTGTGAACTCAAATCCTCTGCCATGTTACGTAATACCAAAGAGTGTAAAACGTGATAATATTAGTTCTGTGTGTTACACCTAATACATCCGTAACGGTAAAAGTGATAAATCAGATGAATGTATGTAATTTCCGGCTATTATTCATAATCACCAACTAAGCTTGGTAAATGTGACAAAGTAATAAATAATTATCACATTTACCGACTAATTTTAAGTGTAAATGTTTGTAATCTGTCTCTTCTTACATTCTTTGCTTCTTGTTGGGAGTTTTGTTCACTATTACTGATGAGGACAGCTGCTTGGATTGCTTCCTTTTGTCAGAAAAGTAGTAGAAAGCAAGCATTTGAACAAACTTTGATTAAATCCCCCATTACTGAGTTCGATACTTTAAAAACCAGCCGGTAAATGTGATAAATAGTCGATAATTTGTCACACTTATCGATCTTAGTTGGTGATTATGAATATTTGCTGGGAATCATGCATATTCGCCTGATTTATCACTTTTACCGTAACATATACATTAGGTGTAACACAAAAAACCGCTACTTTCCGGTCTACCCAATATTTATACTATATTTTTGATTTCTGTATCTGTTATATAACCATTTCTGTATTTTTGTGTTGTTCCGTATATATTTCATGAAAGTGTGCATTATTTTGGAAACTGATTTCAAAGAGAGATTGATTCTGAATTGATCGAAACAGTAAGCCATATTTACACAAATTGATTAGCACAGTAAGCAATATTTATACAAATTACTTACAAGTGTGTGCAATATTTATGAAATGAAATGAAGAGAAGTGGGATCACTCACCTAAGATATCCGACTGCGGAATCCATTTTGAGGTTTTCCTATCCTGCCGAAGGGTTGTCGTCTGATTTATCACTTTTACCGTTACGTATATATGATATCAGTTTCCGGTCTACATAACACCAAAGTTGTGAGTTTTTGGAGAAGATTTTCTAGTGAAAGAATTTTTGATAAGGAAGGACAAAAACATTCTAGCCAAGAGTGACGGTAAAAACGTGGGATTAGAACCTAGGAATGAGAGACGAGTGCTTATACCCATCAAGTACCAATATCGTTCTCCAGATTTTTATACTTTTATATCCAAAAATAAAAAGAAGCGTGTGGGAATGTATGAATAAGCAAAATCCAACGGGAGCCATTTTGTAACCAATTCTGAAAAGGGTTCAGAATGACCAACAATGGGATTTACAGTGACAGACACTTTTGATTGTTTTGAAATTGTTTTTTAAAAGGCTTTCGGAATTCCCAAAATGAATGCGGGAGTTGGATTGTGTTACTATTTTAACCGACAGGCAACTCAAAAACAAATTTTCAGGACATGAGAATATGAAAGAGGACTTAACTTATGTGAGAGAACAACACGAAGTACACACACGCGAGAGAGAGAGAGGGATGAAGACAGAGTAAACACAATTTCAAGATGTTATACTTTCCCAATGCAAACACTTCGCACCCACTTCCTTCCAGCCATCTTCCATTTTGTCTTAGAATCATTTTTCAAAATTTTCCGTATTATTACAAAATTCAAAGAAAGAAAGAAATTGGCAAAAAGAGGATCACAAAAACAATAATGGGAAAAAGAAAAATTGACCTCATCAAAGACGGGAGTAGGAGGAGAAGGTTTCTCGAGCCTGAGAAAAATATTTTGGGAGTTGTGTAGGAGACGGAGGATGGGGGAAGGGGAGGCGTGGTGGAATGAAAAATGATGATGTTGGCATGGAGATGTCAGGAAAGGAAACATATATTTTGATCGATGAGTTCATTATAGAATGTATAGTTAACTAAGCAGATGTACATTAGTGAAATCCCATTTAGCAGTGCGCGAGGAAGGAAGATGGAGGTCTTCGAGTAGAAAAAGAAAATCGGGTAATTGTGTTTGCGAAATGACACGATCACACATTCAGAGCTCGTTTCTGACGCGGAGGGAGAGGAGGAAGAAAACAAGATGGAAAGGTGAATGTTTGCTGAGAGGAAATCAACATCTCAGCTCGATAAAAAATATTCCTTCAACTTACAGTTCGACTTGTCAGCCATATTGATTTCATGATAATTCCAAAACTTCTTCCTTCCTTTGTGACAAACTTCCTAAACTGGTTAGACCCATTACTTGATGCAAAGGTTCCCTCTTGACATCCGTGCAGATGTATTGCTTCGTCATATCATATAAATGTTTCTTCGAGTGTCATGAAAACTACTTACCAACATCATCTTACGAACACAATTTTGTGACGAGTTCCTCACTTTTCGCTGACTTGTTCAAACATGCAATACGAACGCGCCGCGTCTGTATTCGTTTGTGTTTCCTTCTGTCACACAATCAGTCAAACTGGTCAGCCGTTAACTAGCAATTTCAGCCATTCTAGTGTTTCTTGAAAGGCGTGAGCGCAATATTTTTGTCAAAAAGGTCAAAATTAAGTTTTCCTACAAATCTGTGCCAAATAAATTTAAAATTTAAATTGATTGCTCACCCCTGACTCAAAACAAAGAACACAAAACAGTAACCCATCACGATAATATTTCCATACTTACACAAAACCAAAAAACCTCAACTCTACCTACCGTCTTGTTGCACTGATTTAAATTTGACAGAATGATTAGTGTTAAAAGGACCTAAAGATGAAACTAAGAGAGTGCGCGCGCATCTTAGTTTTTGAACACTAGCGCCAGGTTCAGGTCTAGCATTCGTCTTGAAGTATTTGTATGAGATGGTTGTGTGCTTCAATTATAGTGATTTAGTGTGTAATGATTTTTGGATGTGTCTGTGATCGATAATAGTGGTTGTTAGTATAAATCTATCGCATTTCAATTAAAATTTATTGTAAGTAATTAACAAATTGTATTTAGTGTGGTAATAATAAAGTAAATTACTTTATCCTCGGGTCACCACACTTCTAATTAAGGTAATGTGTCACGACTATAAATATTTTAAACTAAATAAACACAACTATAACTTTAAATATCAGCACTTTAAAGCTCAGTTATGAGAACTGAAAAAATTTTAATGCGACTGTTAACTAACCAAAGCAAGTTAAAAATAATTTACATAGAACTAGCGTTGGCTGATTTTTCCTTTTTTTTAATTAATGAGTATGATTAATACGACGCCATCTCTGTATATTAAAAGGGATGCATGTGTCGTGGTTAGCACCGGAAAAAGTTGGAAAGCATAAACTAGTTCCATCTAACCTTCTCCACACATGTAAATTATAATCAAATTAAAAATGGTGTTCATCTGTCTGAGTCTGAAGTGTCTCTCATCCCTAACTATATTACTCTCAACTTTACAAACCTGACTGTCTCTCCCTGGTGATTTTTTGTGTCTTGTTCTTGTGTTCATTGCTTAAATAATTCACATGTCTGTCAGCATTTTATACAAAATATCACACCAACTTAATCAAAAGTAATGCCTGTTTATTTCATAAATACTGCACACTTTGAACTGTTTGTTTCATAAGTACATTTTTAAGAAGGCTTATTGCTTAAATGATGACAAATTTTTGGTGAGCTCACATTGTAAGCAATGAAAACTTTGTAGTTGTGTTTATTTGTATCTATTAACAGACTTTCAGGTGTTATCCTTTCAACAAGTTAACTTTAATCGCGAAATTAGTTTCTCAGCCCCAAACCTGGACAATCTCACCTTATCACAATAACAACAAACATATCTTGCAAGTATTCTCAACAATTTCACTTATTTTATGAAATAAAGGACACGTCACTTCGTCACAATACCACTGTTTTAGGTTTAACTAGGAAGTAACAAATTTTGGAAGACACTTAAGACCTGTACAGTATCTCTCTCCTAATTGAAAATAATGTGAACAAAGTTAAAATTAGGTTAAAGTTAGTTCGTGCGTTCTGGAGTTATACCACGACATTCACACAAACCAAAACTCCTTTTTATACAAATAGATATGCTCATTATCTAAACAATCTATTAAAACACTAAATCAGTTAATAAATTAATTAATTACCCTTTTTTTTTAATTTTAATCTTCGATTAATGTACAAACCTTTTGAACCAACGTGCTAATCCACGTGATTAACTCCACTTATCCTTACAACGTTTAAACTCATAGATCTAAAAATTAAATAATCAATACTGCTTTGTAATATTTCTACAATCACTACACTTCTACTTACAGCATTTATAATTTATAAAATTCATTTATACAATAGAAAAAACACAAAAACGTTTAAAATCGAATCATTTCTTTCCCTTCACAGGAGCCATTTTCTTTGTTTACACTTTAACACCTTTTTTATTGGCTAAAGACTTAATCTCCTGCCACGACTTTTCCCGTTCATTTCAAATGTTATTCAACGACTTTGTGGTTTAATTTTTTTATTATTTGCGTTTGACAATAATTATCGTCGGATTTTTTAAAATCGGTTTGTGATTGATTGTTTTTATTGGTTAATGACTTAACAAACTGTTTATCATTATTTATTTATTTACTTTGAAAGTTTAGAAGAAGTTGAAGAATAATTAATGAAGGTTTTGTTGTGCGAGGTAAGTAGGCTTGAGATTTTGATTAAGAATTTTTAATTGATATAACCAAACTTCGGTTGAAAAGTGATTATAGTCTTTGGTTATAATAACTTCAGGAAGTCATCAAAAACCATAAAATGAAAATTTAAAGTGTTCACAAGGAAGATGACAAAACCAGAAGTGAGAAGTTTGGATTGATGCCCGACCCAGTTTTTGTTGGAAATGAAAAAACATAAAAATGGAGGATTTGGTTGGAGGCCAGCATATTTAGTTTAAATGTTGAGGTAAGTTACCATGCCAATATGTATTTTGTTGAGACTTTTGAGTATTGCCATGAGTCAAGAACCAAATTTTGTTTTGGGTCATAACCGAAAGGAAGAGAAATTAAAATAAATCCTTGTGTCTTGATACAAAGATTTAAGAACTGACATGAGAACATAAAAATTTCAAATTTGAAAGTGCATGGATGTTCACATGGTTGACTAGAGAACTGAATGATTGTAAGGGAACCATTGTGGGTCATACCATCATTTTCTTTTTTTTTCTTCTTAATCATTAATGTTGGTAGTTTGCATGAAAGAGCTGTAAAATATGCAATCATTTTTTTCATGTTGGCAGGAAGTTTTTATATATTAATATGATTAGAATCAGATAAAGGAAAAAAGGAAATTTAGTTTTTGTAGTCAAGGGAGTTTGTACTAAGGGTTGAAAGAGAAAGAATTGAATTTCTATTAATATAAGAATTGAATGCTTGAGGAGGATAATAGTTATAGGAGTTAATATATGAACATAAATGGCTGGAGGAGGATGAAGGGGGGGCTCGTTTTAATGCTAGAACAGGGTGACCAACATTCCTGTATAAAACTGTTCAAATTAATTCACGTTTAGAGGAGGTTAAAAAAAAGGAAATTTCCAGAATGAAAAAGAGGAAAATGGGATTATGGTCTTTTGATGGGACCGATTTTGCATTTATGGATTAGGATGAGAGGGGGCTTAAGAGTAAAAGGAAAGTAGGAGGGAGGGGGGTCGTAAGGATCGTTCATAATTGTTGGAATGTTATAAAATTGGTTTTCTAACTTTTTTATGAGTTTTGGCGGTTTTTATTAAATTTAAATTTATGGATTGATGAATTCCGATAAAGGTCAGCTATGGTGTGATAATACAGGTACATTTTATAGTGATGTATGTTCATTGACTTTATATGATACCGAAAGACTGGATAAATAAATTTTCAGGTTAGGCCAGGAATCTCCAATTTTTGTTTGATCGGGTTTCTGTAGCTTATATTATACTGCAAAACTCACACACGAAACCTGAAGTAAATTATAAATTGTTTTTAAAAGAAATTATAAGAAATACATGTAACTGTATCAAATAAATAATTCTTATTAGTTTCGGATGGTGGCAGCACACGTAAATTGGTTTATGGGCGACCCACAGGACTCTCTTTGCTCTTGGGTTAGGCTCTTACAAATTTTTATGTAACGAATTGATAGTCAGTTCAATCAAATCTTTGTCAAATGAATTCGCTTAAATACTGTTTTTAATTAAGAATTTCTTTTATAAAGATGCACACTTCTGTTGGTTTCCTGTTTCAAAACAAAAATTGTCTGGATTTAGGTTTACACAGTCTATCCAGTAGGAAAACCTTTAATATTCTAGAACGTTCCAGATTGTCAATGTGATGAGGGGTAGTGAAAGTCAAGGTGACTGTTAGCGAAGGTTCTAGAAGAATTGAACTATATATACCATAACCTGGAGTATACGACTGTAGGGTATTACTCTGTAACGTCAAAGCTTTTTGTGTAGATTGGGTATTTAGGTTAAAAGAGGAGATACAATAACAATTATTTCGGGGGCTTGTATATGGTCGGCAGGTAGAAGCTGGATGTATAGATAACCAATTGGAAGGGAGTATTCTATGGGGAAAAGACCAATGAAGTTTGAAAGATGATTGAATGGAGTGGTATAAAAGGTTGGTCGGAGAATAGGTTGATTGTTTTAAGGGAATCACACCTGTTATGACAAGATATTTATCAGAATATAGATTAAAGATATTTTTAGATGGTGTAGCTTTATTCCATTTTATGCTGGTTAGGTTCATTTTTATGTTACTACACACCCCCTGAAATTCGTCACAATTATAACCATTATCTTGGTAGAGGTAGATTGAAAGATATTGACAGAATGTGTCTAGATTATTTGATTATAATTATTTCATGCATTATCTCTATTTTATGAATTAAGGTGATCATCAGACTGTGTCGAGAAGTTTTGTCGTAGATAGGGTTTATACTAATAATCCATTGTCTCAAAATGGAGTAGCAATTAATAACGATAGTGCGGACTAACATACAATGACATCATTGAAACACTATACTTCAGTATTTTCCATTCAAACTCGTGTAAGGTTATCGCCCAATATCTTAAAAAATCTCTCATAGAATTAATCTACAAAACAGAGTGGAAAGCCACTTTGTCAGTTTCCGGCACAGAGAATCTTCAGATTTTTTTGTTCAACTCCTCACTCCAGGAAAAGATTCGAGTTTGGAGGAAAAAAAAATGGGCGATGAGGGTTTTCATAAAATTAACCTTTTTTTTTAGCGAACTGTCCCGCAATAAAATGCTGCGGATTTACCAAAAATGGATCGATAAGCCGGATCAGTTTGCTGGATCAGCAGCAACAGCAGCGGGTGAGAGAGACGGGTGTAAAAAGGTCGGCGATAGGAAATGTTCCGATTGGTCCCGGGGAAGTTATTTAAAAAAAATAAAAAAAGAGGTTCTCTCTTCGTTAAAATTAGAAAATTCGATTGGGGATGCAGGGGGCTGAGGGGTGGAGGGGGTAGGTCTTTTTGAAAGAAAAGATTTATTAATAATCGAGAAAGTTTTGTCCTTCATTAATCATTAACGCATCTTTTCGGATTATTTTCGGGAATGAAATTTCAGATCCATTCGGAGCAGTCAAGGACGCGAAGCTCCATTTCTTCCAGCTCACTGTTTCTTCTCTTCTTCTTCCTCCTCCTCCTCCACCACGCTTTAGAAATCAACCACTTATTATATTCGGGTCAGGTGAGAATTAAGAAACTTAATATCGTAGGCGAGTGTCCCCCGGAAAACACGTTCGCTTTTCCGTGGAAATGTCATGATGCTGTTGACAGTGATTAACGGACGACGTGTCTGTCTGTCAATCCTTTCTTCACTTAATTACGAAAACCTGGTTTGGGTTTCCATCATCGCCTGTCCTCTCACTTTCTTTTATTTCTTCTTTTTTTCTCCTCGGTCGTCATCTTCTTCCTTTTTTTTCATCCTGGTTCTTTTTTCTTTCTTTCTCGTTTATTTGAACATATCTTTGAGTTTTCTCACATTTTCCAGATTCTTGTGTTGGGGTTATGAGTTTTAGAACGTGTTCGACGGTTTTTGTTGTTGGTGTCATGTATTGGTTTTGGATCTTTTCGGCAGTTATTTTTGGGTTGTATAGTTTTTTCTTGAAGACGTTGGTGGGTTTGGTGGCTTTCATTTATTCCCTCTGGAATTTTTCGTTTTTTGTTTGTTTTGGTTTTTAGCAGGGTTGGTGAGTGAATCACTAAGTTGTAGTGTCTGTCTTTCGTAAAAAAAATTTTTCCTTCTACTTTATCTATTTCGAATTTTCTCGTTCGATACTCTTTCAATGTCCTTGATTGTTGTTTCTTCTTTTCCTCAGACCATGTTTCAACTTCAACTTGGTAGTTCTTGTTAAGTGTCACAACTCGAACAATATATATTTTTAAACGAGAAAGGTTTAGCACACAACAAGATTTTTGTTTCTGCGACAAATTTCTATTGACATGGTGTACACGTCACTGGTGGTTTTGGACTAAAAGCATCTGGATGTACGTAGCACGTCTTTGTAGTGGTTAATAATTATAAAAAAATGTCCTTACAAGAAGCATAAGAGATTTCATTAGTAACACACACAATTAGTAAGCATTAACACCCATCTTTGTGAAAAAGTTCATCAAAGAAGCTTCTATTCTTCTTTGGTATTCATCAGGTCCCCAACATTCAATGTCCTTTCTCGTGTTTCGGGCAGAAAAATATTTCTACGTATATATACTCCATCCGCGGACAGTCTAGCACAACTTGGTTTGAGTTTATCGAGGCTTAACATATATAAACTATATTTATAGTCAGTTGGGAAACCCATGGTTTAGTGTTCGAAGTACCTAACTATAGAAGTTATGATCATGAATTCCAATTTCCTCCCCTATATGGTTGTACCCAAGGGTGGAAAACCGGATTAAAACTCTAGTAAGATATTTATAGTTATAGCAAATTTATATTAATTTAAATATAAAAAGAAATTGCACTTTAATACAATAACTTCAAAATACTATAAAGCTTCCTGGCACAATGTTTGTGTTGTGTAGCATTGTTTAGAGAACCTCGCATAAAACGAGACCTCGCAGTATTTTCTAAACCTTTCTGCTTTATTAATATATATATTGTTCGTGTCTTGACATTTAAAATTGCGTTTCCTAAAGCTCGGTGTTGCATTTTAGTTGCATTTTCCTTTTATTACCGCCACAAATTTTATGATTTAATTATTTTAATGATGAAGATTCGAGTGTGCGGAAAAGTCAAAGACTGACATGGCCTCGTGTCAAAAACCACTAAATTAAACAGCTTTAAAGGGCGGGAGAAAAAGGACTCGAGACTGAGTCGTGGGCGGGAGTATACATATATATTTATACATATATCAGGTGAACATTTAGCTGATTAAAAAATAAATTATTTTAAATTTAAAAATTATCTCAAATTTAAATCGCGCCTAACTTTCAATGCAATGGAGGCACGAAATTTTGTTTTTGTGAAAAGGGTTGTTTCCCAAGGTCGTTTACGCCATTAAATATTTTTATGTCAACCATTAAGTTTTGCTTTTTCTGAAAAGGAGTGGCAGCAGCGGCGCCGGGGGTGAGCGAACAGTTTTAAACTGCACTTTTCTCGACTTGAACCTCTTCCTCTTCCGCCCAACAGCCCCTATCACCCACTTCGTCCTGCCTCATTTAATTTTCAATATGTTTTTTTTTGTTGCTTTCCGGAATAGTCAAAGAGCCACGCGATTTTGGGGATGAGGGGGTGTTTGGGGTGGAAACTGAAAAACGGGAAATATGGGTTGAAAGATTTTTTTTTAGTAATAAAATATTTCTTTTGCAGTTGCAGCGTTTTCGAATTTTCGATTTTTTGTCGTTTTTGAGTTTTTCTTCTTTTTGGGGGAAGGGGGAAGGAGGTGGAAATTGCTTGGAGAGGCGACATTCACTGAAGAGTTCTTTTGTCAGGTTTCCACTTGCTGATGTTTTGGTTTTGAGTGTTTGAAATTAATTTTTTTAGCTGTTACTTAGATTTACAAAAAGATTCAGCATGTCTGTAGGATTTGTTTTGTGTCTTAAGGTCATAGAATCTAATAAAGGTAGCAGTTATGTATAATGGACATATGATCAGATTCTATCCCATCCTCAACTATAAAGTTACCATCGAGATTATCAGTAAGCTTTAGAAATGATATTGTAGTCGATAACGACGCTGAGTTATTGATGAACCCCCAAATTCGGTCAGTACAAATTGACAAGTACTTACATCTTGTATATTAACCGCTTGTGCTCCAATTTGTGCCTCAGCGCGTTGGTGAGGTCTTACTTAATATATTTATACATAAGACTATCCGATTTCTGATAGTCTTTGCCGATATGTCGGACACGTCGTTTTTGTTTCTGTGACGGTATACATGTCGCTGGCGGTTTGGACCAAAAGCATTTTGACGTACTTGGGACGTATTTATAGCGCAAGTGGTTATTACAGCATTATGGATCACGGCAGAAACTTCCTCCAATTCCTCTTATATCTGTTCCTTGTTAGTCTCAATAGTCAACTACAGGATTCATTGCTTGTAAAATAGTATTACCACTTTCTATCTAGTTGGATAGCATCCTAAAAAGCATATTAGTGTCAGGAGAAGGTTTGGCGCTAACAGTTACTACAGGAAGAAGAATTAAAAACGAAATCAGGAAGGAGGGGGGATCACTCCAGTTGATAAAGAGCCGCTTCCATTATGAGTAATTGTGGTTTGACATGCTAAACAACAGGAAAAAGTAGGAGACAGTATGGGCGGGGTTTTCATACAGTTAGAGCTTTTCTCAAAATGAAGAAAAAAATGACGAAGGGACGAAACCGATGAACAACGTAGGCGTAAAAAAAATACAAAATTCGTATGACATGGCGGTGGTAAGAGAAGGTGAGGAAGCTGTAGAGAGAGGAAGAAAGAGCACAAAAAGTTTCATCAATTCGGTTAATAGATTCGGAACCGATGTTGGTTTAAATTTTAGCGATTTGTACCGGTTTTTGAAAAGGTTTTCCCGGATACCCAGCCCGGATCTCTGTTGGTGATTTACAACCCTCTGGAGACTCATTTAGCAAATTTTGCACCCCCTTTTCCCGCCGTCTCTAATCCGACCATATGTTTCTTAGGATTTACATGGACATTACCCTTAATACTTTTATATTTCAAACTTTTTCTTTTTTTGTCTGGGTGTGTGTGTTTCTCGTGTCGGGGGGTGAGGAAGGTTTGATGAGGTTTGGGAGGTTCGGGAGGAGAAGAGGGTGGTTCTTTCCTCTGGTAGCTTTCTCAAAACCAAAAAACTCATTTTCCTTTTTTTTTTGTTTGGAGTCGTTTATTTCCCTTCGTCGTGATTTTCTAAGCTTTTCGTTTTCTTATTTTATTTTGAATTTTCATCGAAAAATTGTAGTTTCTGTTGTAATTGTAGTTGATTCCTTAAATTCGCTTACATTTGGTCATATTTCTGAGTTTGTCAACTGCCATCTGTCTCTAAGCAAGATATTTTGTAGTTGGTCTGGCTTTAATATTTAGGGGACAGTGTCTCAACCCCAGAGATGGGATAATAAGACGTGACTGTAAGAGCAGTTGTAAGGATGGGAGTAGTAAGACAGAGGGAGTAGGAAAGAAAGAGGATAAAAGCACAGCAAAAGAAAGTAATGGTAACAATAAAGATGAAGAAGGTAATGATAACAATAATGAGGAGGAATGGGATGAGATAGAACGTTTTCGATTTAGTATCAGAAAATAAATTGAAAATTGTTCCGCCTATATGTCGACACTCAATCTCTAGCATTTATGTAAAAATAAATAATCATCAGTGTGCATTACTTTTGGGATGAATTTTTCTTTTTAACCAAAGTGTGCATTGCTATTGAAATAAGTTCTTCATGAAGGTTTATTGTTGGGATATTTATGAAATGAATTATTTCTAAGAGTGTGCATAACTTGTGAAATAAATCGTTGCAATACTTATGAAATGTTTTCGTGAGTGTGTGCACTATTTGTGGAATGAACGTTGTGGTGAAGTCGTGCATTATTTTTGACATAAATTTTCTATAAACACGTGTTTTGTTTGTCATATAACCTTCATCATGAAGTCTCTTGAATTCTTCGTGGACGTGTGATGTGAGTTATGAATGTAATTGTGCATTATTTATGAAATGCATTGCTCACGAGAGGAATTCTGAAGAGAAGAAGTGCAAGGTTAATAAACAAAACGTCATCACATCAATTCGATTATAACCAAATCAATTTGATTCGATATTATTATTATGCACATCAGTATTTAGTAGCAGTACAACCTCCATTTTGTGCGAGGTAGTGTATGGGTTTGACTTTACTAAAAACTAAATATTAAGTGTATTCAACTCATCAATTCAAATCCCGAAAAAATTTGTCTTCATTTATTTATCTACATTTATTCATACTATCTTAAATTTATCTATAAATCATATACGTTTCACTCTTTTTTAAAATATAGAAATATACGCTCTCCCAATTTTGTTTCATTAGTCAATTATTCATTACCAAAAAAATAAATTTTAACTTTGTATGAAGTCACCTACAGTTTGTTGGGTTTATAACAAACCGCGTAAAAAAAGTTTAGAACATTTACGGTTCGGTTGTTACGTGCCAACAGCTGTACTTGAGTGAAATGTTTAGTTTCGGCCTTCAGTATGCTAACTGTGAATCGCACTTAATTAGTTCTCTTATAGTGATACTTACATTCGAAAATTTATTTACACGGTTGGTAACACAACAAAAATGACCGCAAAAGTTTAAGTAACATGATTCTTAATTTTTGTCTTCTTCAAAAAAACGTATAAAATACCTCACTGACGGTGTAAACGCACAATGAAGATGATTTAGAAACCGATTTGAGTATTAGTGTGTTCTGTGATATTATATCACCGTATAAAACGAGACCTATGTGTATTTTAATCGATTATGTGGTTGGAAGTGTTATTTTAGTATCTGTTCTGGTTCTTTGTTAGAGTCTTTTCATTCCTCCTTCAAGATGACGTTTCATTTTCAAAATATTTTTTTAATATAAGTATAAAAGGAAGCAGTGGTATGAACGCTTTTTTGCTTTTTCCCTGTTTGAAGAACAAATTCTTTGCTACGTTCTTTAAATACAGTTCGTTGTAACTAAAACCGGAGTTTTTCTGACGGGAGTGACAGGACGAAGGAGTAAAAGCTAAAGAGAAAGAAATCAGATTTGACTTGATCCTTCTCCGGTTGGAAAAACTTTCTACACTTTTTGGAGAAAACTTTCGCTGCTTTCCTCAAACGTTGAAGGTGTTTAAAACTTTTAGCTAAATACAAAGATTTCTCTTCTCCTCCGCCCACTTCCTCCCTCTCCTTCCGCCCGTTCTCTCTCTCTCGCACCGTTTTCAAGAATAAAACGCTTTGAAAGGTAACCAAAAAGGAAGTTTCTCAACCGAGAAACTGTGTCCACACAAGTGCAAAACTTTTACTCAACTTACACAAGTTGGGCAAGAACCCAATGAAGGTTGAATGTTAAAGGCCTTTCGAGGGCCTCCTCCTCCTCCTCCTTCACTTCGTCCTCGCATCAGGAAATGAACCCGTTTGATGACTCCGTCAACAGGAAGACAGTTTTCGGAATGGATTTGACCGTTTGATCTTGATGTCTCTCTCTCAACGATTTTGTGGCTTTCTATTGAAAAGTTTCGAACTTTTCAAGTGAAAGTTGGAAAAGAAAAATTTTTCAAGTTGTAGTTTCCTCTCTCACCATGTCTTCGAGAAAATTTAGATTTGTTTCTGTATTGAGTAGTTGGGGAAATGGTTTGAGCAATTCCTTCGAGCGGATGTAACCTTTCAGAGGGTGAACTGCTGTGTCATACTTTTATTAAAACCGGGACTGAATTGTTTGATTGAAGAACTTTGGCGGTCTAGTATTTAAGGGTCTTAAAATGTGTTTGGAGCTTGATTACTTGAAAGTTGTTTGCTGTCGTTTCCTTATCGACTTTTATCACTTACAGTTGAAAATGCACTTCCATTGGAAACAGTGACCATTGTCATATCAAACACTATAAGCACTCTCGAGTAGGACTTAAAATATTTCATAAATTTCCAGATCTACTCATTAATAGCTTCATCTTTAGCTTTA
>JADMLL010000008.1:13074403-13370003 GCA_016920875.1 Columbicola columbae
CTCGTTGGGGGCGTTCGGATGGATGGGTAGAGAAACCTGGTTTCTTCCGGTTTCGAGATTTTCACTTTTTCCCTTCGTCTTCTTATTTTATTCAATTTGATGTTTTGCTTATTTTCTTCCGAAGCATCTCTTCTTCTTCTTATTTATGTTGGTGTTTCATTTTGCTTTGGATAGATGTGTTCATTCTCTTTTTTACTTTTGTGGTTTTCCTCTCCTCGTTATTGCCCACCGGGATTTCGAATCTGGGGTTGCTAGTACGCTCGCATGAATTCGTTCCTATCTCCTTAGCAGCTGTAAAGGGAAAGGGTAGGTAGAGAAAGGATCCCCTGACCAGCTTACCCTTATGATCAAGACTACGTCAGTTGAGATGACCGCTATGATGACGCGATTGTGTACTTATTTGTGGGAAAAGTCGCCCACGTTCTATCACCGAGTTTTCCACGTTGAGAAACTTCGAGAAACTACGAGAGACTGTGAATAAACCGGCTGAGACTCTGAAAGACTGTGAGAGACTCTACGAGACTGAATCACTACTTGAGACGGCTAGAGACTCTCAATGTCTCCTACAGCGGCGAACCTTAAGCATTTAGCTCGCACGGCGAACGTTTTTGCATATTTTTCTAATCCCCCTCCTGACGCCTAATTCCGAAATTGTCGCAAACTGTATGTGTTGCGTTATGTCTGTTCTCTTACTTTTGATGCGTTGTATATACAATTATTTGAGATAGTTGTTGTGTTTCATCATTTGTCCTCCGATGTTCTGCTCTCCAACTCATTTTTATGGTTGATTCTTAAATTTCTAAATTTTTAAATTAACAGTCTTGATTTGTGACTACAGACTTATATTAACTCTTACAGAGAAATCAAAATTAAAATTACTGTTACAAAAAAGTTACCCCATTTTCTTTTGTTCTCTCCCATTTCTATGGTGTAGGCTTTGGAAGATCACTATCTTTACCTTTTATTACCTCCCAGTCTTTTATTCAATGGTCAACCCTGTCTATTTCACCGCTCTCTCTTCAAATTTGTTCTTTTTTATCAGCCCCAAGTCCTCCCCCAGTCGGAATCCTGTTGTTTGGAGATAAATATTTAGTGCTGTTTTACTTGTACCATCACCAGGTAGAGAGAGCTCCACTTCCTTTCTCTTCTCAGAACCAATAACCCGCCGTTGTCTTTCCATTTATTTCTTGTTCAATCCCATTGGTCCTTTTCCGAAAATTCTTCCTTCCTGTTGGTTATCCCAGAGGTGGGCAAAGTACGACTCCGGAACCTACTCCTGGGCCTTTTACTCGGTGGCCTCTTTCATAAAGTGTTCAGTGCAGGCTCATTAAAGCTATAGGCTTCTGAGCAATATTTATGAAATTAAATCGTTGATGAAAGTGTGCAATATTTATGAAATTTATTGTATTTTATGTCCTACATTTATTATAAAAGCTAGAAATGTATATTAAGTTATGTATGAAAATTTTTTTTGTCACACAAATGTGAGTGGGAGATGCTTACTATTGTGCGTAAATCATTTTAAATGCTCAAAAATTTTGCACCAAAAACATCTCAAAAGTAATGCACAATGAGAATTCATATTAAAAAAAAGTAACAATACATTTTAGTACAGAATTAATTTCATAAATACTTTAAGCCAAGACATACAGTATTTGACAAAGGCAAGCTCAAGACTGTACCCTTAATCCTAATTATCTCCTTAAAAATATATCAGATTATACAGAAATGTATACATTGTCATTATGGAGTTATATCTCACAGTCTTATAGGTTGTAGTCTGTTTAATTCTTATAAAGCCTTAACAAACAGTCACTTTAACTTCTTCTGTCTCACTATCTAAGCACTCTAGAAAGTCCTGGTAGATTAGAGGTTTTCTTTAAACTGTGTGTCACCCTGATCAAAGTAAGTCGAGACAATCATGGAGTTTTATCGTACAGATACCTTATTCTACTCTCAGTCACCACCAGTGGCTACAAAAAATCTATAAGCTCTGTTAAGTGATTTGATGCATAGATATAGATACAAAGACATTAGGAAGACAAGTAGCTGAATAGAGCAACCATCAGACATATAAATTTATAATTAACTCAACATTATCTGATGTAGTTACCACTATTAATACATAAACCAACATGAGCTCCTACCCTTAAAAATTCACCACTACAACTACTACAATGCACCCTCACTTGGGCACAGTGTTGTCTATAAAATAATAAAACGTTGGAATATTGAGGCGCTAACAGGTATATCGATGAATTGAAGTTTTTGTTATGACCTCTAAAACACCCTGAAGCCACACTGTTTCCAAACTTTTTTCATTTTCTCTAAAACTTTCACTTATTCGAAATTTTTTTTGGAGTGTGGGCAGGTGAATGGGGTTAACGTCCCGCGGTTAACGTCCCGCGAACAATTGTTTTTCTTTTTTTGTCGTGTCAAACACGTTTCTAAAACATCCGGAATTTTCATTCAGGTCAACATTTCACCCCCAACCCCCCACCATAAAAACTGCGAAGGAAGAGAATGTGGGTGGAAAAAGACCAAAAATTTTTCCCGGCGTACAAAATTTTGTTTTAGAAGAGGATCTACAACACGATTGAATAATACGAGGCCCACGTCATCTTACAAGGGATGAAGTAAAGTTTCAGCCCAACTGTACAGAAAAAAATGATTGGATTCGTTTTAATTTTACAAAATGAAAATTTCATAACCGGATTATATAAAAAAAAAAGAAGAAAAGAATTCGAAACCCGTGGTTAGTCACCCCCCGACGCCTCAACACCCCCGCCCGCCCACCCAAATTAAGGGGCAATTTGGCAATTTTCCTGGTTTCAACAACCACACGTTATGCACAACAATTCCCCGACTATTTCTCGCTTGAGATGTAATTTATAGTGATAAAATTTTATGTTCCTTTTTTTTTGTTTCTTTCTTCATCAGGAAAGGAAGAAAAAAAAGAAAACTTGTGTTATCCGCCATTTTTGATAAAATTATTGTTAAATAAACTTTCGCGAAAACCATAATTTTGGAGGGTAGGAGGATGGTGACATAGAAACTACTGTCCGACACGAAATTTGCTTTGTGACGGTCTTGTAGTTTTCCCGGCTTTTCACCTCGTAACTATGTTTCTTTCTTTCCTGATATCTGGGTCTTGTTTTATGCGTGTTTTTTTGCTGTAGGTTTTTAATTGTGCGGTTTGTATTTTAATCTTAAGACGATGTTGTCATTTATGGGTTTGAGTTCAAGGTGGTTGAGATAATTTTCACCTAAATTCTACTCTCGACTGACGGTTCTTCCTAAACCTACTTCTTGTTGTAGTGTATGACCGAAGATGTCTCAAATGACAAACCTATTGACTCAACTACACTTCTGTTATTCGGGTTCTTTCTCTTACTCGGTCTCCAGCTGCTTTTATTTTCTTATCTCTCTGTTTCCTTATTGGCGGTCAAGGTTGCAGTCTCAGATTTGTAACTAGGAAGTTACAAAGACATGCAGAAGATCGCATAAAAAAAGACTTGATTCAATATTATTTGTTTTCCTTTCGGGATGCGGACCCGTGGCCGTGGAAAAATTGGGTATTTTTCCAAATCGAAGGCTGTAATTCGTTGGGTCTTGTTTTTCCTGTTGGAAAAAGTCACCGGGGACCTTCACGTATCTCCTTGATTAAACTCACACTTCGTTCAAACTTCTTCCCACTTAGACTCGAAATTCGGAATCAAAACATTTATCTTCTCTCTCTCCCGATCGTTTTCTACTTTAATTTTTTCCCTGTAGGATTTCGCGTTCGATGAAATAACTTTACAGAGAAACGAAGAAAGGACAAACGAACGGACGCACGGACGGGCGAACGGGAAAGCGATCCGTTGAAAACACTTGTTTTGAATTTCCTAGGAAAAACAGAAATCGATGGATGGTTTTTGTTGGTTATTAGTGGGAAAACCGGAAATGGTTTTTTGGATGAACGAGTTGACGGTTCGGATTTCGGTTAATTTTTTTGAAAATTTTTTCCGGTGATTTTGTTTTCCTTGTTTTGGTTTCTCCCCCCGTTTCTCTTTCTGATTGAGCTTTGGGGTCGTTTTTGTTTTCTTTGAAATTTCTCTTTTCCCGGAATTTCGGGAGCTGCTTTTGATTTCATTATGTTTCGCTGTTGTGTTGCTTTCCTCACAGAATCTTCTACATAGAAGGATGCTGACGGTGTTGGAGTACCCGATGAGTAGTTAAAGACAGCTTGGCAGTTAGGTTCATTTTGCTGTGACCTACAGCGAAAGCTCTTCAATCACAATTTCTTTTCCCGTAGAATAGTCCCTGTATTCTGGTCTAGAAATTTTTTTAATCCAGTGTACAGGGTCTGCTCCAAAAGCTGCTGGAATGAATTTGTAGTTGTCGATACCGGATGATGGAGCGGAAAAGTTGTTTGAGGATCTAATCTTCAAAATGAAGCTTTGAAAAGTTCTGAAACAACTGTACACTAGTACTGAATAAATGTTTCGATAAAAGAATACAATTCCGAGAACTTTTGGGACAAACCGTATATTTCTGTGTTGCAGTGATTTCGTGTCCAGCATCGTTTGAATACTGCTAACACGTGGTTTTGTGGTTGCTTTTACGTTCAGTATGCAGGGTTTCTGTACTGACTGAAAATTTTTGGAAAGTATCCTCTGCAAAGGACGAACGTTTACTGTACGTAAGATTTGGAATAAGCCATAATCATCTCATGATGACTGAATACCTTATACTGGACAGGGTGGTTTATTATGCTTTAGATTTACCTTTTGCCTGCTGACTAGGCTAGAATGAGCAAAACCAGAGCTCTGCCTTCTGCCTGTAGTGATATGCTTTGGGCATTGAACCGGAAATAAGTTTTGAAATATAATCACAAGCAACTGTGATATGAAGGTTGAAGATGGTAAATCCGGGATTAGTGAGCCCAAGTCAGCTAAAACGACTAAGAGTGACTGGAAGGTGTATCATACTTTTGTTTCTTCCTGTCGTGGCATGTCTTTTGCTTAATATACTATTTAAGTGTATACCTAGCTCTTGCGCCCCGGAACAAATTTTGAATTTCCTTATACAGAAACCTTTGTTTCTCAACGGCTTTTGTAGGTGACGTTGAAACAAACTTCTTTTTTTGAAAATTTGAAAGCCTCCAGATAAAAGCTCTCGTGATTGTTGTTATCTTAATTGTTGGCATGTGTCTGTTGAGTTAAAGACAACAATGCGCCTTGAGACTAGCTTTTAAAAACGACTCACTTGCAAGTGTTTCGACTTTTGTACACAAGTGTAAACAAAACTTCTTAAAATGCCGTCAGCATACCATTCCTCCTCCTTAAAAACGAGTAAATAAATGAAAAATTAAAACTGTAAAAAGCTCACAGAGCTAAAAAAGAGAGCATACTGTAAAAGCTTTCGACAATTCCAGACGATCGCATTATTTAAAGTGACAGAAAAAAAATTTTTTTTTACCCACGCTCAGTCTCCCTTTTTTTTATAAGCGTACCTGGAAGTGAGGGAATGTTGTTAAAGCTCATCAAGATCAACAAAGTTAACAACGTCAAGCAAATAAAAGAATCGGGCGTAGAAAGCACAAAGCTTTCCTCATTACGGTGGGAAGGGAGATGGGGGGGGGGATGAAGAGGAGAGCGGGGAAAAGGTTTCGCTTATTCTGAAGTCACTGGAAACTTTATTTTCCCGAGAAAATCCTTTTTCGCTCTCTCTCTCTCTTTTTACTCTCCCGTGGCATGGTGAAATACCGGACGCACGGCAGCTTTCAGCTTGGCCGCCGCTGTCGAGGTCTTTTATCGGAAGTTTAATAAAACATCAAAAAGTTTCCGCTTTTTAAACAGATTTTTTTTTCTTCTTTCTCGTGAAATAAAAATGAAACGTTTCACGTCTTATTTACTTTTTTTTTTGTCGTCAGTGCTGGAAAATGAAACCAAATTTAGGGCCATATGTCAGGAATCTTTTTTCTCCTGGATTCCATTTTCCGTCTCGCATTCCTTCGCATTTGTCAATTGTTTCTCCGTTTTTCTTTTCTTTTCTTTTTCTTTCCTTCTTCTCTGTTTCGATTTTGCTTTTGGTTTTTCTAGACTATACTTTTTGAAATATTCTGTTTTTCTTGAAGGGGATGTTTACAAGGTAGTTTCAAGTAGGCTTAGTTGTTAATATCTGGGAAATGTTGATTTGATTTTATGCTTCGGCGATTTTCCAGATGTCTTGTGGAGGGAGATTATAGGGAGGTTTTATCAATGGAGATAAGCAGAGAGGGAGTGAGATATAGAAGAAATAATAAGTGAGACAAGAAAAGGCAAAGAAGAAGAAAGAGAGAAAAAGAAAAGAAAGAAGAGAGAAAGAGGAAAAAAATGAGACAAAAAGAAAAGAGTTAGAAAGTCAAGAAGAAGGAGAGGAAAAAGAGAGAAAAGAATAAAAGAAAAATAAGAAAAAAAATAAAGAATTAAGAGAAAAAAGGAAGAGAAGAAAAAGGGGAAAAAAGAGAAGAGAAATCGAAAGAAAGATAAAATAAGAAAAAGAAAAAGAAAGATAGAAGAAAAGAAAGAAAAGGAGAAGAAGAGAAAAATAAATTAATCGGAAGAAAAGAAAGAATGAAAGAAGAGAAATGAAAAAGAAGAAAAGAAAAAAAAAACAAAAAAGAAAAGAAAATCAAGAGAAAGAATGAAAAGATATATCAAAAGAAAGAGAAAAGAAAAGAGAAGAAAATCAAAAAAGAGAGGAAAATAAAAGAAAAAGAACAAAATGAGAAAGATAACATTAAGAGAAGAAAAGAAAAAAAAGAAATGAAAGAGAAAAAGAAGAAAATGAAAAGAAAAATCGGAGAGAAAGAAGAAAGAGGAAATAAAAGAGAGAGAATGAGAGGAGATAACGAAAGAAGAGATGATGGAAAATTAAAAGAGAGAATGGCAGAAGAAAATGAAAAGAAGAAGAAGCAGGATAAACGGAAAATCAAGAGAGAAAGAGAGCGGAAACTAAAGAGAGAATGGAATATGAAAAGGAGGAAAATAGAAGAGAGATTTGCTTCGATTTTTCTTCAGGGTAAATTAAGTTTGTTGAGAGACAGGGGGTAGATATTCTGGCAGGAAAAAGTCTGGCCATTTTTTTAGGATTAGCGAAGCTTTTTTGACGGTTTTTGGTTAAAGAAAAATAAATGTGTCGGCGCCCTTCCCCCCAGTGATGAGCTTTGTTTTTTGCTGTTGGAAATTTGAAAAAAAAATCGCTTTTTACTGACACTATTGCAATTTTGATTTATTTATAATCATTTAACATATGGACACACTATAAATATATATTTATTATAAGCATCCTAAATTTGGGCTCAAATCACCACACAGATCTAAGTCGGACAAGGAACATACGCTGACGTGTTTGTATATAACCAATTTTATATCTCGCTGTGTTTTTGTACATCTCTTTTTATTCTTCTCTCTTCCTTTATAATAATATATATCTTTGAAGCTGTTAGTCTCTGTCTTGAGTGCTAACTTACTGAGTGATTAGTCAACTGTCTCACTCACCATTATTCTTTGTAACCGAATTGAATCCAGTTATGTGGTCCCATTTGGGTTAAGATATATGACTGAATATATGTTAAACTTCCGGACCGATCTTGAATCTCAGAACTATATATACATTATACACTGGGTTGTTATACAGCGTCATATTTTTACAAAAAAATGATGTTTCGTGAACTTTCAACGGCTGCTGAGACAGGACTTGTGCCCTGACGATGTTAGTTTTAAGTCTAATACTAATAATATTCTGTAATTGGTATAATCAAAAATTTTTATTGTTTATTATGTGCTCCTCTTATACTTTTCTACAAATGATTTATACTCTAGGTTATATTTCCACAAAACCAGAAAAACCAAAATTACAACCCTTAAACATCACTATCATTTCTCTCGAATAGTTTTCCTGTTGGAAAATTTTTCTCCCTAACAAACTTTGTCTTTTGCTGTCCTAGACAGAAAATTTTGAAAATTTCGTGACAGGTTTGGTGTGCAAATCCGATCGGAATAAGCAAATTTCTCTTTTTCTCCTTCCTCCTCCTCCTCCTCTCCTCTTTCCTCCTCTTTTTTTCCTAACACGAAAGGTGAAATTTTGAAAATAGATTTTCTCTGCGTTGAGCGAAACACGCCTCACGACCACATCTCACTTCTTCCATACTTTCTGCTCTATTCCCGTCCTTCCTTCCTGCCTTCCTCCACCTCTTCCCATTTCCATTTTGGCCCGCAACCACATCCAAAAACTGTCACTTCCAAATGTTAGCGCGATTATCTTTTTTCTTTCATTCTTATTTTCGTCGAACCATTTTCTTTCTTTCATCAAACTCCTCTTTCTCTCTCTCTTTCATTTTTGCCCACACATAACACACACTTCTCCCCCCAAAAAGAAACAAATTTTACTCTTTTATAAATTTCAAATGTGAAAATTAAAAAGTTTTTGGGGGAGTAGAAGTTGAAATTGATGTTTTCCATAAATCTGTAGAATTCTTGGAGGTTGACAAACTCTCACGGTTTTCTCAAGTTTCCGAAGTCCCTTTGAAGCTTCAAGAAAGAACAGTAACAGTCAGATGTTGATTTATAAGCATGATACTGTTACTACTGTAGGTGGTAGGGTTATCAACAGGAGGAACTAAAGATGAACATAAAAGAGATGAACTCGCAACTGAGAATGATTGAGGATATGGGGACATTAGCACTATGTGAGTTCATTAGTCTCTGATCATTCACAACAGTCACGAGATGAACATAATACGGATGAGTTAATTAGAAAGATATCATTGTTTATGAGTTAGTATAAATAATTATTATATAATTATTATTACTATTCAGATAACCTTTAGCCTTGTGTCAACTTTTCCTGGATAAACTACAGTAATAAATTGCGATTTCAAAGAAACTTCGAGATCCAATGTTTTTATGAGTATTGACGTGAGATTGTGTATTATTATAAATACTATAAGCTATAATTAATTTTAATATCGTTCATAGTGATATATAATAAATTATTAGGTTTACAGGAATATTTTTTCCGATAATGTTGCAGGTACTTTAAATGCGTCCGTGTGTATTTGTCTCTCTATTTTATTGTCGAATGTATATATGTTTTAATATACTTATATATATTAATGTACGATTTATAATAGTATTCAGCGACATTGTAATAAAGATATATGGTAAGAAAGATAAATGAATGCAGTGGATGAGAAACTATTATAGTGACTTTGGTAACAGTATAACTACTCCAACCTAGCGTTCTGTATTAATTAACGATTATTATGGCGTTAACAGTATTTTATACGAATTCCAACAAGGATGAAGGAGTACAGAAGGCGTGATTAGTGTAGTGTTTCTACTTGCAGAGGATGTTTGGAAAATTTCCTGGCTAGCGAAGTGAGATTTCGAGCTTTTTTATAACCAGAAGTAAAAATGAACAGAACTTTCTGGTAGACCAATCACTAAATAACCAGTATGACTAAGTTAACCTAATCACATGGATCAGTATTTTAATATAATAAACATTCCACAGATGTATTAGGTTATATCTTGAGGAGTGAGTTGGTGACTTAGTTTTGAAGGACACTAGAAGTCCCTGTAATTAATTATCAGGTCATACTGAAAATAAGGAAAATAGTCAGTGGCGTGTATAAGTCAGTATATAACAGACTCAAAAACGTTTTTCAAACAAATAGCGCGATGTGATTGTTAAGATGGGTGTTTTACCTTCACTATGATGGAATAAATAGATCGACATCCTGAGTTTGAATACTAATTTATACCCGATTATATATTCATTTTCAAAAGGCTCTGGTCACTCTGTAAAATGACTTCTTCTGAGTTGTGAGTGTAGAGACAGACCTAACCTCTCACATTACCACGTGACAACAAACACACACATAAATCAAGGAAATGTTGATATTAATATAACGACAGGAAGTTTTCCTTCTGGAGAGGCATCTCCATTGCACCGATACTTAGTATAAAAATTATATAATATAAATTCATTCAGCGGCATGCTTTCGTCATTTTCTTTTCGAGTAATTAAGACGAACAAAAACGTCGTGGGAACGTTGTCGAATTTCAATGCCCGACCGCGAGTAAAAAAAAAAAGTTCGCTTCAAACTTTGCCGAAAATTTTAATCCAATTTTCTCCTCTCCCCCTCCCCTTCCCCATCTCCGCCCATTTCCGAAATTTCGAGCTAACTTAATTAAACAATCTTAATTTGGATCTGGAAAACTTTGGGCTTGCACAACTCACATTTTAATCAAATTCGTCTGTCACAAGAAATTTTTCCCAGTCCAGAAAAATAAAAATAAAAACTTACATAAATTTTTTTTTACTCTTTGCATTTTTCGAAGGCCGTTAGAAAATATTGAAATTATATTTTTTTTACTGCTTTTTATATAATATATACTGTTTTTATAGCTCCTTTTTTTCATTTATAGTAGAAATAAATTTTAAAACGGATGATAAATGACTGAGTAAACATAATTTCTTTTTCTTTTATGTAATTTTAATAAGGTCGAGTTTTAACAGCCCTTTCACCGCCTTCTCGTCCCTCCACCGCCTTGTTTTAAACAATCCCATTCACCCGGGACGTGGATATTGAAAAATCTAATTGAAGATCAGAAGTAGGCCTATACTAATGGTTTGGTTTTAGTCGTTAAAGGGGTTTGGATGGTGGATGAGATTTGGGAAACGTGATGGATTGTACATGTTGGGTATATTAGGAGAAACTGTGTGGAAACTTGTGATTGAGTGATCATAGTGCTTCACTAGCAATGGAGAGAGAGAAAAGAAAGAGAACGATAGAGAGAGATTGTAATAGTTGCAACTCACTGCCACCTTCTTATTACATCCAAAACCGAAAAACCGGGATCTATACTCAAGTCTCCGTGTCCTTTAAAAGACGGAACATCAAAAGTCTACCCCCCGGAGAAGAAGAAGTAGAAGAAGATGAATTTAAGAAAACCTTTCTTCACGAGATAAATAAAAAAATCATCAAAACTAATCACAATTCAGATCGTAATTAAGTCTGTGTAATTAATTAATCGTTAGCTGAAGATTTAATTTATCTTCGCAGCTGTAATGATCTGCCATGCGACAAACGAATATAGAAAAAACCCCGAGGAACACAAACTGTTTTCCCTCTCGCGGAAATGACGTTCTTCGTTTTATAACCTAACTGTAATTTTCCAGACGACAGACTTTTCGCAAGCTAATAAAACAAGAAGTAATGGCTTTAAAGAATTCATTTCCGCTTGTTCTGATTCGGGGGACGATCATTTCCGGGTCAAGGTTCAGAATAAGCAATTAACGAGGATAAAAACACGCCGGGAGTATTTTACAGGAATGATTCCTCAGGTGGATGAAAATTACCAAAACTTCAATCCGAAATCTCTGTGGCTCCGTCTTTTATCAGCCTCTGAAGAGAATGGGGCAGCTCTGATTTCGGACGGACCTGCCAAAAATTGCCAACTTTAATCGCTCGCTGCAGACTAACTGTACAACTTAGGAGAAAGTTGCGCTTTTGCATGCTTATATTGCTTAATATGCCCTTCCAAATGGTACAGCCGCCAGTTTTGTCTACCACGTTCGAGATCTGAGCTGTGGATGGAATAGTGGCAAAAATTTGTCGCGCTTGACAAAAATCCTGTTTCTGCTCCACCATAACTTTTATCTGGAACCAGGGATCTTTTCGAGATTATGTATGCAATAGTGTGTGGTTAGTACTATAATCCTGTTTGTATTCGACATTCTTATTCCCATTGTTTTAGGAGATCAAGGGTGTGCAAAGAAGGCGATAAACTGGTTTTGGCCTAAGTTTGCGGCAAAATATCTCAGCTGTGTTCTTTTTGTATTCCTTTCTAATCAGTATCATTCGAAATAGCATACCTTCAGCTTTCAAAGCCACCCGATTTGATTTTAGAGCGGCGACTACTAGTGGATCAAATTAGACTCTAAATATTGCCTGGTTGAAAGAATTTAGAAATTTACCTCCTTAACCCTTTGACGTACATAAGGGTTGGGGATGAGGGGTGATGATTTTTTCCTCAACAAATATGTCCGAAGGAGGAAAAATTTTTAATTTTGATCCGCTCAAAAATTTGAGGCCAGCGTCGTAATATTCAAAAGCATTGAAATACAAACATCGGTTGCCTAATCACTGTTAACACGGCGCTTTCCACCAAATTTACTTAATCGTGCGAACAGTTTTCTTCATTTGGAAGTCCGAACATTCCTCACCTTCACTTTTTTCAAAACAATTTTTTCCATAAATACTCAAAACCGAGCCAAGATATACAGTATTTGGCAAAGATAGGGTCAGTAGTCCACTTTAAGCAGTAATCAGTTTGTTGGAAAATGTCTCAACAAAGTTTGGCTCTACAGCAGAGATTTAGTAATGGTTGTGTATAGGTTATGAAAGTATATAAGTATAAATGAGCTCAATGAACAAATTTCAATTTTGTATGGCTTGTATTTGGCTCTTTTGGATGATGAGTTTGCCGACCACTGCACTAATGATAGCAATTAGATTGTTTGTCTGGTCCGATACTTTGTCCACTCAACCACAGACCTCCCACGAAATAGTGAGGTAGCTATCTGACATCTTTGGACCTCCCGCGAATGGTTTTTCCAAGGATGAGGAAGGAGTAAAGAGATTCGAAAACAAAAAGACGTCGCTGGGTTCACGGGATGAAGCAAAACCCAGACTCGCTTTCGTCGGAGCTTTCGAATTTGAAACTTTGAATCCCTTTCCCGTTCCCAGTCTTGAAAGAAAAAAATTCTTTTAAAGATAATATCGTCATCAGGCGTGAACAGAAAAGCCGAGAAGAAGCGAGACCGGTAGAGGGGGTAGAAATAAAAGACAAAACGTCGTCAGACCACGTGACATTGGAAAGTGCCATCCATCAACCCCGTAAAAACCCTTCAACTTTCACCGGAAATTACTTTATGTTGGCAAAACCGACTTTCACTCGATTCCTTCATTTTTTTTCTTGGCTCACCTCTCACCTCGCTCACACCTTTTTGAAAATTTATGAGTTTTCCGAAAATTACGACACCCCTACGCATTAGGTTTATGCGTCCACCGGTGACCGGATTTGATTTTTTGGTTTTTCTCTTTCAGGTACGTAAATGCGAGATTTTTCTTTTAAATCTTTCTCTTCTGTCTCATTTTTTAGTTTTCTCTTTTCGGAAATTTTCTTTTTTTTTTCGTTCAAAGCTTCCCATCTCTTTTCTCGCATCAGAGAATAATGTATAAGTTATGTTCCCTCCGCTAAATATCTCCAAAATAAAAATGCGTTCGTCGATATAAAGTTTAGATAAAAAAAAGAGAGTGAAAAGAGGTTTTTCCATTCAGGTTCGTTCAAGCATGAAGGAGGAACCATTAGAATTTCTTGACATTTTACATAGAAGACGGAAAATATTTTTTTTTGGGCAGGAAAATACTTTTTTTCTTTCCTTTTTCTACGTCAGACTTCGCCAAATGGTGAGAAATCATTTCATCATTATCATCGTCATATTCGGAGGACGTGGAAATCTTGTACCTGTTACCTTCGGTTATAAGATGGCCTGTATGGAATAGTTGAGTGATCCGTTTTTGTTGATTTGGTGTCTTTATTAAGATCACGCAATTGTAGGTACTGTTAGCGTGTGACTATGGGGTTTCTAAAACCTTCATCGATGTACCCGAGCGTACGAATATCTGTTCGTTGTTCTGGATTTCTGTACGTTGTTTCAGTAATTAAATGGTAGACATGTATGGGTTGAATATTGAGGAATGTTCTACTGTAAAGCCTTGAAGAAATTTGACAAGATGGAGGAGAAGCAGTAGATGATGCATGTTCTGCAAACCTGTAACTGACAAACATAGGAATTTTGAACTTGTACAGTTATGATCAGTAACACTAGGCCATGTCAGAACACCGAATTAGTGGAACGTTGGCATCACTGCATCAAAGGTGCATGTCACAGGTGAATTTTTGTGATAGTATAAGTCGAATCTCGTCGGTATCCTTGAGGAAATGAATATCTGTTCGTTGGATATAAATTTCTGTAAACATAATTCAACGACTGTCATGTATAGGTTAAATAATTATGCACACTCGTCTGTATCTTTTGGTTCCAAAATTTGTTAGACTGTGCAAAACATTTACTTCCGGTCCCCAAGAGACTGTCAAACTACCCAGCTACATTATGTAGCTCATAGTCGGTAGACAGTCTTTTCTCTCTTTTAGAAAGAAATTGATAGCCCGGTACCCAAACAGCAGCCCGCGGGCCACATGCTGCTCACCAAGCTCTACTGAGTGGTACAGCGGTTCAGTGGAAACTGACTGAGTGAAAATTTGTGAAAGGTCGATTGCTCGATGATCGATGGTCGATGATGAGAATTACTTACAGATGACCCTGAGGGTGGACTGTATGCGTCGAAAGCCGGACTAAAATCTTTTTTTTGGGTAAGTCGTGTGGTTCAGTCGCAATGGTCAAAATGCTAATTTGGTCTGGGAAGGAAAAACCTTGAGTGGCAAGGGATCAAACCAAAAACCGCATACAGAAAAAGACAGTACAAACAAAAGAAAAGAGAGACAACAGCACGATCACACAAAACTCAAAATTGAAAAAAAAAATTTTTTTGGAGACGTCATCATTGTGATAATCAAATAACTCAACAATGACTAACAGCCCCCCGCCTCCGCCCAACAATCGACCGCCTAAATATTCATTCATCCTTCTGGCAACCATAATCCTTTCCGAAATCCACACAACAGCCCCTCACACACGTGTCATTCATTTCCTCCTTCAATCATTCATTCATTCAAAGAGACCATGATCCCCTCGAAATCCAAACCATAGGCCTACAGTTTTCCTTTCCCTACCCACAATACCTCCTGCCGTTGTCTATTCATTATTTTCCTGTCAAAGCTTTTCCAGGTTCCCTTCTCCGTCACAACCGCGCCTACCTAAGGCAACACCATCCCTCTCGGCCTTTATGGCCCTTCTTAAAACTTTATTGAACGATTTAAATAATCCGCTCGAAGAATCATTTTACGATCCATAAAAAGAGAGAGAGGAGAAGAGAGAATGTTCTCTGATAAAAGGTTTTTTTTTATCTACAATGTATATATGTAAAAACCTGGGAGGTTGGTGGTGGTCGTGGAAGGGGGTTGGGATTTGGGGGCGTCAGAGGACACGTTAAGTAGATTAAACCGATTATTCCTGATCACTCTTGTCTTGATCCTTTTTCAATAATACCAACACATGCAAGAGGAACAGAAAAAGGAGACATTTTTATTTTTCTCGGATGGAAAACCTTTTTTGTTTTCCCTCCGGCAGCTTTTTGGGTTTTGTTTTTGTTTTTCAACATGGCGACGATTCTATTTAAATAAATAGTTCCGTCTTTGAATAAGAATAAATAAACTGACCCCGTTCCATTCTTCCAGTCCTCTCTCTCTTTTCAGCTTTCCCTTTCTTTATTCTTTCTCTCTCTCTTTTTCAATGCCTTTCTTTAGTCTCTTTCTATCTCTTTTTAATCTCTCTTTCTTCTCTCTCTCTTTCTCTTCTTCTCTCTCTCTGTATTTCTCTTCTCTTCTTCCTTTCTCTCCTCATTTATCTCTTTATTTCTCTTCGTCATTCTCTTCTCTCTCCCTTGCTAGTGAGGCACTTTAACCATTCAGTCGCCAGTTTTCCCACAGTTTTTCCTAATGCTATGTGTTATCTATAAACGAACTAGTTGAAGTGTGCATTATTTATGAAACAAGTTCTTTCTAAAAGCTGAGTTTCACAGGTTTGTCCCAAAAGTTCCCGGAATAATTTTTATTCTCATTTTAAAATCACTCGTACAGTATCAGTCTACAATCTTTTCCGAACTTTTTAAAAGTATTCTCCTCCTGTTTCAGTACACCGTTGCCAGAGCTTCACCATCTTCCAAGTCGCAAGTCAGCACTGCCAACTACCAAAAAGTCATTTCAGGAACATTTGGAACACATCCTTTATGCTTGTCTTTAACCTCTTCGGATTTGGGACTGATCTCTAACTCAATTTGGCTGGTTGGATGCATTGTCCACTCAGACACAGACCTTTAACAGAAGAGGTGACTATCCAACTATCTACCTTGGAACTTAGTTGTTGGTTTTGTTTTTAGGGGTGAAGAAGAAGGAGAAAAGAGGTTCGAATAAGAAAAGTGGCTGACTCAACATGGCGACGATCCGTCTTTGAATAAGAATAAATAAACTGACCCGTCCGATTCTCCCAGTCTTCTCTCTCTCTCTCCTTTCCTCTTATACACTCACACACATGATTAATGGCTTTCATATTAATTTTTATGATATTTTAACGTTTTTCCTCTCTCTCATTGAATTATTAACCCCCATTCTTCGTGACTAATAAGCCGAGCTTTATTATTAGCCTTTTTAAATAGGTCATTTCGTGTGTTTGATAATAAAATTTACAAAGAAAAGATGAAAAAAAAACCTGAAAGGAACATGGTGTTCCGGAAATTTTTCTTTTCATTTTACTTTACGTTACTTCGATCGGGAAAAAGGTTTTTCGTGCCTTCCATTTTGTTTTCGTTTTTCTCACCCCTCCTCCTCTCCGGCACCATCTTTCTTTATGAGGCGAGGTTTTGATCGCTGTTTTGAATAATCATTTTGACGCGACTTTGATTTTCTACTTTTATCATATTTCATCTAAATAAGGTGAGATATTTGGGTTCGGTTGTTAGGTTGTTGAGCGTAGACTGTAACAGAGTTAGGTTTTAATAATATATAATAATATGTTGACAAATTATCAATAATTTATAAATATATGGAGACGATATGGCCTTGGTACTCAAGCTTTTCGTTCCCGGGACAAATTTTCATTGTGACCAAAGCTGCATTCTTATAGCAGCTTTTACAAGTTTGGCTTTTGTCCATCTTCAGGGTATCATCTGTATGTACATCTATCAGTCTGTTTCTGTATGAATTTTCTATATATTGCGTCACAAATCGACGATGGGCTCTAGTTGACTGAATTTTGATTATTTTTTAACCACAGCATTTTTAGTTTTTCAAGTCAGAAGACCGTGTTACAGTGAGTGTTGTCTGCAACAGAGATAAGAGTAAAGGTGACATGGAAGGAGAACCAGAAAACAATTTTTGTTTTCTTTAGGAGGGTTAATGAAACCTAACCTAAACACAGTCTAGATTTAGGTTATATTCTTTAGAGAAGTTTATAGTTCTTTGGTAGCTATGTGCTCCAGATATAATAAGAACCAGTTTACTGAGTTGTTTATATTAAAATTGTATCTACCTGTCCTGTGGTAAGGTAAAAATTTTGAATCAGGTAGGAGTTACGATATATTCAACATTTCCCCTGTAAAAATACAAAAAGGCCTAAATTATAGTATCATAACAACCCCTTAAGTCCTTGGTACTCAAGCTTTTTCTTCCCGGGCCAAATTTTCATTGCGATCATTGCGACTGGGTCACACAACTTACCAAGAAAAAGATTTTACAAGTCTGGCTTTTGACGAGTACAGTCCACCCTCAGGGTATCATCTGTATGTACATCTGTCAGTCTGTGTCTGTATATTGCCTCATCAAGATATGTTGAAGCAAACAATGTTACAAGTTTCTGAGCACAGGCCCGCACATTTTTGTACTGGTCAGGCACTTTAGTTCAGACTTAACAACGAGGGTTTGGCCTTTCACAAATTTTGACTCAGTCGGTTCCCACTGGTCACTGGGCCACCCAGTAGTGTTTGGTGGGCCATGTGGCCCGCGGGCTGCAGTTTCAGTCTCAAGACCTTAAGTGGGATATTTTGGAAGATGACAAAATTTTTTGTTACTCTTCCAATACTACCTGTAGACATAATCTAGTTTCAAATGAGTGGTAAAATAATTCTGAAGGTTAGTGAAGTAACAGGACAGCTGAATAACAAAAAAGGTCATGAAGTGCTTGACAAGACAAAGAATTAAATGTACAACTGTTTTTTCAGGTATAAGAAAAAGAATACAAAGGATCTTGGAATTCAAGTATAAAGGAATAGATTCAAAACAGGATACACATATCAGAGAACCCTGATAGTGGTAGTTGGAAGGTCACATCTACAGCTTTTCTATAAGGAATACGGTAAGTTTCAACATTTTCACTAACAACTATACAGTATTAAAATTGTTCATATACTTAAACTTTCGGTAAAAGCTAATCTCTCTCATCAAGACGTTGACATCTTAGAGAGTGAAGACTCATTTACCCAACCAATTAACTCCACTAATAGTCTTAAAAATTTTTTTTATCTCGCCTAATTACAAATGCTTTCATTAAAAATACCATAAAATATGTGTACGAAAGTAAACAATAAATAAATAAGTACAGAATAAAAATATAATAAAGATAAAAGAGTAGGTAATTAAATAAATGAGATAAATTTAAAAAGTTTTTATATTAAGAAAACCATTATAAATAATAATAAAGTGGAACTGAATAATGTTCAGGTGAGTGGGGAGTGTACAGTCTGCTTTTTCTGTTGTCTAGAAACCTGAACTTTCAAACTCGTACAGTTTAGTTTGAAAACGTACACCAGATTGGATTTGGTTTAATTAAATAATAATTTTTTTTTAGAAATTTACTTGATTATCAAATTTTTGATAGTTGTTATTAAATTTAAATAAATTATTTTTTGAGGAAAAGTTTTGACAGGTCCCGGGTGATTTTATTCTACAAAGAAATCTCAATTTTCGGGGGAAGCGTAAAGTTTTAAAGCTCCTTTAGGATTCTGTTCCATTCCAAGATTTAAGTTCCGATTTCGAGACTGGAGTTGTTGGATTGTAGTGAGTCGAAATTATTTGCTTTAGTTAATCTGATGAATGTGAATTGGTGCGAGTATTTCTATGTGTTGTTGTTACTACGAGAGATTACGAGCGACTACGAGAGACCGTGAATAAACCGGCTGAGACTATGAAAGACTCCGAGAGACTCTATGAGACTATGAATCACTACTTGAAACGGCGAGAGACTCTCAATGACTCCTAGACAGCCGCGAACCTGTCAGCATTCAGTCAGCGTGTCTCTCTGTCAGCATGTCCTTCCGGCGTCTAATTCCGAAATTGACGCAAACAGTAACACTATACGTAGGACTTGTGATCAGGTAGAACAGGCTCCGGGCAATAAATTTGAGGCCTGTGGGTTTTTACTAAAGGTTTTGAAGCTTTTGAATTTTTAGTTTTACCTTATTATTTGCTTGATACACCTCTTACAGACTGTAGAATGTTACTCCAAAATTCACAAGGCATTTGGTAGAAACCTTTGTATATTCTCATCAAGAAGGAAAGACAATAACAACACCAAACCAAAATCCGGTTGTAGTGCTAGTGCTGGGTAGTCGGTTATAGATCTACAGTTCTATACAGTCTAAACTCTTGGTCTATATAGAAGGTTATAGATCTAGAATTAGGTTAAGTAGTTTTATGAGTAAGCATGATGACGGATAAGCGTTGTAGTTATGTATTCACTTGAGAAGAAAGTTCTTTGGGGTAAATGAGAAGAGTTGTACTATCATGTCAGGGAAAGTGGCCAGACTGTACAGAAGAAAGAAAATGAGGTATGAATTTCAAGTAAAAAAAAGAAGAAGAAGACAGGAAGATAGTTTAGAGTAGATAAGAGACGATATAAGAAGATAGAGGAAACTGGTAATTAAGAGAAACTAAAGGAAGAGAGAGAAATGGGGTAATAATGGTAGGACAATGGATTGAATAAGGGAGAAGAAAATTCTTTAAGAAACAAAGTGAGACTTGGGGTGATAGAAAAACGACAGAAAAAACATAAAGAAGACTGGTAGAAGAGGGATGAAAGAAGGAGACTAAAGCAGTATTATGAAGTCTGTATAGGTTTGGGCCTTTATAGTAATCGATGGTTTAATGCATATTGAGTTACAAAGCAGGGGTCTGTGGTGTAGTGTTAAAGTGCCAGACTAAGAAGTTGCAGTCACGAGTTCAAATCCTCCTCCCGTATCCTGTTATACCCGAAAAGGGTGAAAACGGGATTAAAACTAAACTATATTAAGTAGAAAAGCTGCGGAAGGTGAGAGATGAACCTATCAAATGGAAGAATTGATAAATTCAAAAATTAATTTTAAAATAAATTATCAGAATCAATTATGAAAATTTCGGGGTACACTTAGTCGCCCCCCGAGTTCCCATATTTGTGTTTGAAGCGCACTGTACAATTATCAAACATCTAACTCTTCTCTCACCCCCTCCTTCCCAAAAAATAAAAATTTTCAAAATTCTTATACCTTACTTAACCCAGTGCAATAAAAATGAGGAGAGAAAAGGAAAGAAAAACCTTTCGACACAAGTTAAACACGAGAGAACATTTCCAATTAACCAGAACGTGGGAAAGTTGTTGTGCAAAAAAGGCGTTCCAGGCTACTTTCTCCAGCTTTTGCCACGTCACGAAAACAACCGAAGCCGAGAATCGAAAGATACCGAGCCGGGAAAGCAGAGACCAACTCCAGTAACAGTTTACGAGTCGTCCATCGCGGTTCGAAGCGAGTTTTCCGTTCGGTCACGAACCCCGTTCAACTCTTCTCTCATTTGTTTTCCAATTTTTTTGGGTTTTTCTGTTTTTTAGGTTTTTAATTTTTTTATATTTTATTTGCGGGTGTCAAAGTTAACTTCCGGCTGGTTCGAAAAGAAAAGGATTACGACAATTCTAAAAAAAATGGCGGGTTCGGAGTTTTGATTAATTCAACGCGGTTTCTTCGCGGAAAAGATGGTTTTTGTGCTGTTGGTTTTAAGTTTTTATTAAGATTAATAATCGAACGTGTGAGAATTATATAAAATTTGATTTTTGCTGTTGTTCTTGGTGTTGTTAACACTGTGGATTAGTGAATACACAAACATCACACACACGCACGAAAAAAAAGGAAAGGAACGAAGCAAAAATGGAGCGCCGAAGGTATTTTTAATTTATCAATTTATTAACGTCGAGTCTATTTTTGGGGAAGTGTTTCATTTCCGAAAAGGACGATGGCAGGAGGGCGGAGGGGATGACGGAGGCAAAATAAAAGAGGCCAAAACCATTCTGACTTCCTCTAACCTTTTCTGCAGATTTTATTCCTGGGAAATTTTTGGTCGGGGGAGAAGGGATAAATTCACAAAATTGAGAATTCTCACAGGCGAACGGTTTTTTTCGGCTGTTGCGGTTCACCTCAGGAACTTTCTAGAATCGAACGTTATGTGAGGAGATATCTCGGGTCGGAAAATTGATCATGTTTCAGGTTTTCCTCCCGAATTCCCGAAAAGTTTATCCAAATAGTCAATTCCGGTTGGAAGTTTTGATTTTCCTTAATCGGAAGTAAAATTTTTCTTTTCCGAGAATTTTCGAGTAGAACCTTAAAATTTTCCCCGTTTTAAATTTTCCATCCAAAAAAAGGATTTTTCCGTCTTGTAGAAAGCTCCGAAACTTTTATTACGTCTTAAATTTAGACCGAGAGAGAGGAGACAGTAGGAGAATAGAACGAAAATGGAGACGATATTTATTGTCGAAAGCGGAAATTTAGGTTTTCCAGTCTCGAATGGAAAACATCTGCTATCGATGGTTAAAGAAATTTTTTGCTGGAAGGACGAAAGTTATCTGTTATTAAGTAAAATATCTATATAATTAATGAGTAGATAATTGAAAAGAAATTTTTTTTTAATATTGTCAGAACCTCAGAAGAAGGAAAACAGTTTCGGAATTTTTAGAAACAGCGAGCTTTCAAAGCTTCAAGTTTTGTTTTCTTTTATCTGAGTTATTTTTCTTCGTTATTATTTTTGATTTTCAATTATTAGTACCTTTATTAATATTTATTAAACATTCTTTTTATTAATTTTTTATTTATTTATTGTTTATTAATTTTCTGTTTTTCCTTTCGTTGTTTAGGATTTGAGGAAATGAAAAGATGGCCTAAGTTTACAAATATTTTTAATTATTTTAATTATTTATATTTTCTGTTGTTATTTATTTATTTATTGACTTTCGAGGTGTTGAGTATAAGCTGATAGGATGTTATAAAAAGATGTTGTTTTCTGTACCGGCTCAAACCGAACTTACAGCAAAACCTCGGTTGCTCATACATTATGCAACCGACCAAAAGCATACTAGACTAGAGTTAGGCTTCAGTACTTTGACACCAGTCTATCAACTCAAGGTGACTGGTTCAGCACCGGAGTGGTCTTGGTCGCACTATAGCGGTTACGTTGACGAATTCCCAAATGATGTAAATTTCGAACACTAACCCTTTCAGTTTTGTGTTTGTGTTGGTGATGGTATATGTGTCTGTGCTGTGAAACTCTGTATTTGAGCCAAAAGTTTTTGAAATTTTTGCGTCGATTTGTATTTTGTACCGGACATCTCGTTCTGAAGTTCGGTCTACAGAGCTGTAGTCGTGCCCCAAAGTCTCCGACATTTAATAAACAGTCACACTATTCGAACTGTTTCAAATAAGTAGCACAACTGTTGGCCTAAACTATTTCGAACAACACCACAGAGTTCACAAAAACACTTCACTTCTTCCAAATTCCGGTTTCTCCAGACATACAGGACTGCGTTTTGAACCGCTGCTTTAGTTTTTCTTTTGCTTCTTCTTCATTGTCTCCTGCAGCACTCCCTCATCTTGTTGCTCCCGGCTCTTTTCGCTTCAGTCTGGTGTTCAACGGGAACCACTGTGGCTCCAGTTTGTTCTTTATCCTGTCATGCTGTTTAAGATCTTGTTGCGTGACTCCCAGTTCCTTGTGATCTTACTCCGTCTCTAGGAACCACGTTAGTCTTGTCGTATTCATCAATTTTTTATTTTAAATTTTGAAAATGGAACAAAATCCAAAAATGCAGCTCAAAACACACAAAGCTTCTTGTTTTTAATGTATACGACAGGAAACAGTGGTTGTTTTGAATATATATATATACTCTTGAACCTCTTCTTACAACAGCCTAATTGGTTGTTCTTCCTTGGTGCCACGAACATGGGTCGTAGAGTTTACACGTAAATACAAAGTGAGTCAGACTTTCTATTTCATTCTGCATTCGTAGTTATCTGTCTTTTTCGGATTGTATGTGCACTTGTTTGCCATAAATGCTGTCTAGTTCTTACCCTTCTTCAACCCTTAACTTCATTCCAACCCTTAAGAGTCATTCCACAGTCAGTGCTCCGACTCCGGACGGGGAAAATCCAACAGCAAGGTTCATTCACCAGGGTTCACAATGAGGATGAGTTGAGTTTGAGGGATGAACGCCTCCTTTGATTCCCGAAATCGGAATGTTTTATTGAATCAAATTGAGAGATTTACATTCAGGTATTCTTTGAATAACTTATCCAGTCAGCCAATCGTCCGAATTAATCATTTTTTCTAGAAACGTCCGAATTTTACGCTTGAAAGTCTGAACAGTCAGTTCCTGTAAACCTTAATTGTAGTGTTCACTGAAGGTGAGGTATTAGTGAACAGGAGGATCAAGAGGAGCGAAACGAAGAGTTCGACTCCTCAGAAAAATTAATTATCTGGGTTTCCAAAATGGACGAGGAAAATTTTCAAAATGGCAGTTTTCATCCTTTCAAAGACTAGCCCCGTGGCAAAAAACCGCGCTTAATTAGATTTTTCGAATTCGGAGAATTCGTCTCCTCCTTTCTACTCCTCCACTCACTCAAAAAACTTTTCCCGGAATTTTTATATCGTAATTAAAAACTTTTTTTTTTCGAAAATGAAAATCTTGAACTACAAAAGACCACGACATTTGATCACAATTTAAACAAAACGGGATTTTACGCGATATCATTCGCACAAAAAAAAACCCGAGAAATAGAAAGCTCAAAAGACGGACTCAAAAGGCACAAACTAGGAAATGAGAAACGTTTGCGGGGGAGGAGGGATGGGGATGGAAATCCGGTGTCGAATTCGAAATGTGAGATAGAATTAGCTTAACTCGAATGGAACTTTCGACTAATTAAATTCTCATCGAGATGACGACGACGATCATCATCACATAATTTTCCAATGAATTTGTAAACTTTCGAAATGTTTTCCTTTCGTCTAGAGAAAAGAAAAGCTTTCGATTAGAATCTTTTTTTTTTTACCTCTCTCTTCTAAAAAAATACCTCAATCGGTAGGAGAAGAGGAAGAACTCTTTCCGCCGTCGACTTTTAAGAAAAAAGGGAAATTACAAAACGGAATCGTCTGACCCGTTAATAAGATAATTTAATTAATTAAAAATTCCTTTTTTATAAACCTTTTAAAGATTCTTTTCCTTTTTTTCTCCTTCTTCTTTATAGTTATTAAAGTTTCATTTTTTGTTTGAAGTTTCCGCTTTTTCTAGAAATAATTACGATCAGGTATTTATTTACCTGATTACTTCCTTACCAATTCACTGAAGACCTTCAACATTTGAAATAACTCCGACGTAGTAACTCTAAAAAGTAACCACTTTATATAATTGACTCGTTTTTAGGAAGTCTAAGAAGATATGTCGTGCTGTTATAAAATAGCCTGATGACTTTGTTTTTTTGTGATCGATTGTCGGAGGACTTAGTGTTTCAGTCGCTATTACTCTCTTCTTGGGTGGGTTACCTTTGGTACGTTTCTGGTGCCAAAATAGTCTTCGAAGGGTGTTGATTTTTAGAGGTTTATTTATAGAGCTTTGAGCTTTTGTTATTGTTAATATAATATTAGTAGTAGTAGCAGTAATAATATATTTGTCGCCTTTCGGTATCAAAATAGCTCACAATTTTTACAAAAATTTTGTTCGTGATGCACTATTTTCCTCCTCTTTCCCCATACTTTTTCTTTATAATATTAATATAATATTGTTCTTTTTCGTTAATATAGTATATCATGTCGGAATCTGGTAAATTGGTGAAACAAAACATCCCGAACGAATATAAAATATATTTTGATAAAAATTATCTACAATGACGTCGATGATATAGATTTGAAATCGAGTCATGTATGATCAGTTGTTACGTTTATATTATTCTTTATATGTGGGTCAGCATTCAACATGATTGATCGGGTTGCGAGGCATGTTTGATCTGGTCGCCAGCTATCTAATATATAATTAATATTGTAATATATACTCTGTATCATATTATTTTTCTTTCTTCATAATTAAGATAATACTATTAATAAACGTTTTTGTTATCAATATAATTGTGTTTAACATATAAATATATAAAGTTAATGATGTAATGGCTATTGATACAGTATAATATTATTATTTATTATATTATATATATATTCAATGAGGATAGAAATGTACTGAGTTTCTTATTAGTTAAACTTTGGGGATGATTTGAAACACTTTAAAGCTTTAGTCAATTAAATCCTAGAATAGAAACATACAATAGTTACTGTAAGACTAAACTATCAATACGTCGTTTAATTATCAATATTTGGACAGTGTTGTCTTTTGCTTTTTTGGTGAATTAGAGCTTTCAGCTTTATCTACAGCCAAAAATTCTTTTAGCCAAGTTTTTTATCCCACAAAACTTGTGATAAGCTTTCACGTAGGACATTTTGGTGTTTCGTTGGACTTCTTCACCGTCGTCTAACGAAAGCTTTCGAAATCGTTCTCTATAGGCCCGAATTTTATCAATCATTCCGCTAACCCTGTTTATATTATATTTTCCTCCATTTTCCTTTCCGCCTCCCTTCATTCTCCTTTTACCCGGTTACACGTTTTCTAAATCTTTATTTCACATTCTAAGGGGTTGAAGCTTTCGTTTCCGGTTGTCGCTTTCTCTAGGGGAGGGGGAGGGTTCCTTTTGAATTTTTCGTCGAATTCTCCGGAAAAAAAGCAAATCAGAATTTTTTTTTTCATTCGTTCGCTGTAGAGAGAGAATTTAAATCCCACTTTAGTTTGAAAGCTCTCGTGATCCTCTTGAAATACACGCTTAGAGCCGGGGGGAAAGGGGGGGGAGGGGAGGTGGGAAAAAGCTTTTTATTATTAAAAGCTTCAATTATCAAAAAAAAAGAAGAGAAGAAAAACGTTTATTAGAAAACGTAAATTGGAGGAAGAAAAACCTCAGGGAAATGATAATGCTTAAGGAAAACTTTTCCGGGAAATTCCGGGAAAAGAAGGAAATTTTGTTTTTTTCTTGTTTAAATTAATTCAAATCGTGACAGGTTTCTCTTAAACCGGTCCTGATTCGAACGAGCTTTTGAGAAGGAGAGGGTAGGCGGTGGGGGTAGACTTCAATTTAGCCAATTTAACCCTGGGAAAAAATATAAATCACACTCGAATTCTCTTCTTTTTTTCGTTTAGGCTTTAAAAACAATTTTGGAAACGTTATCTTATTACCAATATCGTCATTTGCTGTGGAAAATTCTCAAAAATTTTCTTTCCCCTCCCTCAGTTTCCTTTTCCGCTTTTCTCTCCCCCATCCTTAGTTTCTCTTTCCTTCCAGTCATTTGTTATTCATTTGATATTTTTCCCGCGTCAGATTTATGTCACCACCGCTTCGCTTCTTTCTCCTTTTTTTCTTCTGCGGTTCCTTCCTGTTCTTCCTTTTATGCTGACAATTTAACGATTTTGTAGTCTTCCGAACAACCTTCCTCTCTCTCTCTCTCTCTCTTTCCGACATCACCCTGTCGGAGGGTTTTCGTCTGGTACACCGCCGACGTCGAAGTTAATCTTTCTTAATTAATCCGATTAATTAAATCTGTTTTTTTGTTTTTCTGACTTTCACAAACTCTACCAAATGGAATTAATACTGTCCGCCCGTCTGTCTGTCTGTCTGTCTCAGTCACGAAAACTGTCTTCGATTGGGATTGTAACAGTTAATGTTTCTATCTCCAACTTTTTTCCCCTCTCTTGTGGGTAGATAGATAAATTTATCAGACTTGTTTTTGAATAGTTTGGGGCTTCTCTCTCTCTCTCTTCGCTTTCTTTCTCCTCCGGGGAAATCTATTTTACAAGGTTTAAATTGATTTTTGAAATAGATTGACAGTTGGACTTGCGTTTTTCTTTTGAGAGAGAGAGGAAGAGGAAAAGAGATTTGGAAGGTGAGAGAGATGAGATTGATTTTCCTCGAAAGATAGTTGGATGAGTTGAGTTTGTTAATAAAAGATTTGTGAGGGTTTGATGTGTTAATGATTTATTGATGACGTCGTTTCTCTATTTATGTATTCTAATTATAGACATAAACGGAATTCATTCGCGAGTTATTTATTTATTTATGTTTTTATTAGTGAGTGTTTGACACGAGTTTGTGGGTCGTCTTTTATTATCGGTATGTCTTTTCCACACACATTCTCTTTCTCTTTTGTTCTGCTTTATTTTTGGTTGTTTCTTCTTCTCTCTGATTTTTGGGTTGGTGATGTGTTCTTGTAAGGATGTTTGTGACGTGTTTTAGGTTTCGTTCGTTTGTTTGGATTGCTTGAGAGGTCTTTGGTTGAATGATCAAGTCATCTGACCAGGAGTTATGCAAGTGAGATTTGCCGACATTTTTACTTTTGGAATTGTAATGAAAAGCCTTGTTCTACAAAATTTCACTACAATTTTTGTTATACAGTTGGTTTTCTTGATTTGTAAAAATGTAATAGATTCCACTGAGAGGAAAATAGAGGGAAAGCGACGCCCCGGAAGACGGAAAACTTTGTGGCTCAAGAACCTAAAAGAGGTTCGGCATGACATCCGCGACAGCATCCAAGGTCACCATAGCCTTTTTGAGTGCCAACCTTCCACGCGGAGACGGCACATGATGATGATTACATAGATGAGGAGGACCGGATAATAATGTCGTTTCCGTACATTAAAAATATTAAATATACAGTTTTTACAGTAATGAATTAAGACTGGATACACACTTATAAGTAGACGGGATCATCCATCTATTCCGTTCTCGAGCAGCTTGATTCCAGTCTGTGTCTGCTACCTGATATCATAGTTCCATCTTAGGTCTTGAGGGCCGTGGCTTGAATTTGTTGTTATGGGCTACGCTGCCCGAATGCGTGTTGGTAAGGGTAGTTGATAATGCGGTGTATATATATGCTGTAGATACACATATAAATTGAAATTTGAATTGTAATGAAACTAATACAGAGTTAATTATAACACGCCTTGGACAGAGACACACTTTCAGAGACATACTTGCATCTACGCATTAAACTCAAAACCTACTTACTACCTAGAAATTGGAGAAAAGTGACAGGTAACTGAGGGATAGAAAAAAAAATTATCTACCCATGGATGAGCACCCTGGGTTCGAGCTTTCTCTCACGTCTTTTAACGCCCAACAGTGAAAAACGCCATTAAAGCTCAAAACAGAATAAAATTTTTATATAAATTACTGTAGTTTACATATTTTCGAGGTAGATAAATAACTAGTCGAACAGATAAACTCAAAACAAAGAAATAGCCTTGGAGTATATAGACAGATCGTTAGTTAGAAATCCACGATTTTCAGTTTCGAATAAAATGAAGAGAAAAGGGAAAATCTGACATGGAGGAAAACCCAAAACCTAATCTCACTGCTGTAGACTCACGTGACCGACCAAAAAACCCAGAGAAAACAACGAGCGGGGAGGAGGAGGGGTAAGGAAAGGCCGGCCTTCCAATCTAAAATAAATTCGAGGTGACACTCCCAAATAAACACGATTAAACAACCAATTCCCGAGGTCTCGAGATCTTCTCCGGAAGATGAAGGTGAGAAACATGAAAACGGGAGGCTGTGAAGAAGGAAGAAGAAGGGAGGTGAAAAAGTGTGAGAGAGGAAGAGAGAGGGTGGGAACCATTAGAGAGGGCGAAACAATGCAAGAAAAGAAAAATTCGAATTGAGAAAGAAATCACATCGCAACTTGTGAATAGATTTGCTGATTCGACAAATTGAAAACTTGTTCTGTCTTCCTCGCTTCAAGGATTCTTCTTAAAAATATTTCACCGGTTAATGGGGTTTAATCAGATCTCCTTTTTCATTTTCCCTTTTTTCCCTCTTTTCCTTCCTTTTTTCTTTTCCTTTCATTCCCTCTTCTTTTCTCTCCTCTTTTGTACACACGCATACTCTCTTTCCCGTTCGCTGTGTCGTAAAAAAGCATTTCTTCCTCCTTTTTGTTTATCTCAAAAAGGTTTCGAATTGTAAGATTTTCATGCGTGTTACCCAAACGATTTCCTTGCAAGTCTGATAAGCCGATTAAGGGTGCGGGAGGGGTAAGGGGGACCAGGACGGAGGCAAGGAATTTTTGTTTTAAAAACAATTTAATAACCGGCCTCTGGAAATATTTCGTAAAAACCATTAACAACTACAATACTAATAACAGAGTCGAATGAGTTAATCGCTGAAAACCGGAAACGGAAGTGAAATTAACTGATAAAAACTTTTTCTTTTCTTCATTTTTAAATGCAAATTTGAGAATTGGAAAATTGTTTTTCCTTTGTTTTGGAAAATTTTTAAGTGGAAGGCAAAATTTTTCACGAGAGCTTGCTCCGAAATAGGGCTTTTGGAGCAACAGCGAGTAAACTCTATTAATTAGTTGGACACGTTTTGCATGGGCTTTAATATGATGTGGGCCTGGTTTTGACTGTTATGCGGTTTTAGGAGATGCCGGAAAATATTTTGAGTATAAATTAAATCTTACATCAAACGTCGTAACCGAATGATGAGTCTTGTAGGAGTCTCCTTCTCTCAAAACATAACAAAAACAAACAAAATCGATTCCAACGAATCAGTCTCATACCAAAAGTAATAAGACGTGATATATTAGGCTGGCAACCCTGTAAGTGCATCATAACAAATATATTTTTGTATATAAGAACCTCATTTATAGAAGTAAGTAAGAAATATAATATATATATTGTTGTACTACTGATACGTCACAGCTTATTTATCAAAAATGTTGATATTAATATATACACCGCCACTTATGGACACAAAATACGTTAGTTCCTTTGACTAATGAGGTAGACAAATAGGTAAATAAACTAAATATTAACTCATATAAATAAATGGATATATACCAACAAATAAATATATATTATGCATGAACAAGTTATTTGTATCATCAGTGAACTTCCTGGATTTTTGGTTTCATGACATATATCCAAATGACTCTGGATCTGGATAAATGTTGTAACTGAGAACTAGGTGAAAAGGAAAGTATAAGAAAGTTATAATTAAGAAGGAGAAGAATGATATTATAATAAATAAAAACTGATTAAGAAGGGATGTAGTTATGGATAATGATTATTGAGGAGGAAGGAGGTTATGGAACAGAAAAGAAGACAGGTTGAGATGAGATAGAAGTGTTCTGGTAAGGCTCATGTCTCTTGAGATGTAGGTGGTTCTACTGTTTGAGGGATGCTGTGTAAAGATTGACATGGACCACCAATCGAGAGGCGTGTTTGTGAGAATATCCACAGAGTTCTTCTTGTACAGTGAGAAAATTTTTTCTTCTTCTGAACTACCATCTGTCACTAAGCATGAGACTCTATGTAGTTTGAGGGGCTATGACTGGGGAGAAGACCATCGTCCTAGGACCAAGAACGGTTTGGATGGAGCCGAACGAAAGCTGGAGGTAGAAGAGATAGAAGGAGGTAGGAGATAGAAAAGTGCAAAGCGGGAGAGGAATAAGGAGGATTGACTAAGAAAAGCATGTTTGCTAGTCAAGTGGTCTGTCATTTAAGAAGTCTTCGGTCGAGCGGTTTGTTGAGGAGGACGGATTAGGATGGTTCGCCAGTCTGGAGGAGTATTTACGAGTGAACCTTTTGATTCCCTACTTTATGAAGGAAGCAGCCAGGTCATTGAGATGATAGAGAATCGAAGGTTGTGATTAGATGTCAGGGTTAGAGTTGAAGGAGAAACCTCAAAACCAGATCTCATACATCCAGATGTGTTTGAAACCATAAAGCATCAACCACGATTCAGGATGTATACTTATACACATATAACTTATATACACACAAATTTCACACATTTTTTATAATAATTATAAATATACCAAAGTATGGGTAAGAGTCTTTAAGAAAGGGAAGGATTTGGCGTGAAAAGCCTATAACAGAAATTCAGGGAAGAAATTGGGGGAGTGAAAGATTTTCCGGGGAAAATTTTGTTTTTTTTTTCCTTTCCTTCAGCAAAGGTGTCATATTTTCACATCATTTTTTACTTTATCTTTATTCCTGAGCTTTTCTTCTTCTTCTTTAGAAAATCGTTTTTCTTTTCAAAATATGTTTGTTGACGGGGAAAAACACGCATTTTTCATGACTTCCCTAACAAATTTTGATTTTGTCGATCGTTAATATCCGCTTTTATCCGTTCATTTGACTTTCTTTCTTCTTCTACTTCTTCTCCCTACCTTCTCTCTCTCTCTCTCTCACTTTCTTTCTTTCTCTAGAGAGAAGATTTTCTCGGATTTGGTGTTTGTGGAAATCACAATTCTCGCGTGTTCTGCTCTGGAAAGTCAGAACTGTGTCGGTTGTTCCACTTTCTCTTTAGGGTTTTTGTGTTCTTCTTTTATCTTCTCATCTTCTACTAGATTTTTGATTCTCTATTGGTCAGGGGTGGATCTTGTCTTGTTCATCTCCTCTTGGAAGAGTGGGGGTGAGTAGATAAATTAGGCTTTCTGCCTTGAAACAGTTTTACTGTTAACAAAATTTTTTTTAAGAAAACGAAAGCTTAACTCGGATAAAATATCTATCATTGTCTTTTATCTATCTATTTCTTTTTATCTATCATTTTTAATTGTATTTAAAAGCAGAAACGGACTCTCATAAAAATTTGGTTAGCTGACGGAAGCAGAACGAGAGAGAGAAACAGACAAAAGAGCAGAAAACCTTTAGATAATTGTGTCTGGTTATCTCCTATCATATATCGCTTTTAGTATTATCTATTGATAGTGCAAAAAATATAAATTATCTATTTATTTGAGTCAGGAAAATTTTCCTGGCGTTGTTTTCCTTCAAGGTTTTTCCTCCTTCAGGTTATTTACCTACTGAGTTAAGTAGAGGAGTATAGATAATTCTGAGAATAGTAGACCATTAAAAAAAAGCAAGAACCGGAAGGATGAATTATGAAAATGAGATTGGGGGATGGGGGTGGGGGAGTCATGGATATGGGCAATTTGTTCGACGAACCAAAAACGTAAAGTTGTTGTTATGACGTCATCGTTTGAAAGGAAGAAAAAGTTCCGTTTTCATCTTCTTTTTATGATTCTCTTGTTCTACTCTATTTCCGGTCATGGAGCTAGGACGTTGGTCTGTTTTCCCAATGTAACCCTACCACAGTTTACCTGACAACCCTTATTGGGTCTAAGACTGGTGGTAGATATAAAAATTTTTTCTTGAGTATTAGACTAATCATCAATCAGAACTAAAGCAAAAGCCAACTCAACACCGAACAGTATAAGTCTAAGTATCTACGTTTGTTCGCCTCAAGTTTACAGTACACGTGTCATCTATTACAGTCTGTTATACCTCCTCTACCTCTTCCATCGTATCAACTTTCTGTAAAAATTTTATAGACCCGCCTTCACCTTCACTTCATTCCCTTAAAAATATTCGGCAGTCAGGGTTGTCAACTACAAGATCATTCCGGGAACTTTTGGAACAGTGAAATTTGTTTCCAATAGATAATAACTAATCATTTCAAATAAACTGGGCCCATTTGAGTTAAAAGAAACACTGGTTAAAATGGTGAAAGGTCTATGAGGTTAAAACAGGTCCTCGATGGGTTACTTTTCAGGTATCATAAATTCACATAGTTTGACGAGTTCACAAGTCGGGCGCCATACTTTAAAAAATTTAGGTGACTCTTCGTAGGTGATGAATAGTAACGAGGCCAAACTCCCGTTAACCATAACAGCTTTTGGTGTATTTCACCCAAGGCAGTCATTTCTCAACATTAAACATTCAGCAAAAAAAGTGAAAACGCAATGGCGCAACAAGACGAAGGAGAGGTAGAAGAAGAAGAGGAAGAAATTTTTTCCCCGACGAGAATTATGGCCAACTTGCATGAAAACAGTGAATTGCCAAAAAAGGTGGAGGAGGAGGAGGTGGTAGATGTTTCCTTCTGTCTTGACCACGCGCCAACTTTCCTCCTTTCGTCCATTCTACCTTCCTACGCCTTCGACACCTCAAACACAGCTGTCCTGATGCTGCCAATATGCTCTTAAATTTATTTATTTTTTTTCCTCTCCTCTTTTCTTCCATTTGCGACTTCCTCGCCTTGTTTGGTTTATTCATGTTGGGTGCTCAGATGTTTCTTTCTGTGAAAATTTCTTTTTTTTCCTTTCCCTCTTCCTCCTTCCTCTCTCCGCCTCTCTCTTTGATTTACATCTTTTTGAGTTTGTCTTTGTTCCCTTTCCTTCCTTCCTTACGCACTCACTCACTCACTCACACACTTCCTCTCTTTTCCGATTTTGTTATTTCCGTCAGGTTTGAGCGATTTGTTTTCCGGTTTCGACTTTAGTTTCTACGGTTATTGACCGACTCACTGCTGGTAGTAATGTTAATCTTTTGGCTATCACGTGGGCTGTGGTAGAATTAGGGTTTTTGTTTTATCTCGTTCTGACGTTTCGCTTAAGTTCAAAACTGAAGACAGAATCTTCGTTTCATAAATATTGCACATTTCTACTTAGAGTTTATTTCAAAAGTAATGCACACTCTCCTGAAGGATTCATTTCATAAATACTGCACACCTGTGCAGAGAGATTGTTGCATAATTATTGTACAGTTTCATTGAGATGTCATTTCATTAATATTGCACACTTTTGATTGACCCGAGACGAAACTTCTTTCCACTGTTGATGTCTTCAGGTCTCAACGTGGGCTAACCAATCTAGACGAGGTATACCTGAATACTCTTATCAAACCAAAAACTTACTTGACTAACTCAACAGCAAAAAAATCACATGGCTAAGATGAATAGTAACTCCTACAAAAATCTCTTAACCTGCTGACTGACTGTAAGTGAACTTATAGCTACAGAAATGCCTCATCAGTACTACTCTCTTTGCTCTAGAGTCTTGAGTTTAGACTGTATCTATTCATAGCCTCTGATAACATACTGCTAGCTTCTGTTTTGGCGATTTAGTAGAGAGCGCTGATGTCAAACGATAGATACATAGAGTAGCTATAGCAGTAGACAAGAAGGTACTCCCGCTGGTACTCGTATGTGTTGCATTATCTACTCGTTCGTAAATCGTATCCACTTCAATCCAACAGCGTCTAGTTTCTTACAATTCACTCACCTAATTCTCAAAGAGGAGTATAGTGCGGGGGTGAAGCGGAGGATGATGATTTTCTTTTTAACACTAACTTCATCACAGTCACAACCACATAAGAACCATCAACAAATATAATCTTTTGACGGGGGAGAGGGAGGAAGTGAGCGCTGTCAAAAATTGAATTTTCCATTTTTATCGGGAAAGGTTTGGGGAGTGGGGGAGGGGAAGAAGAAATAGAAGAAAAATGGAAGTTTTCCTTCGATAATTTTTCATGCCATATTAAAAATAGAAGGAGAAGTGGCAGGAGAGGAGAGGAAAGGTCCGGGAAAAGAGAATCGAGGTTATTTTCATTTCACTTTTGATGATATCCCAGGCCGAGTTCAAAGTCACGCCCCTCTGCCCCAAAAATAAATTTCTTTCCTTCCTTCCGTACGAATTTCTAAGAGTTTTTGGGGGGAAAAGCGTGGAATTTTCCAGGGCCGAGCCTTTAGTTCCCACAGCCTTTTCGTGTATTTTAATAAAAAGGTTTCAGAGGCTGGAGAAATGTTGAATGACGTTTTATTCAACGGCGGAAACGTTTTTCAACAAAAAAATTTTTTTTGTTTGTTAAGTGGTTACTCCCCGATTTTTTCTCTTCTTTCTGTCTTGAATACAGAAAGAGATGAAGTCCCAGGTTTAGGGTCTTTATCTTTTGTTTACAGATAAAGACTTAGCAACGGGTATAACGTTACTCCATCTTGTTTATTCAAACTCTTTTGTTCTCGGTTTTTATCTTTCGGTCAAACTAAAGTGCGTCTCGAATTCACCCGGGTTGATTTACTGTTTACCGTAACGTTGTTCTTCAATATTTAGACAGAAGACCTGTTTTCGGTCTTCATATGAGGTCTATCGGAAATTCTGTCCGTGTAGTGTATACGTTGATCAAAACTGATGGATGTCTCTAAGAAGTTTCTCTAACAATCTGTCTCTGGCTAATGACTCTTCTCAGTTCCATATATCAGTTAGCTATTTGCCTGGTATTGTCCGTTTAATTGGATGGGTTAGCACTGTCTGAGTTAGCACGCCTGTTGGCTCAGTGTCATCCATAACATATATACTAGCCCAATATTCTTATTAATGTTCAACAATGGCGGTTTAACCTGCTGTTCAACTGTAACAGGTGAATTCACTGTACCTGTGTACCTTTAGCTCACTTAATCTACAGTACTGTAAGATAACTACATGCTATTGGATGAAGTGGATGAATTTTATATTGACTTAGCTCACAACTGTCTATTGTCGTAACTGACTACTTCTACGTTATTATACTTTAATCAATCACTTCACACTAGAGGTCTCTATCATTTAGCGATAATTCTGAGGCCAACAGTATATTGTACGAATTCTAAGATGGATGGAATAATATAGAAGTTGTGGAAATATACTGAAAGTGATTAGTTTAGTTTCCTGACAATGAAAATGAGAGTTGGAACCTTTTCACATATCCTGTTTTAAGCAGAAATAAAAACAGACAGAACTTTCCAGTAGTCACAATAATAATGGATTATAAGAAGAATGATTTAGTTTGGTTTAGTTTAGATTAAATCCGGTTTTTCATCGTTGGGTAACAGGGCCCAGGAGGAGGAACTCTACTCACAACCTTAACGTCTTTAGTCGAGCACTATAACCACTCCACCAATAAGAAGAAAACTAACAGACACTATTATACTAATACTTAATATCAATCTTATACAAAATGACATTAGTTTGATCACATCACCTACCTCACACAACTGACAGAAGACCAATCAGTCATCTCATTCCAGCAATAGTCAACTGGACTAGTAACAGCAATAGTCACTTTCTGTTAGGTTCATCTTTAGTTCCTATTAAAACATTAATTTCTACTAGTTATACTCAACAGGGTCACCACTGCATCTTGTAATTTTTATATTACATTCAAACTTGGTCGAGGATGAAATTGGAGCGACTCCTCTCTCTCATCGATTATCTTCTTATCGAACGTGATTTTATAAAACTTGTCAAAATCGTAAGATGATATTATGACTCACACTATCGCAATAGAGTGTCAAAGTCTTTTTATATTTCAAAACGTAAATTAAGCCTCAGAGGTAAAATTTCAAAATCTCAAGATGATGTAGTCATTCATGTTATTCATACAAACCGTCGCGTCTTTTTGTGGTCACTGAAACGAATCAAGGTTTCGCCGGAAAATTAAAATAAGATGATATCCTCATTAATGATTTTATAATTAAGTAAGAGTGTCTTTTCGTAGTGGAAAGTTAGAATAATCATTAAGCAAATAACGCCGGGAAAAAATTTGTAACGGTACAAAATGAAAATCAGAAGAACCTTTCCGATTGATCTGAGAACCTCACCTGGGGTGACGAAGACGGAAAAGCTTTATTTACAAGGGAAAACGGAAGAAGGAAGGAGGAAAGAGGAGGAAAAAAATTCAAAACGTTAATTTAACGAGATGCAATCAATAGTTCAAACAAGGCGTGAGAGAGAAGGAGAGAGGAAGGAACGTGGTGAGGAGGAGGAGGAGGAGAGAGGGAAAACGATTTTGTCAAAATTTGCTTAAATCAACGGAAAAGATGAAATTTTCGAAAAGCAAGCCGCGGGCAGAAGAGTTGTAAACAAAGTTGCTTAGTTAGGATCCATCCGACGCCATATTTTCCAAGGCCGCATTTCTCTAAATTAAACTTTTCCAATCAATTTATTTTCCCCGGCTCTTAATGAAAAATCATCAAAATTTGAGGAGTTTTGAAGTCTCTCTCTCTCTCTCTACCTCCTTTCTCACTCCTTTCCTTCTAAGGTGGTGGTTAGCAGGGGAAGGGGGTTAAGGCGGAAAGGCCTCTTCATCTTTTGAGCGAGAATGCACTCAGGCAACTTCACAAGAAGGTTAATAATCAGGATTCATTTCTCATTTTAATTTCCTTCCCTCCCTCCGCCCTCCTCCCGATTTTCTCTAAAGTAATTAGAAACTCGAAATTCGTTTTGGGAGACCTCATTTCCCTCCCTCGATAATATTCAGGTTCGAAAGCTCTAAAGAAGTTTATACAGCCCAATTTACTTCGGGTAATTTTCTCTGAGGCAAAAGAAAAAATTATCTGCTGACCAGCATCCTGTTAAGAAGTTAAAAGCTTCGGATGAAGCCACGATGCCCGCGCCACGCCTCTCACTTTCACAGCCTTCCTTTGTTGTTGTTATCTTCTCATAATACACCGCCTACTTTATTTATTACACTGATCAGAGGAAGCAGAGTACGGTGAAAGGTTCGTATTCACGGTTTTCTTCTTAGTGGGTCATGTATTTGCGGCATGATCCCTGTATTTCTGGCTGGACATCTGTATAAGTTTCCACACACTTATACAGTTATATAAGTCTCTAAAAGTGTGTCCTATTTCTAAACCAAAACTTTGCAGTATTGACGAAAGAGAATTTTATTCAACTGTGTAATATTTATAAAAATAAACTTCTGTTAGAGTGTGCAGTATTTATGAAATGATTTCCGAGTAAAAGATGACTGAGATAAGACCAACCAGCTATAGTCACATCCTTAAGCACTGGACTAGTGACTTAGTGGCTTTTTACGACAGCTACAAAATCTGCGTTATTTATTGAACGAATAATCAATAAAAGGTGAGCATCGCTCTAGACATAAATTCTGCCTGAAAGTGTGCAATATTTATGAAATTAAGTCTTCGTGTAGGTGTGCAATCTTTGTGATATGAATTCATCAAAGGTATGCGTTATATTCCTTCTAAAATTTACTTGTAGAATGTAGTGTGCAATATTTATGAAAGAATACGTCTTTCAAGTGTGCATTATTTATGAAATAAATCCCTCTTTCAGGAATGATTTCTTTTTCATTTCCTAAAACCGCTTTTCACACACTTCCATTGTGTTCTCCAAACATCAAGTATTGCTGACGAAAATAGGACAAAGTTAGAAAAGTTGTAGAGATTTTCAGCGGGATGTGAAAGAGTTGTGTGGGCGACAGGAAAAGCAGTCTTTCTCTCGATGAGAGGCGGGGGAGGAAGCTCAGATTTTTACAAAAATTTTTGAATAAAAAATTAAAATATTAGAAAAAGAAAAGCTCCGATTTTTCTAAACCTGAAAGGACGAGGATGGCTTTTAAATCATTTCTTTTTAATACAAGGAAGGAAGCGGGGTAGAGGGAAAAGAAATGAAAAAGCGGAAGAGAGAGAGAGAAGGAAAAATGTCTGCTTTATATTAAACATTCAGAACGAATTCAATGAATGAACTTCTCTCAAAATGAAAAAATATTAAATTTTATTTATTTATTTATTTATTTGTCGTTCCCTTTTCGTCTTCATTATCATTTTTTTCTTCGTTAATCACATGTTCGGCATTTTAATGAGGAAAAAAGTTCATCTCTCTCTCTCTCTCCTTTTCGTTTCTGTTCGTGACAAAGTCATTCAGGTATAGTAAGTCCTCTCCCACCTCTCTTTTTAGTTTTCCTTTGCAGTATGAACTTGAAATATAAATCTGATGGGATTGTAGTATAAAAACTGTTGATGAGGAATGGGTATATATTTTATTTCGCCGACACCGTGTTTGGCTTATCATAACTCTACGTAAAGTATCCACATATCGATATCCATAAGTGTAAAATTTGTAAATAAATACAACAGGGTCATTCCACCTCAAACGGACCAGGGGTCCTAGGTTGACCATCTACGATTTTGTTTAAATTTTACAGGAATGTTACCTCAGGTTTTGGATGAAAATCCCCAAAATTTCAATTCGAAATCTCTTCGGGTTCGTCTTCTATCAGCGTCTAAAGAGAATTGGGCAGCTCCGATTTTGGGCGGAGCTGCCAAAAATCGCCAACTTTAATCGCTCGCTGTAGACTAACTGTACAACTTAGAGAGTTGTGATTTCGCATGCTGATATTGCTTAATATGACCTTTCAAATGGTACAACCGCCAGTCGTCTACCTTGTTTGAGTGCTGAGCTATGGACGCTGGAATAGTGACAAAAAATTTGTCACGCTCGACAAATTTCCTGTTTTTGCGCCGCCATAACTTTTTTCTGGGGCAACGGATCCTTTCGAGATTTTGTATGTCAATAGTGTGTTATTAGTACTATGATCCTGTTTTTGTTCAGCATTCTTATCCCCATTACTTTCGGAGGTATGGGTGTGCGAAGAAGGCAAGAAACTGATTTTGGCCTACGTTGATGGCCAAATATCTCAACTGTGTCCTTTTTTATTCTTTTCTAACTAGTATCATTGGAAAGAGCATATCTTCAGCTTTCAAACCCACCTAATTTAATTTTAGAGCGGCGACTATGAGTGGGTCAAATTTGACTCTAAAGATTGCCTATTTGAAAGAATTTAGAGACTTACCTCACTCAACCCTTTGACGTACATAAGGGTTGGAGGTAAGGGTTAAAAATTTTTTTCAGAGAAATATGTCTAAGGGATGCAATAGAACACATTTATACCATAATTTGAACAATTACTTGCACAGGGCCCAAAATATACTATGAATGATTAGGTCATTATACTGGTGCAGTAGCTGTTATGTACAAGATGCATAATGGCACTTTTGGGGAGATTGGAGGGCTTATCTCTACTTCTTCAAGGTCTTAAGAAATTGCTTATTGATTGGTGAGGATTTTCGTGCGGTTTCAGTCATCGCGTAAAACGAGATCCCATCGAACAATTAAAATCCTTGATGGGGGGGATGAAAAACTTAATTTCGCAATAATCCGGCCAAAAATGATTAAACTTAGTTTTTATTGTTTTAATAAAAATAAAAAATATTTCCCTGTTAAACGAACGCTTGCCAAAGTCTACACCTTTCCGACAAATTTATTAACTCGAAACATGCCAACTTTTGAAAAATAAAAAGATAAAATCAAAAAACCGTGACATTAAAGTTGAGAGACTAAGGTTTTCAAATTGAAACGAAACTCATTCAGCAATTTGCTCTCTCGAAACCGAGTCTCGTCAACCATATTCTTCACCTCCCTTACCCACCCACCACATCCACTTCTATCCAGCAAAAAATCTAAACACGAAGAACCAACCCCCAACCCCCCTCCCCGGCTCTGCCTTTTCTGAAAAGTTTCCTTTTTCACGTCTCTTTCTCTTAATGAAACTCAACCCAAATAGACAAAACACACACGGAGAAAGAGAGCCACCGGTAAACAGCAGCAAAAAAAGAGGAGAAGAAGAGGAAGGGGAAGGGAAAGGGAGACAGAAACTTCAACAGCAATAAAAAAAAATTTTCCTCTCTCTCTCTCTCTTTCTCTCTTTCTAATTCCTTTTGATTCTCGTTTTCGAATTAAATTTCGGTACACAAAGGTAACATCGAGACCCAAGCATTCGGACCATCAATTCCTTTTAATTAAAACATTACCTTTTATTGCAAATTTTCTCTCTTTTTTTTTATTCCTTTGGCATGCAGAAAAAAAATAAATAAAATAAAAATTTTCTCTTTTCTCCTTTTCCTTTTTCGAAAAAAACCGGAAACCTGCAAATAATCCTTTTCCGTTTTAATAAATTAACGTTGGAGAAATTTTAATATTTATAACTTTTTACTTTTCTTTTATATTTGAAAGAGTGAAAGTGAAGAGAAGAAGGAAAAGAAAATATATGAAAATGAGGTCAACCTTCGGAGTTACGTTCTGTCAGTAAGTAGCCTTTAACGAAATGAGGCTGACTCACATAATTAAAAATATTTCAACTGATACAAAAATCGCTACTACAAATGGGTCTGAAAATGAATTCAAAACGGGGTGGTTTACATAGTTGGTTCGAGCGAGGAGAAATAAAGTTGAAAATCATGAAGAAAGGAAAAGTGAGAACGTGAGAGAGGAGTGAAAATAGATCCAGTGAAAAAAAGGAAAAATTGAGAGAAAAATTAATCGACAGGTTATAGAAACGAGGTAGAAAGTCACAAAAGTGAAAGAAGTAGCCAATAAAGGAAAAAGAAAACGAGAAGAAAAAGAAACTTAAAGGAAAGAATAAGAATCATAAAAGTAAAGCGAGGATGGGAGAAATAGAAAGGTAAGCCAAAAATTTTTAAAAATGAGAAAAAGCAAAAAATAAAGAAAAAGAAAGTCACAAATAATTGAAAAAGAAAAACCATAAATAGAAAAATGGAATATAGAAAAAGAAGAAAAGAAGAATAATATATATAAGAAAAATAAACCAAAGCTGAAAACAGGGTCGAAATAAACAGAAAAGAGAAGAAAGACATCAGGAGAAAGAGATAAGAAGTAGAAACGTTAGTATGTGGTCCGAGGATGGCCTAATAGAAAAAGAAGAATAAAGAAAGAGGAAAGAGGATGAAAGCAATACAAAAAGGAAAAGAGAGAAACAGAAAAAGAGAAAATAAGAAAGAAGTAGACAGAGAGATAATAATGAGAGTGAAAGTTATAACGAAAGGGAAATAGAAAAGGAAGAGAAAGCAATAAGGGAATAGGAGAGAGAGTGCGTGAGGATGGAATGTGAGACAAGAATGAAAGACACATCCCGCAGCGGGAAACCTGGAAAACCTTTAGAATGACAATTCCACGAGAGAGAAAGTTACAAAAAATCTGGGAAACTCCCGGGGGGAAAATATGATATTTTGGGGAATTCCTTTTCCCTCTCTCTCTGGAGACAGACCAAAATTTTCCAAATTTAATTTATGTTAATTCCTTTTTTTTAATTCAAATCTTTTTTTTTGGTGTGTTTTCAGGAAAGTTTACGCCACAGGGAAATCGGCCAGATGAAGAAATGAAAAAGGTCGTCCAAGTGGTAGAATAATGTCCGATCGGGTTAAATGTAACGGGAAACGCAGGTTGGCGGATAATGAAAATGTACTGTAGGAAGGGTTGCTGGTATGGGAAATGTGTTTTTATACTCTATGGAATTATTTGGAGCCTAAGTGTCCGAAGGGTCTATGGACAGTGGCCTCAGGCAAATGAAGACGACGATCCAGGTGAGTTGAATAAAAAAAAAATTTTTTTCTTCTTTTTTCTGTCGTGCGCAATCAACTCTTCTGCTGTTTGTTTTTCTCTGTTGTGTAAATTGTTTTGATTTCAAGGTCACTAGAACCCTTTTATCGGGAGCTTTGTAAAGGTCAAAAGGAAGTCGTTTAAAAAAAATAAAAAGGAAATCTCGTCCTTTTTCACCCTGGCAAAAACACAAAATTTGCTTTTTTTTCTTTTTCACTTCACCCCCCACAAACCCACCCTTTGAACGTCTACCTTAGACAACAAAAAAATCGATAATCGGGGAAGGCTATGAATCACCGGAAAATGTTCCGCTCAAACTATTCCACCCCGGTGATTTATTTGAAAACCGAAAAATAACAAAATAAATAAATAAATAATAAAAAGAGGAATGCCGAAACCGTAAAACGAGGCTCGGGATTGTCAAGAAGGAGGAGACGGAAGAGGAAGTGGAAGAAGAAGAGATGGCGGAAGCGGAAGGAGGAGGAGGAAAAGTTGAGGGGTTGATGGGAGGATGAGGAAGCGAGGAAGAGGTCACGGGATCCTGAACTCGTGGCTGGAAAAACGAAAAAGCAATCTCCGTTAATTGATCAAATGCATTCACATTCTCATGTAAAACCGCTTTTGTCACATCAATTTTGGGAATTCCGGGGGGGGAGTTCCATGAGAGGGGAAAGGAGGGGGGTACGGAGAGAAAGTTTTGCTTTCATTAACTAAACTAAATATCGAGCCAGACATTGTTCCTCTCTCCTCCTCCCTCAATTTCTCTCTTCTTTTCCTCTCTCTCATCCTCCCTCCTTCTCTCCTCCTCCTCCTTCTGGCTCCCGTTCTCTTCGTTTCTGGAAAATTTTAACGAGCTTCCGTCATATTAAAGCGTGAAAATCGCCTTCGCGCCCGCGTTGATGACAAAACTTTTCCTAAACCGGGAAATCGACACAAAACACGATTTCGTGAGGATCTTTACATAATGAGTGAAACGTCAGACTGTTTTCTTTCCTCTTCCTCAATCCCCTCTCCTCTCCTCTTCGTCCGTTTTTGTTATTGTTGTCTTCACGACAATCTTCCCGACTTTTCATCTTTTCGACTTTGGGAAATCATCTAGTAATGGGATCGCTAAAATGAATTAGTTTCTGCGACTAAGTATGTAAAGACCCGGGAGGGGGGAGAGAATGAGAATATTAAAGACAATATGATAAGATCATATCCTATACTATAAAACCCTGACTCACTGTAGTGACTGGAAACGAATCACATAAAATGATTAGTTCCAGTTTATATTATTTTCGTGTAACAAGTCCTCAACTGAATTCATGTCAAATGCATCACAAGTAGACTCAAACTGCTGCAATAGGCTGAAACGTAAGCCTAATTATTAATTATTTATTTATTAATTAGAGTAATTACTAAAGTAGCTAATAACATAATAGCTCTAATCTAACCGGTGTTAAAAAACTTTGTGTCAAGCTTTGTCTGTTACTTGATTTTTGAGGAAAATTTGAATATCCCTCGCCGGTCAGTTGACTGCTCATATGATTTAAGACACCTTGTAGTAGAATAATTTCGAAAATTTAAATCAGGAGTTTTAAAATAATTAAACAGTTCTTATTTTGAACACTGTCATCGAGACACCTGTCAGCCTCACGTTTCCACAATACGCCAATACGCCTGGTACCTCCAAGACTGGGCGCAATATTTGTGAAATGAATACCTCGAAACAGTGTCAAGATTTATGAAATGCATTCACCGAGATAGTGTGCAATATTTATGAAATAAAAACTCCGATATAGTGTTCACTCTTTACGCACCTCCACATGGTTCAAAGGCGTCAAACTTCAGTATACTCCTTAAACTGTCACAGAGGCCTTAATGTGTTATAGTTTCCAACGACTCTTATATAGTCCCCCTTACAACCCCAATGACCAAGAAAATATTTTAAACACACGTGGAAGATAATAGAAAATGAGACTAACAGTTAGTTTAAAAGACAGGAGACAAACAAGTGCAACTGTAGTCTCACAGACGTCCCATAAACGCCATTTTCACCCAAAATTTAAAGAAGTGTGTAGGAAATGAGAAGATGAGATGTTTAAAAAGAAGCCGTAGTCAGGAGTTTTCAAACTAAGGAAACTACATTTATAATTATTAGTCAATTATTATATTTATTGCTTAATAAGAAGTATAAGTGAAGTTGGAAGAGCAGTAGGTTTAGTGCTGACAGGGACCTGAAAGACTACCACCTTGAATCACTCCCACTCACACATCCTCTATCATTCTTCCATCCTTCACAACATTTTGGTTATTCGTCTCAAACGATAATCGTTTTTGGCAAAGGTTCTTCTCTCCCATATCTCTCCTACTACCATCCACTACCTCCCCTTCACCCCGGAAAGGAGGTAAACAAAAACCAAGAAAACTCTTATTTGGGTAGAAAATAGTTTCGACCAAAAACAAAGAACAACTTTCCAGGGAAACACCCAGAAGTACGAAATTGTTTCTTTTCATCTACCAATCCTTCCTCCCGCCTAACATTTCTTCTTTCTCTCATTCCCAAACCTTCCTCAACTCCTCTACTACCCCTCAACCCCCCAGAAAACCTTTTTATTCTTTCAAATAAAAAAGACTTAATTTTCGCGTCTCAACTTTTTTCTAAAGAAATAATTTATTTTCTTTCGTGTCGACTCACTATTTTTTCATTCTGGGAAAGAGGAGGTGAAAGAGGAGGACGTGGAGGAAGAAGGCGGAGGGTTTCATACGTTTCAAAGTAATAAAAATAAACAAAAAATAAAGTCGGGCCTCCGTGTTTTAAAATTAAAATCATTGTGATTAATAAAGTTTTTTTGTAAGCCCCCGCACATGATACCGAGGTCTTTACACCATTATGGTGTAAACCTGAGGTTTATTTTGCTTTTCCCTTTTACTCCTCCTTTTTCTGCGTATACACCCACCACCAACCTTCCCGTTCGCCTGTTTTCCCGTCTTCCTTCCTCTCGGGGTCAAAATTTACATGTTGATTGCGAGGAAGAAAGAAAAAATTTTTTTTTGTTAAAAACGGAAAGCCGACATATATTTTTTGGAGGAACAATGAGCTGCTTTCTTGATGGGGTTGGGGATGGTAGAAGTAATTTATAATATTATAGGCACAGATTTGTTATACTTGATTAGCCAGAATTCTGACTGGTACGATGAAAATGAGTTGAGATTTAGTTTATGTGAAAAAGCTTCAACTCTCAACTATTACTTTGCCCACCTAGTTATACTTATATTTCGCCATGAATCTTTCTCAGGTTTCTATAGTTGAAAATATATTATAAACACGAATTATACATTATATAAAGTCTAATAAATTACAGAAAATGATTACACCAGTCTAGAGCAGAGGTTCACAAACTTTTTTCTGTCGTAGATCCCTTGCCATGTTTTTCGGTTTTGGGTAGACCCCCTATTTACCTGATTTTTGCAAATTTCTCACTGTAGTAAAGTAAATTTGTTACTTCATAGGTACTTTTATAAATATATATATATATTATAAGATAGTATAATGTAAGTAAATAGGTGTTATCGGTGTATTTTGAGATCCAATATCGTGGACCCCCATTTTCATTTCATGGACACCTAATTTTTTTTTGGCTGACGTAGACTTCTGTCGTAGACCCCTGGGGGTCGATATAGACCACTTTGAAAATCACTGGTTTAGAGTAAATGTGTACATGATACGGCCTGTAGGCTCTATCAAATTCTCGAAGTGTTTTTATCTGGTCGTTGTAACAATTTTAAAATTTTTATTTAATATTAAATTGAGAAGCTTAAGGTTTTGGGTTGTATTCAGTATAAATTTTATATATATTGTTAGGGTAAACTAAAATAAACAATATTCGACTCTTCAATATATTCTTACAAACTACACTCTGTCCTCAACACAGAGCTCTGTGGTTTTGTGTTGCTGACCCAAGGTCATGACTGAGTTAAACATGTCTGGTATAGACAATTAGGATAACTGTACCTTGTGCTACCATCTCAGGCTGTTTGGGTATACCTTTTGCAACCTAACTGGGTATAGATTAATTCATAAATCTTTATATACCCATGTAACCACTCTACTCACTGTTGGCTTTATACTAACAGAGCGTCTTCTACAACATTCACCATCCCCGTCTTAATAATAATAATAATTCCTGAGAGATAACGTCGAACTCAACAGCTTTGGGTGATACACGAAAAGTACAATAACCAATAAGCTATCTATATATTTTTTATATAATACAACCTTATATACTGAAATATAACTGCTGAAAATATTTGAGATATAAGATTTGCATAACCTGAAAGACTGAACTTCCGACTGAATGCAGGTATATATCAGGATTGTCTGGAGTACTTAACAATTTGGTTCACTACAGAAGTTTATATTTTTCCTTCTTATATTATATTCTTATTCAGTATCTTCTTTATAAATCTAAGAATTGGGTTCAGTTTTACCATAATAAATTTATTTGAGTTCTTTAAAGAACACATTTGCTGAGTTCTCTAAGGAGCCTTATTTTAAATTAAAGATTTGAAACAGTCTCGAATCTACTACGGGCGATTGCTTGAGACACCCACACAACAGCTGAATTTTTAAAATTTTAAAAGTAAAGATAAAAAGCTGGAGAAAGTTTGAGACTAATCGACGTTTCAGAATTAAATGGAGACTCGAATAAAATATTTAAAGGACGAGGAACGAAGTCGAGAAGAACAAATATTTTAAGCAATAAATAAAAGGGGAGGACATTAACTTCTGCAAAAGAAGCAGAAAAAAAGAGTTAAATGAAAGGGAAAGATAAAAAGTCAGCTGGTAGAATGAGAAAACAAAAGAAGATATAAAAGATAAGACGTTTTCTTTTTTTTCGAGCCGAGGAAAAAAGGAGAGAGAACGGGAAAGCACTAGAAAATAAAGATGGCGGCGGAGGAGATATTAACTACAGAACGGAAACAGAAATTCTAAAAAAACGTGAAAGTGAGTCAAGGAGAAGATGAACTGAAATAGAATTCGAAGGACAACAGAGGAGAATAGACACTTTCCGGGGAAGGCCGGCTTGAATAGAGTCGAAACAAAAACGGATTTTGGAGAGGAGAAGAGAAAGAAAAACAAAAAAGGGACGGATAACAAAGGAATGGATAGGCAGTTGGCGAAGAAAAGGAAAGGAAACCAGTGAGCCGTTCAATTCGTAATTAATCAAATGGAAACCTGAACAAGAATAGAAAGCCTATCAGGTAAAAGGACAGAGTGACCAACAAAGAAACTTTTTAAGAAAATTAAAAAGAAGACAAATATTGAACTCGACCAGGACGTAGGGGTTGATAAACCAAAACCAGAAATGTCAAGTGAGAATGAGCAGTCGATTTGGCAACACTGTGTGACCCATTTAGTGATCAAAGCCTTAAATTGGGTTTTGGTGTCAGGTAGATGGCCCTTCATAACAAAACACTCTTTCACGGGGAGTTGGTCTTTAAAGTAATACTCAATTTCAAGTACAGTTTGTTTCAAAAGTATTGCACACTCCCACGAGGAGTTCGTTTCAATGGTAATGCACATTTTCATCAGGAATCCGTTTCAAAAGTGCTGCACAGTCTCAAGAGAAATTGGTTTCAAAAACATTGCAAACTTTCACGGGTATTGTTTGTTTCACTATGAAGAATCCATTTGAAAAGTATTGCACACTCTTACGAGGATTTCTTTCAAAAGTAACGCACACTCTCACGATGAACCCGACTTAAAAGTATTGCACACAAGAAATCTATAAAAGCTCTGTATACTTTCACGAGGAATCCATTTCAAAAGTGTTGCACACTTTGAAGAGGAGTCCGTGTCAAAAGTAATGCACACTCTCACGACTACTCTATTTCGAAAGTAACGCACATTTTTATCAATAATTCGTTTCAAAAATATTGCACACTTGATTACTTTTTTAAATATTTATGGTTTACTATTTTATTGTTTTATATTTGTATATTATTATATACGTGTTATTTCTAGTTATACAAATGTATACACTTATACGAAATAAGGGACTTCTAACGACTTTCTCAGCTCTTATTCTTTTAATTTCTAAATCAACGTCCTCATTCTGTACCCAGGTTTAACTCCAGGTCTGGCAGTGCCCTCCTGTGTTTCTAGTTCTTCGGTTCCAACTTGGTAGACAGTTTCTTGTTTCTACCCAGTTTCTGGTGGTTACACCCCATCTCTTTCCTTACACTGTGGTCATATTCTCTCTCCTCTTATTCACAGTATTTAGTAGCTGTTTGGTATTAGTACGTGACAGTTAAATTGTTAGAGCTTTTAAAAGTTGTGACGTCACAACGTGATCTTCGGCGATTGTCTCATTTACAGCAAAACTAACAAACCACATGACACAGTATAAAAAATAAAGTTCGCCATGTATTGGTCTATAGAACCGTCAAAATCCAAATTCTCAAATCGTCTCACTAAAACCACGATTATAACTACTACATAGTAATGTAGTGACACGTTTCCTAGCGATATCTAACTTCAAAATCGTTGGTACTAACGGTAGCAAAAATTCAAATCAGAAAATCTTGATTCCAGGAAAACCCACAACAACGGTGCGTAACACCGAACGCAAAACATGTTCGTTGAAATAAATTAAAAATTCCACGCTTATTGTTGAATTTCTTTTTTTGATGCGAACGCCTGGATACGACACTGAAAAGCACTTTGTATTCTATTCAACTTTTTATGAAAATTTCGGAAACAAGTAAATAAAAAAAGAAAGAAAGAAAGAAAAGAAAGGCTGACACGTGAAAATGAAACTGTTATATAGGAGCGGCATATATAAAAATATTTGGTTTTCTTTCATAAACAAAGAATAAAGAAGAAGAGGAGGAGGAGGGTTGGGTTTAGAAGGGGTGGAAGGGGGTTGAAAACGTGGCTCATGACACGAAAATGTTATTTTCGCTTTTTCCTTTTCGCGCCATTTCACCTTACCTTTTGTTTCTTAAATACTGCACACTTTTGTGAGGGATTTATTTTACGAAATTGTGTATTCGTTTATCCAAATAAAGGGAGCACTCGTTTCATAAGTAATGCACACTTTGACGTGCAAATACTGGAGTTATTTGAAATTGGCGACCATCGTAAAAATTTAAACTCTCGCAACTTCTGGACCAGAAAATTTTTAACTGCTGCATGCTTGGTTAAAAATTTTGTTTCATAAATACCGCACAGATTTTTAAGATGTTCATTTCATAAATAATGCACACATCAACCCTCGAAGTAATTCTTTATCAAGAAGAATTCATATCGATAGTAGGCCTAAATCATTGGTGAAAAGTTTATTTCAAAAATAATGCACAATTTTTGCCAAATTTCTTGAATCAATCACAATTATATTTTATATTATAGAGACTTATTATTGAAGATAATTCAAATTAATTATATAAAATTATCTATATATGATAGAAAATTATTTCAAAAGTACTGCACACTTTAACGTACAAAGATATTTGACAATTGCGACTACTATCAAAAAAAATTTTCATGACTTCCCCACCACCACTACTACTACTACTTCTGCTCTTGCTGGCCTAGTCCTATTTTCTTGGGGTCGACTCTCCTCGTCATTCTTCTCCAGGCGTTTCTGTCTTGTGTCGTCATCATGTTTAAATTGGCCAGCTTCAGGTCTTCTCTGACGGTGGACAACCAGGTTGCGGGGGTCTGCCTCTCCTTCTTGGGCCTGTCTCAATTTCGAGCACTCGCCTTCTCATGTGATCTTCAGGTCTTCTCATTACAAACCATCTTCACGACTTCCCCACGAAAAATTTTTGCACTGCATACTTAGGTTAGGAATTTCGTTTCATAAATATTGCACAATTTTTTTTTAAATTTCTTAATTTAAACATTCATTTTATAAATAATTCATTTCAAAAATACTGCACACTTTTAATTTGCTGCCAAGGGTTTTCGCAGCCCTCTAGGGAATTTCACACTGCATATTGATTTCTTCGACCCGAGCCGTCAGAAATGACCTAGTAACTACTTCAGAAACCGGAAGTGAATAATTTGGTGAAGCGTTATTGTTAGAGAGTTACCGGAAATACATTTCAGATGTTAGCTTGGCGTTATTATGAATCAAAACCAAAAAATATAAGAAATTTGCCGGAACTCTCCAAACTTATCGAGTAAATGGACCTCCAGACTATCACGAAAACCTCGGCATCCTCGTGTGGCCATCCTTCCTCCCGCCGCCCCTCTCCCCGCACTCCTCCATCCTTTCCGAATACCTCTCATTCTCATTCAAGTCTCGACATATCCTTCCTGAATATAAATTCAACAACTCTAAATTATCTCTTCGGGAGGCCGTAAGGGGTAAAGGAGGAATGTCGGGAGAGGGGATGATTGTGGCGGCGGTGGCGGAGGGGTTTCTTTTCCAAAAGGACTTTTCCTTTTGCATGTCGAAGCGTAATAATATTAGAAACCTTTGGAAACGAGGCTTTCGGTTATTACAAAATTCACGTTATTTGCATGTCGAAACTCATCTTCCATCGGTAAACAGCACACACACATACCACACACACACACACAAACAACAGCAATCCCTTCTGTCGATAGAATTAACTTTCTTAATTTCCCTCCCTTTCATTCTATCTCTAAATGGCTTCATTTTTTTCCTCTTTTATTTTTACTTTCTGGAAGTGGGGGATTATGGAATGAAAAGTAAACGAGAGAGAGAGAGAAAGAAATAGTTAAATAAGAGAATTAAAGGGAAGGAAAAGTACAGAAAAACAGGTAGAAGAGACAAAAGACAAATCAGTGAAGAATAAGCGACAAATAAATAAAGTAGATGAAGAGAGAAAGCTATAAAAAGGAAAATAGAACGAAAAAGATGAAGAAACTAACAAGAAAAGAAAAGAGAGAAACGACAAATAAAAAGAAAAGGGGAGAAAGAGAAAGAGAGAAGAACAAAGAAAAAGACAGAAACACAGAAGGAAAAACAGAAAAATGAGGAGAAGAAAGGAGGCACAAAAACAAAGAAACAAAAGAAAAGAAAGTGGTATAGAATACAATTTGAAGAGAAAGACAAAAGAAAGAAACGATGAAGAGATAGAATAAAGAAATTTATCGCTCGAAAGAATAAAGAGAAGGACGTAAAGGGAAGGCGGAAGAGATGAAAAGAGGTGGAAGTTATGATGTGGAAGAGGGACAGAAAAAAGAAAGAAAGACAGAAAAATATAGAAATAGAAAGAACGATTAGAAAATTAAGAAAAAGAGAGGAAAACATACATAAAAGAGAAAATATAGAAGAGGAAGAAATCTAATCAAAGAGAATAGAGAACGAAGAGAAAGAACACAGAAGGAAAACAGAAATAAAGGCAAAAAGAGAGAGAAAGAAACCAAAATGAAGAAGGAGGTAGGAAATCAAGTAAAATGAAGAACAAAAAGATAGAAAAGAAATTACATAGAATAAGAAGGAAAGAAAGAAAGAAAGGAGAGATAAATAAGAAGACAAAGACGAAAATAGAGAGAATCACAGTTATAGACAGAAGGAATAAAGGGAGAAAGAGAGAGGTACAAATCAAAATAAAAGACGAAGGTGAAGAGAGACAAAAACAGCACAGCAAAAACCATAAAAGGAGAAAAAGAAGGAATGAACAGAATATGAAGAATGAGAGCAGAGAAAGACAGATGCAACAGACAGAGATGAAAGTAGAAAGAGAGTAAAGTCACAGAGAGAGAAGAGAAGACGAATAAAGGGAGAAAGAGAGAGGTAAAGATCAAAACAAAAAGTGAAGGTGGAGAGCGAGAGAAGATCACAAAGACAAAGAATAAAAAGAGGAGAAAGGAAGAATGAACAGAAGATAAATAAAATAAAGAGAAGACAGAAAAATAAAGAGAAAGTCACAGACAGACAAAAAGGAAATAGAAAGAGAAGAGAGGGAAAAAGGTGGTTTCCCTTTCCTTCCGACACCAAGTGTGTGACCCATACCGCAGAGCTCCGAATCCAGGGTCATCGGCTGGAGAAATGAAAAAGAAAAATAAAATAAATAAATAAAAATAAATTTAGAAAATAATTTATAAAAACTTAATTCTGACATTTTTTTAGAAAGCGCGTTACCACCGAAGGATCAGAAAGCTTTAGAATTTTTTATCCCGACGCAGAGAGAGAGAAAAAGAATTCAGGCGTCTGAAATTTCTTTCTTTTTAATTTTTATTTAAACAAAACAATGTTTTTAATTTTTTTATATTTTTTATATTCTTTATACAATATTATACTTTTGGGAAATCCGCCATGTCCATTAACCGTTTCAATCCAATTTTTACAAAAAGCTTTGCGCGTAAATTAAACCTTTTCTCTCTGGTTTTTCTTTTAATTATTAACTTCGGTTTTCCTTTTTCGTCTCTCCACCCTAACATTTCCACCCCGGCACTTTCCACCCCCTTGCCCACGCCTCTCTCTCTCTGTTTCTCTGTGTTACGTCGAGGGAAATGAAAATTTGAATGAGGAGACGGAGGAGGAACAAAAAAGTAATTTGGAAAAGCATTACTATAAAATTAGCGTGGTGACGTGTATTCGATTTTTGATGGATGAATGGTCACGTGACTCAAACGAATGAATGAAATGAGTTCTGGTTGTAGAGAAATTCGGGGGTTGAGGGGGGGTTTATACAATAGTCAAAGACTCTTTTACAGTTAAGGAATTGGTTAAGACGACTATTGTTATTGAGAGCTTTCGATACAGTCAGAATCCAACAGAATTTGTATATTTTTGCCTGATTGGTCTAAAAAGGACATATCAAAATTAACATAATATTATAATTTAGCTTAATAATATACAGATATATATAATGATCTAGCTTCGATGGTATGATTTAGATATACTATAGAGATTTTGCTTCGTACAGCATTATCTATTATCTATATCATCTTCTACATTATATATATATAACGCTATATATTATTAGCTTTGCACAGCGATATATATTTAGCTATATATTATAGAGAGCTATAAATATATGTTACCACAAATTTGAAAATAATTCGTTTCAGCGCTTCAGTATTCCTACAAAACCTTGACACAAATTGTCACACACAGGATTCAGCAGGTCCGTCGCAGGCGATCTTGAAGCTGCCCGGAACTATGAGAACTATATTAATTAATATATACAAATGATATGAACTTTACATAAAAATATATAATATAGCCAATCAAAACAATAATATATTGGCTAAAGGTTCCAAATAAATACCCTGTTACGACAAACATCTTTCGGTTGGGATTTGCTGACAGTATTAATTTGATAGCGAAATTTTGCTGCGGTGACTTGTTCCATAAAAATGACTTTTTAACGAGGGACGATATTTCAATAATTATAACCGGAAACAATACAGTTAACTTCATTCCGGAAACGCGAGCCTTTGTCGAAAAGCCCGAAAAGCTCGGGTAGTCACATTAATCCCTGACACAGCCCCCAGGGTCCGAGCACAATAAACTCGAGACTTCACTTATCCTGTATTCTGAGAAGGAAAAACCATTCGCTCAGTCGAACACACCTGCTCTCTCTCTCTCTCTCTGTAATATTCATCGTCTTTTAGAAGAAACACAAAGGAAGTCGGAAAAAACGGAAACCGGAAATCGGTTTTCGGGGCTCGGAGAAAACACTTCACAAAGATGGCGTGTGTGTGGGTGTGAGGTTGGGTTTTCCGCTTTTGAAGACAGAACGCAGAAATTAAAGATCTGACTGCATGGGAATAATTTACGTCGGGCCCCTCCTCCTCCTCCTCTAGATAAAAACTTTGGGCCATTAATTTTAAGAACCCTGTTTTGTATCTTTTGAAGGAAAAACACCAAAAATGGAAGCGCGGTTTTAACGAATCACCTTCCTCGGGTTTTTGGAGCTTTTGAATCCCTCTTTCCACGGTTTCACAAACTCACACCCCGCGCCCCACAAACATCCGAACGGTTATTTTCAAAACAAAATCCACCTCCACGTTCGGTCTTGTTTTTCTCTTATAAACCAAGTGGAGGTTTCGTTGCTGTTGATGCTGCAGTCTACCGAGCAGTCGTCGGGTCTAAAGATGTTCATTTGTTTTTGCAGAAAGCAAACACCCCCACACACCCACAATTTCTTTATTCTCAAACGCCAGTTCGCAAATTTTGAAGAAACTTCTTCAACCCCCACCCCACCGCCCTTTTTCTAAAAAAAACAGAAAACCGGAAACTCATGGGAGAAGTAATAAATTCCGGGTTTTGGGGGGGAAATTTAATCGAAAGCTTTCGAATATAAATTTACGTAACGATTTCCTTTTGTTTTTTGGCGGGAACGTATTACGTGAGAAAAGTTTTCGAGGGGGCTGGGGGAAACGTTCGAGAGGAATAAATCTCGGTTTGAAATGTGTGGATGAAATATATTGAACGATAGCAGAAAAAAAGTTGAACAACAGCAACAACAGACAAACAATTAAGCTTCTCATTGTTGTTCGCGAAAGGTTGTTTGCTGTATTGTCGAGCTCTTGTTTCTTCTTTTACCTGGTTCCTCTCTTGTAATGAGATTTCGCTTTGTTTGAGATTTTTTTCGAGGGGTAGGTTGGCGTGCTATGGGGTTGCTAGTTCCTTCCTCCTCCTACCCTCATCCGCTCCACCTCCTCAAAACTTTTGAATTTGGCTTGAATAGGTCTATCAACCCATGAGTCGTAGGTTTATATCTCACCACCGAAGGCGTTTTGATTATTTATTAATAAATCAACTTAATATATATATTGACCTATATACTGCACTAATTATGTATTATCTGTTCTGAAGTTAAAGATATACTGAAGTGTCTGGCTGTAAGAAACGAAACAGAGTGGAAAGGAAGCGAGCAAAGAATCTACCGTCGGTCAGAGAGCTGTTCGAGTTTTCTTTCAGACCAACCCCTCCAACATAAAAAAGAAATTAGCCGGCCTTTGAAAGGGGTTGGAACGAATCTTTCACTCCATTAAAGGGCAAAAAAATAAATTATATAAATTATCTTTAAAAACCATAGATAATGCAAAAAGATAATTCAGTAACGATTTAATCTAAAATTAAAAAGGAAAAATTGTTAATCTCCCTCGTTCTCCCCGTAGGCCTCCTTCAATAAGCCAATATTAAATTTTGTTCGCACGCGCTCGTTTCAACCCCTCTGTACAGCAACCACCACCACCACCTCCAACCCCCAATCCTCACCGCCTTTTTGTAACATTATTATTAACGCGACACGAATTCCCCCGTTCGGCTTCCTTTTTAACGCTTTCGAAATACTCCATAAGACCTTTCTAATCTACCCCCCAAACCACCCCCGTTACAAAGGAAAAAGTGAATAAAAATTAAGCCCCTGAACCCCCGGTGACATTATTTCATCAGGATGGCGTCGGAGGGGTTGTCATCGTTAAGATAATGCGTTAAGACTTTTTCCGTTATTCATTCGTTTTCTTAGTCTTTCAGACCTTGTTTCCGGTTGACGGATATTCTTTAGCTTGAGGTGAAGCTAACCTCTTCCCTCTGACATTCACCTGAGACACTCCGGGTGGAGAGGGAAATAAATGAAGACGACTCGTTTCGCCGGGAAGAAGGGAAGTGGAAATTGTTTCAGAGAAAATTTTCTTTTTTTATCGGTGTGGAAGGGCGTGTTTTCCACGATCGGAGGAAAATCCCAAAGGACCCGTAAAATTTACCTCTGAACGAATTGATTTATTCTCGAATCGGGGTCGGAATGTCTAATTAACAATTAATGGAAGTTATTAATTAAAGGAATTTATGCCGAAGTGGCGGGAAAGTCGCTTATTCCCCTTTTGGCAGAATTTCCCGAACGTGAATGAGTGTCTTTTGCGTGAAACGAGGAAGTCGGGGAAAGGAAAGGGAAATTTCGTTTGATAGAAATCAAATAGACGGGTGGTATAAAATTATGAATTGTTTATAAGTAAATACTATGACGTGAGAATGTCTCTTTAAATTATATATATACACAAATTTTGAATGATATAACACAACTTCACAGTTTCATTTGAAATATTGACGAAACGACACACACTCACTCACTACCGCTCAAGCAATTATTGAAAGTAGAATAATGGAAGGTGTAAAACCCAAAAGAAAGTAGAATCATGTCCCGGCGACAGGAACGACGACAGCTAACACCCAACCCAGACTCAACCTCAAACCCGTTTCCTAGTCCATCAATCACGATGCCACACGTCAATCCCTGTAGGCGAAAATCATCGAAACGGGGCGTTGGTGAAAAGGCAAAGAGGTGGTTTGAGAGGGAGGGGGGTGTTAGTGTTTGCGTGAACAAATCTTGCACCACTGCACCCGACAGCCGAAACCAAAACGTTGCGCTTTCCACTTCTCCGACCGAAAACTAAATCAGATCGCATGGGCTGGCATCAGACGGAGACACGCGAGCCCGCCACCGACAACCTTCATCGAGGCGCCAAAATCCTTTCGCAAAAACCGTTTCGCTCCCGTCACTCTCACGACCCCCAACCTCCTGACGAATAAAATCTGAAGAAGCCAAATGGATTAGGTGGCAGGAATGTGACGTCACACTGATTTGATTTCCTTTTTTTTCGTCAATTTCCTCCTTCGGAAGCTGAAAATGCACAGGAGAAAAGGATGTTTTGAATTCTTCTCTCCTCCATTTTCCTGTAGGGAGGAGGAAGAGGAGGTGAAAGCAAGATTTTGGAATTATTGAAAATGGCACTTCCTGTTTAGCATTATTTACTCTCCTTTCTTTTCGTTCTTTGACCTTCCTCTATCTTCAGCATGAATGGATGTTTATTTTATTTATTTATTTATCTATTTATTTAGAGAAGGAAAAGTTTTATTTTTGACTTTTTGGGGTCAAGGATGACATCTTCAACTACAAAAAAAAATTTACAACGGACTCATCAAATATTTAAGAAAGATAGGAGACACAAAAAAAGAGGAAGAAGACGACAGAGTCACGCGATTCGAGTAGTCAAAAAGCCGCCCCATCAACCCCTTCTCCGAAATACTCCTACTACAACTTTCTATCCATCTATTTATTTATTTATTTATTTTCTTGGTGGGTGACTTCTGTGTGAAACTTCTTTTGTCTTTTGTCCTTTTTCTAAAAATAGAACAACACCCACCTCCCAAAGACTAGTCCAAGAGTACTGGCGTATGGTTCTGCTGTGACGTGCTTCATGTCCTTCCTGAATTATAAAGTCACATAATAACAGACTTTGAAAAGGGAGTGAAAAGAGAGAAAGAAAATACCGATTAGAATAAAAAAGAAAGAAAGAAAGAAAAGGAAAAAGAGAGAAGAAGAAAATTTTTTCTCTTTTTTCATTTTACGGGGGACCGCGAAAATCTTGATAAATCTAAAAATTTCGTGTCGAAATCTGACACGCTCTGACAGTTAAATAACTTTTTGAGTTGCGGGTTGCCAACTGTAATTCAGAACCACACACAACAGCAAAAAAAGAAAAGAAAAGGAAAGGAAAAGAAACGGAAGCACACCTTAACCTTTGACTTTGACGTTTGGGACTGCCATTAAGGACACGGGATTCTAAGGGAATCGAAAAGAAACAAATCGACGCCACCCATTAAGGTCTTCACCCTCGTCCAAACAGATTTTGATTCCACCTCCTTCCGCCTCCTTCTCAGCCTCAGCATCCGTATCTGGACCAGAAAAACAATCAAATAAATTCCTTCTCACGACTCTTCAATTTTTTTTTTAGTTCGCTGAGGGGTTGGGACTGGGATATGAGCTTTCTGTAGGGGAGGGGGTGTAGTGTGAAATGGAGGCGGAAAAACATATAAACCCGGGGGAAGCTTTCCGCGGTTCCAGATGATCGATCTGTTTCCCCGGTAATAAATTAAAATATGGCATCTTAAAATTTATGAACAACACCTGGGACCTTTAAAAATAACATTTTGAGTAAACGATGTCACAATTTTGAGGAGTAGAGGGTGGTGGCGGCAGGAGGGGAGGTATAGAGAGAGGAGCCTTTAAAATACGGCTTATTTTACTCGGGCGCTAATAAATCACCCGGGTTTGCCTACCGGGACGGGGCGGGAAGGGATGAAAATTTGTTGTTGTCGTTGGCAAAATTTGAAATGGGAAAACCGGATATAATTGAAAATCTGAGGTTGCCTTCCCGCTTTTCCTCCTCACCCCCCCGTTTTCCCATCTCCCGCTTGTTTGCGGCCTCCCGCGAATTCCAACACATTCAAAAGAAAAGTCTGAAGAAAAGTGTCAAAGGGAATTTTATTATTAATATCGAGTGCTTCCCCTCCCTCCCCCCACAACAGCAATCCTGGAAATGTTCCAGGTGATAATTTGTGTCAATGGCCTCTGGTTTGTTTCCAATTCCTGTATTCAAAAGAATCTGACGCTTTTCAGAATGTTTTCACTTTTAATAATTCTCTAGATTGATCCGCAGCATCTCTCCTCCGTCACCGACAGGCCTACAGGGGTCACCAAAAGACACAAAATTTGTTTTACTCACTCTTGATCTGACTGCAATAAAAATGTTCTGGTGTCCGATGCTGTGGCTGTAGGAATCTAAGGTATTCCTCAGGAATACAGAACTACATATTATTTATCTTGTCATCATTTTACATATGAATTCAGCATTGGTTTCATAAATAATGCACACTTCGAAGGAAATATCTTTCAAAAGTTTGTTTTATCTGGCATCTGGTTAACTATCTCTAAGAAGTTTTTATCTAAAGTATAAATCAGTGTATTAGATTCAGGGATTAGATAAAGGTGGGATTCGATGGGGAGGAGAAAACGGAAACCAAAAGGGAAGAAGATGAAGTGGAAAAGCGAAATAAAAATCTTTCTAGGCAAACAGGAAAACTTCGAATAACGCACAGTGACATGTTTGCAGTTTTGAAGTTATGCGAATTTCAAATCTAAAGTTTGTAACTCTTACTTAGTAGATTAGGATGGAGTAACCTTCGTTGTTACTCCAAAATTATCCAACGTCTCACTCACCACTTTTGAGATTAATACCTGTTTAGATAATTTCAAATTCTCTGAATCACCAGATAATTTATCTACAGTATTCATATGAGTCGAACAAAACTTATCAGGACCTTGAAATTTTTACTCTCTCATTGGGTTCACTCAGAATTCACCTCTGACATTTCTCTTACCCATATTCCCCCGCGCTACCGCTGCCGCCACATCCCCTTTTCCCAAGAGAACGTTTAAATTATCCAGTTCGGGAGGTTTGTTTTTTATGTTTTTCAAAAAATGAAAAATCAGTCTCCCAACAGGAGAAAACCTTTAACCCGGATTAAGCGAATTCGATTCGAAATTAAAATTGTTTAATAAAAGAAAAACCGCAGAGCGAAATTATCCGAAAACCGCTGATTCGAAAAAAAATTCGACAGGAACAGGGGAGACTGATGATACGGGGGGAGTATGTAGAGCTTTAGGAGGAACAAAAAATTTGTTGTTTTCGCTGGTTTCTAAAATTTTTTCGATGAAACTTTTTTTGAGGTGGAAGGTAGAAGTGTGCATTTCTTTTGAAAAATAACATGTCACTGCTTTCTTCCTCAACGTTTTCGTTTCTTCACTCTTCTGCTATCTTCCTTCTGTTTTACTTATCATTTCTTGGCTTCCTATCTACTACCCTGTAGTTCTGTTTTCTGTGTCTTTCTTTCTCTACTCTTTCATTCAAGTTTACTGTTTTCTTCTTCTCTCTTTTTACTTCTTTTTTAAACTCACCATTTCTACCTCACCAAACACCTAGAGACAAGAGACAAAATCGCATAACTTCAAAACTGCATCCATGTCACTTTTTATACACAGATATGTGCGTTATTCGAAGCTTGAATTCTTTCTATGACTAGTCATAGTAATCATGAATAAGTATGGCAGAAGGCAGATCGTACTTTCGTCGACGAATCCTATAAAGTGTGCATTATTTATGAAATGACTTCGATTATGAAATGCGATATATGTGAAATGGATATTTTGGAGTGCTTTGAGAATTAGGTACGTAGCTCGACACACAGATACAATGTCCTCTTCCTTCTCCTTCTACTTGCCATTGAGTATACAATAAACCCGCACAACAACAGCAAAAAAAATTTTTTTTGGGTGTGGCAAAACAGCAAAAAGGCCCGCGGTCATGCGACCTCGTCTGGCTCAAACGGAAATTATCCTTTTCATTCCTTTCGATCTTCTTTCACCCCTTCCTTTCATCCCCTTTCCTTTGTGACGATTTTTCAAGTTCATAAGTTGGCAATTTTTCACGACCTTTTCATCGGGACGAGGGGGGAGGCACAAACTCAAAATGATATTCTTCCTTTTATTCAGCACTTCTTTCCGTTTCCGGTTTTGTCTTCTTTTTTTTTGTTGTCGATGTCAGGCTACAAGGCTTTATTCTCTTTTATCTTTTAAAATGGCGGCGTGGGGCCGTTTCTTTTAGTGGTCATAAAATTTCTTTTTTAATTTGTGAGAATTTTTTTTGTGCGATGTAATTTTCATTAAAAGGATTTTTTATTTTAAATTAGAAAAACGTCGCAGGTTACGACCCTGAGGCTGGAAGCAGAGAGAAAAGGAGAGAGAGAGGCGGGGGGTTTAATTTTTTAATTCAGAAAAAAAGGAGCAAAAAAAGGAAGTAAAGAAGGAAGGAAGAAACGTTAATTTAAATTATTCCGTTATTTAAATTTTCTCCCTTTGTATTTGAAAATGAAATTTTAAGAAGAGGAAAAATCAAAAATTTATCCCAAAAAATTGGAGAAAATTGCGTTTACGAAATTAATTTTGTTTTATTATTTATTATAAGTTTAATAAATTTTGTTTACCTTATTTATTTATTTGGTTGGTTTTTGTTATTAGTTTTGACTTATTACCTGTATAATTGGATAATTTTATAATCCGTATCTCTCTCTTTGTATAACAGAAAAAATTTTTATAACTTCACATTAAATAGGTGACGTGCCACAATAAAATTTGATTCGAAATATTAGTGTGGTGAATCAATATTATAAACAAATACAGTAAAAGGAATTCCTCCTCCTTCTAGTTTAACGACTAATTTCATAAGTAATGCACACTCTGGCGAAGGTTTGATTAAAAAACATTGCAGAATGGTGGGGAAAAACTTTTTCGTAATTGACATACCCCAAAATGAAGATTTCGTGTAATACGTACATATTGTTTTACTTTCGTTAGAAATTCATTTCAAAAATTGTGCACAACAAAATTGTGGATTACTTTCATAAGTAATGCACACTATAGTGTAAAGGTCTATTTCAAAAATATTGCACAAAAATAGACACGAAATTCAGAAAATGAAATCTATTACATTAGGCATCTAAGACATACATCTAAGAAATTGCATCTGGCATCTAGGCCAGTTTGTGACATTCACTCTAAAGAATGTTTGCTTAAATTTTATTTCAAATGAGTGTGCATTACTTTTGAAATGAGAAAAATTTTTTTACTCTTAAAATAATATATAAGTGGAGTCTTTGGTATAATGGTTAAGTGGCAGACTAAGAAGTTATAGTCGCGAGTTCAAATCCTACTCCCGTATCCTGTTATACTCAAAAAACACGGTGAAAATTGGGATTGAAACTCAAGTATAAAATTATAATATAAACATAAGAACAACGTCAAAATGTTTCTCACTCTTCAAGTTAAGGAAAACAATATGACAAGTAAACAAAGCGGACTACCAACTTTTGTGTCCTCCTCTTCTACTTCCACTACTTAAAATAAAGAAATTGAAACTATTAATATATCATATCGTCTATATATTCTCCGGCAAGGTATAGATTTTATAAGGGGAAGGAGAAAGAAAATGGGGAAGTATATGAAGAGGAATTCAAAAGGTAAAAGAACATGCGAGATGCCGAAAACATGATTGTATACTATGACGTGTATTTGTTTATTTCTAATAATATTATAATAGAAGCCGTTTTAAGCCGGAAAAGTCGTCCCAAAATATATAAAAAAAAGTTTTCCTTCATAAGGGTGAAGGGAGAAGAGCCGGGGGGGGAGCAAGGGCGCAGGAAAAGTCATAAATTTGTGAAGACCGTATTTCACGTTCGACTAGCATAATATTAAAATTTATATTGTTGTATTTTAAAGTTGGATGATTGAAACCTCAGATAACTTTTTGGCGGCGGGGGAGGTGCACGGGGGTGGGCAGGACGGGGGTGAATCGTTATTCCACGGTTTTTATGCGAGTTTTTTTTTGGTTGAAATATAGGCCCTTCGCGTTTCGATAATGTTTATGATCTCTTCCCTCCTCGTCTTCCTCCTTCCTTCGCTGAACTCCTCTTTATACTTTTGAACACGTCGATAAATTGTTAATTTTTTTTTTGGCGGCAGTGGCGCCGGCGGTGGTGGTGGTAGTGGTGGGTAGTGACGTTGGCGGTAGAAGAGGTGGAGGAACGTGTGGAAAATTCTGATTTTGAATTACAAACGACTTTTGTTAATTTTGTTTTGCTGTTTTAAAGCTTTTGACAGTGGAAATGTTTGCTGATTTGCGATGGATGGCGTTGGAAGATGAGATCAGTGACGGATCACAGCCAATAAACTGATTTCTGTTAGACAATTCGAACAGATATTTGAAGTTTTGCTATTTGTGTTTCAATAAGAAGACGTTACCACGTCACTTGCTACCGATTATTATAATTTGATCATAACATTTCCTGACTACAGCTAATAATTTATAATTTTTGTTTTCTAGGTAAGTTTTAACGGAAATCAGTTCCTGATCAAGGTACCAAAACCTATTTAAAACCTCACCAAAAAGCACTGTCACATCCTTTGAGCTGAGGACTCGATCAACCGTTCAAACGTCAGCGATCTTCTGAATCAGCTTTAGTTGTGAGTTTCTAAGAAAGTTATTATAAACCACATCAAGTATAACTGTTGTTAAAGGAGATAGTGTTAAGTGACTTCTAAGAGTGACACGTGTGTCACATGAAAATTGGTGTTGCACGCTTCTATAAACTGTTTAGTTGGTGCTGCGAGGTAGACATTGATAAGCAGTCTTATTCGAATAAGACTATTTGAAGAGTTATAGTAAACTACACCCTGAATTCAAGATAGCTTTGCGGTTGTCTGTTATTTCCGGTGTAACTTCCATCACTCTTTTCGGGGTTGGAAGTAAACTACGAAACCGGTTTCGAGTATTTTAACAAGTCAAAACTTAAACCTGACAGTCTTGCGATATTCTTCTGCTTCCCATACTTTTGTAGTTACCCTAATAATGAGTCATCATCTGTTAGTATGGTGCAATTCGAACATTGACCACATTATGACGAAAGCTCATAGGAAAGAGCTTTGGGTATCCTCTGCATCATAGAGGCAAAACAGGTTTTTAACTTTTTAGGTCCCGTTGGGGCTCAAAGTTAAGGAAAATCCTCCGGGGAAAATTTTATTCTAAAATATATCACTAAAACAACAGAGAGAGAGAGGGAAGTAGAACGTCTTCCCCCAAACCAAAGTTTTCTTCACACGTTTCGAGCTCAAATGGAATTCCTAAAGAAAGAAAATTCGGAAAATAAGGGTTGGGACAAAAAAGGTCTGAGGATGCAAAAAAAGGTGAAGAGGAGAGTGAGAGGATGGAAGGGAAAGAACAAGAGTCCCTTCGACAAACATAGAAAACGGTCAGAGCCAACAAGCAAGAGGACAGGGGAGAGAGAGAGGAAAGGTTTGCTCTCGAGGATGCAAATATTTAAAGAAAGCTTTCGACTGAAAGAAGGAGGAGAGAGAGAGAAAATTTTTTTTTGTCTTTTTCGAAAGTTGGTCAACTTGTTTCGGCGGCGGGGGTCGCGTCCGTTTATAAAATTCACACGCAAACCGAAGAGGAAACCCAAACAAGGAAAAAGGAAAAAAGGAAAAAGGGGTCACGAATGGCCGCGCGTTCGAAACCATAAAAATGTAAATGTGGTCTTGGGAGTCTCTCATGATTGAAAATAGCGCCATGCGAGGTATCACACTTAATATTTCACATATGTGGCGACTTGTGTTCCTCCTTTACACTCTCTTCTCCTCTTCTTTCCTCTCTCTTCCTTTCGTCCCTTACTTTCTTTTAAATATTCATCTTTGGGAAGTTGCAGCTTTTTACGAAATTTTGGTACCGCCTTCTTATTCCCTCCTTCTTCTGTCCTCTCTTCCTTTCTGGCCACTTTCTTCCTCCTCCTCCTCCTCCTCCTCTCTACCACTCCTGCGCTAACCTCGTGTGCTGTTATTCGAAAACAGGTCTGAGGCTTTGGGTCTCAGAATTTGTCCATTCTCTCCAATCTTCTTGCGTGCCGTCCTTTTTAAAGCTTAAGCCCATTCGAGGGTTGGTCGAGGATGAGGAGAGTAGTGAAGAGATGAAAAAGGAGATGGGAGGGGAGAGCCGAAACCAAAAAAGCCGAAGGAAACCTCTTGAAGGAAAAACCCAAAACTTGGAAAATTATCGATTTAAGAGGACCCAAAGGGAGAAGAAGAAGAAAGGAACACCTGAACTTGTTGTAGAAGATTTTAAAGGAAGCGAACGGAGAGAGAGAGAGACAAGGCCAGGGCTCATCGCAACATTGTCATAAAAATTGCTGAAAAGAAAAACCGGGAAAGTTCGGTGAAGGGCGATGATGTTAAGTTGCTGTTTCGTAGGTTCTGTCGCTCCAAAATAAAAATTTTCTCTGCTCCACCCTACCTCCGCCCCTGCACTCTATTTAGTCTTCCTTTCAGCAAACTTTTAGAAAATGAAGCTTTTTTTATGGCGATCTCTTCTCCCTTTAGTTTTACTGTTTCCGGTTTCCCGTTTTCTGGTTTAATTGGTGATCACGTTCGGAGGAAAAGTTTTCTCTTCCGCGTAGGAAAAGCGGTCGGAAATTTTGTCCAGCCCTGAATTACCTTGCTATCCAAGCATTAAGTGGTCCGTGGTGGGAAATAAAAAACGAAACTTTATAGAATTCGAATGGGGAGGGTAGGCCCGGGGTGGGAAAGTGTGCGGTGGTGGTGGAGGAAGGGAGGGAGGAAAAGCGTGGGGATTCATTTGGCTGACAGTTTTACAGATCTATTAGCTTCATATTTGCGATGGGGGTATTTCCGGCTTTCCTAATTTATGATGGAACTTTCTGATTGGTGGAAAAGGACGAAGCGGAAAAGTTCTTTAGCCTGGAAAATTTTAGAAAACGACTCACTTTGGTTTTGAGGATTTGCCGTTTTTGCTGAGTTTCTCCGCTGACCTTTTTCTCCATCTTGGAAATTTGGTTTTTTGTACCGACCAGGAAAATGCTGGAAAATCTGTCCTGTTGCTCTCCTCTCTTTTCTCTTAACTTTTATCAACCCTAACCCTTTGGGAAATTCTGGTGTAACGACTCCACTCCCCAGCTTATCTTTACTTGAAGGGAGGCCTGGAAGTGAGGTTCTTTTAGAGTGAAATCACGCCAACAGTTAAAGTAAAACCTCTCTAAGACAGTCAGTCTAGACGTGTTCGTCTGTTAGTTAACAACAGCAGACCGGAAGTCAGTACAGCCCCATGAACGGAATGCCAAAGAGGAGTTCGTGTCACTGTAACTTTATCTGGAAATCTGTCTAGTGGGTTCCATCGTTTCTGGACTCCATCATCCACTTTGTGGTCTTTAAATTGTAGTGAGGAAGAACTCGTGAACTACATCATTACGCGTCTTGCCTTTCTTACTACAACACTAACGAAGCTTATAGTAAAAAATTAATTCCTCCCTAAAACCCCGTGAACCTTTACACCCCCAAAAAGGAAAAATAAAAGAAAAATATTTTCCTGCCTTCTTCTTGACCCTTTCACCCCCAGCCCTCCTAGAAGTAGTTCAGAGTTTCCGTCCAGCAATTGTAAAAAAAGTAGGCCGCAGAAGGGCAGGGAAAACTTTTTGAAAAATAAAAACAAAACGAAATCGAAAAAGCTCTTTCGGAATTCGAAAGAATCGCCCCCCTCCTCCTCCTCCTCTTTCTCCTCCTCGTCCTCTTATTTCTACCACTACTTCACTCCTCTCCTTAACACGAATATCGATTTTTGGTTCTTTAATATATTAGTATTATGCTCTCGTTCATTCTATTAAAAATTATTCCCAAAGCTTTCGAAAGCTTTCGAAATTTGAATACAAAGCTGATATTTTTTTTTCATAACAAATTCAAACAAGTTTTTTTTCCAGTTCTTGGTGGCTTTTTTCTCCCCGGAAAATTGAAGCTTTTTTTCTTTTTTCTTTTGTTTTTCCCAGTTTGTTGTCTTAGGCTTCCTCTTACTCTTCTGCTTCCCTCGCCTCATTCTCCAGGGTAAAGAGATGCGGGCTTGTTTAGCTGCACACCCATTTCTGTTTCAAGGTTCTTTATGAGAAGAAAAGCAAAATAACTAAAAAAATACTGAAACAATACATAAATAAATAGATAAAGACAGATACCAATATTATAAACAAAGAAACATAATATCTAGATAAGTAGATAAATCAATTCATAAAATATATCCATATATATCAATTTTACTTGGAAAATACAGGGGTAGTTTTACCAGCATTAAAATATTATGGAATAAATGGTAATTAAATTATAAATACAGTACTAATATACAAATATAATAATATAAAATAAAAATTAATAACAAATAAATAAATAAAATAATTAGGCCTACATAAATATAATTATTAAACTTGAACTCGATGCCTTTTGCCTGAACAAGTCTATAAATTAGGGACTTTGTTAAGAAATTCTTGCATTAATTCTTCTGAAAATTATATTATTTCATATATATAAATATTTATAAATATATGTTTATGAAATCATAGCAATTGTGGGAACAACCGTTGAGTGAGTAAGCTTCTGGTTTAGTCCTTTTATAAGAATTATATTTAAACACGAAAATGTGTGCATTATTTATGAAATGAATGTTGAGTAAGAGTGTGCATTATTTCTGAAATGTGTTTCTAGCCGAAGTGTGCAATATTTATTAAATTAAGTTGGTATGATATTGTGCAGTATTTATGAAATAAAGTTCACAAAAATTAGTATCATATATAAAAGTTCAAATGAATTATTTAGAAAAGTGTGCAATAATTATGAAATGAATTATGTACAAGAGAATGCAGTGAAATTAAAGTCTTTCTTCTGCCACGACATTCAAGTTCCAATAATGCAGACTCGTTCATGGTTACGAACTAATTGCTGACAAGAGAATCTCATCTCCATGCTAGCGCATATAACTTCCTGTGTTTTTGTTGTTTTTTTTGCTGTCGCCCACTCCGGATGAAAAAAAAGGGAAAATGACGTAATTTTGACCTCTTTCTCCTTCCAAAACAAGTCATTCATTAAGAGGTTTTGTAGTAGGCGAAAAAAAAGAAGAAGAAGGAGGAGGAAGGAAGAAAGAAGTAGGAAGCTCGAAAAAGGGTTAAGAGCAGTAAGGCGTAGGGAAAGATGTGGGGGTGGAAGTAGCAAAACGATTCCCTCGGCTCTTGCTGTTGCTGATGTATTAGGAAAACAACAGCGGAATACTAATGCCCATTTCCTTCCTTCTACCCCTTGGCCCTCTCTCTCTTTCTCTCTCTGAATCCTGCTGACAGATGAATGCCGTTTGCCGTACATTCATAGAAGATCCCCGTCACGTAATCCGATTGTTCCAGTTTTTTTCCCAGGAACGGAGGAGGAGGCGGGGGATGGAAAAGAGCTTGAAGGGGGATGGGGGAGAGGGGTTGGGTGTGTGAGTAGAGCTTTCGAGCGGATGTATAGGATCCGTTTTGAAAGACCCGAAGCTGTGCTTAGTTGTTTTTTAATTTTTTTATGGGATTATCTAAGTATAATTGAATGTTAAAATCAACCCCTGACCCACCCCTACCACCATTACCACCCCCTCATCTCCCTCTTTTGGCTTGTTATGAATATATTGCCGTTTGCCGTCATCGAACATGATTCGGCTTTGCTGTTTTGTGTTTTGGGTGGGTGTTTCCGGTCGTGATTGCGTTGACTAGAACTTTGGTTTTGTAGACCTCTGTTCAAATATTCAGGTTGAGGTTTTGCTGTTGTTGCTGTTGTTTTTCCGTTTCCTTTTGTTTTTTGTGATATAGTGTTCTCCTTTTTTTGCATTTTGTCTTCAGATTTATTTATTTTTTTGTTGTCTTAGGTTTTTTGCCTTTCTTTCTAACTTTCTATTTTCTTTCTCTTTTTCCCCTTTTTTGCTCAATTTCTCTTTTATATTCCTTTGCTTTCTTTTTTTGTGGTGCCTTTTCTTCTTTTCTTTTGTTGTTGTTTTTGTTTTATCTTTCCAAGATCTCTGTTTTTGTTGTTGGATATAATTCGTCGAGTTCGTTCGCTATCTTTATTAGTTATTTGCTTAGGGGTTGGTTTGTTGACTTTTATTTGCATGTTGGTTTCTCCTCTCTTTTGGGTTATTGTTACATCCGTTTTTTAACCCACTGTAGGATCCTGTTTGCTGTAGTTGGATTTCCTTTGATTTATAGTTTTGAATTTATATGACGAATGCGTCAGGAAGTTGGTTCCGAGCGAACGCTACAGTTAGAAAATATTTCGTTGAATTTGTTTTAGTGGTTGAATGTTCATAGAGGTACAGAATCTGTCCCAAAAGTTCCCGGAATATCTTTTTAAAAATAATTTATTCGATATCAATGATCATAGTCATTTCAGAACTTTTGTGAAGTATTTTCTCTCTGCTTCGATTCACCGTTGCCAACTGAAGCTTTACTCGACCTCCTAATTGAAGCTTCTCCCCACCAGCTAAGCTTGTCAAGTAGAATGAAAATCGTTCCGGGGACTTTTGGAACAAATAGAATTTCCGTAATTAAATTTTGAGCTCTATGGTAGAGTGATTAAGCGGTTTTACAGTAGTTACAGCAGTAGACAATAGGTATTCGTACTGGTACTGGTATTTCTTACATTATCTATGAGAAAACAGATTTTTTATCCACTTCAATCCAGCAGCAATAGGTTTCTAACGGTGGTTTGAAAAGAGTGAATGATAGGTTAATAACACAGCACAAAATCGACTAAACTAAACTAAACCAAACTAAGCTCAGATCGGTGGTGTTCTCTCCCATACGATTCTCAGAAAATTTCGAAAACAATATTCCTCCTCCCTGGAGACTTTAATTCTTGAAACAATCTCACATCAAATATTATCCGAGCACACAAAAGAGAGATAGCGAGCTTATAGCCTAAAGGAACAAGGAGAGAGCGGTGCGGGGAAGGGGGGGTGCTCAAATCATCAAAAGGATTATAAAAACAAATTCTAAGCTCGTGTTTGAAGTCCGAAATTAGTGGAAACAATAAAAGGTCTCCATTTACTCTCACTCTCACCTCCTCCCTTCCTCTCTCGTCATTAAATATTAAACATAAACCTTTTGAGAAGAATTTTAGTCCGTCAAGACCCTCTCCAAGGACGAGTCAACAGTTTTAAGAAAAACTAAGCACAGTCATAAAATACAAGAAAAAAGAAAATTTTGCCCCGAAATTTTAGCCCGACCTTTGAAAAGTGCATTCTCCCATTAAGGTTGACCTATAAAAACCTTTTTTTTGGAATCCATTTTTTTTTAAGGAAAAGGGTGGTAGGAAGGGATGAATGGTCGGGGTAGAAGGAGGACAAAGTTGGGAAAAGTTTTTTTTATATATAAAACCGTTGCCTAACTACAGTCAAAATTTTCCGGTTCCAGTTGGATTGCAGTGAATAAAAATTTGTTCTAAAAGTTGGTACAAAATGTAACAGGTAAGAGTACCTGTATCAATACCTTTGTCTGCTGCTGTAGCTACTCTGTGACTATCAATTGGCTGTAGCACTTTGTATAGACTAATAAAAAGTGCGAGCGGTTTTTAGGGTTTGTTAGCATCTAAATTTTTATAAAGAACAGTGTTGGAGATATAGTATCTGTTCCAAAAGTTCCCGGAATGATTTTTTGAGTCACTTGTTCAATACCAATGATTACAATCTTATCAGAGCTTTTCGAAGTAAACTCTCTGCTTCGATTCATCGTTGCCAACTGAAGCTTCACTCAACTACCTAATTGAACTTCCGCCATGTCTGCTGCCCTTATCAAATAGGACGAAAATCATTCCGTGAGCTTTTGGGACAGGTTCTGTATATTCATGTAGATACAGTCATAGACAAGTAAGAAGGGTAAAGTTATAAATCAGCAAAAAGGGTTGAACGGGTTTATTGGTTGACTGTAAATAAACAAATTGAGGGAGACGTGTTTCTTTTCAAAGACAAGCACAGAGGGTGGACACAGAGGAAGGACAATCAACCAGAGGTTAAGAGAACCAAACAAAGGACGGTACCGTTGGAAAGGGAGGAAGAAGTCGGTTGACTGAACATAAAAGCAATTTCATGTTGGGAGAAGAGAGAGAGAGAAAGAGAGAAATGAGAGGAGAAAGGGAGGTACAAACCTGTGTCCAATCAAACTAGCCAGAACTTGCGGGGAGGCTTAAAGGGTAGTAATAAAAAGACGGGGGTAGGGGGTGGAACGAGGAGGAGGGAAATGAATGGAAAAGGTCGAAATTCGGCGAAGGTTTTTCTCATCACGATGCAATCATCAAAACCTAAAATCTGTTTCCCAGAGAGAGGAGGGAAGATGGGGGAGGAGGAGGGTAAGGTCAGAGCCGGCCGGCGAACACAGCAATTAGAGCCGAGGGGACCTTCTGTTCAAAATTACCTTCCGCCAGTTTACTAGAAAAGCAATTTAGCAGCTGTCGACATAAAACAAATCCATTTCCCACCGCCCTCTCTCGGACGGCTTTCCACCGCCACCACCCCGTATTTCGTCGGGCTACTCTCCGAAATCGGTATGAGCTCTTCCTCCTCCTCCTCCTCGTCCTCGTCAGCTATGCTCCTCTCGAAACAAAAAAATTCTTCTTTTCCTTTCTCATTCCCGCCCCTCTCCACCACCACCACCAACCTTCTCCTATTCTTCTCGTTAATCTTGGTGATGAAATATAATTTCCGTCAGTGAACAGGAAACGGAAACGGAGAATTGTTTCGCAAACGTTAGCACACGTGACGGATTCTCTCCTAATCTCTTCCTCTTTCTTTTTATTTTCCTTCTTTTTTTGTGTGTGTTTATCCTCGGTTTCGGAATTGAAACTGGGTTAGGAGAGAGTATATATAGAGTGAGGAAGGAGAGAGGGTTGTGTCAGCAAAATCCAACCGTGTGTCAGAGAGAGATATAGTCAGGAGACGTCAGATACTCAAAAGCTTGAAACAAATGACGGAAAACAATGCCAGGAAAAACTTATAAATGGAACTGGGAGAGAAGACAGATAGATAGACAGACAAACAAACAGACAGACAGACGCCATACTCTCCTCCTTCCCTTCCTTCCTTCTTCAAAAACCAATTTCAAGATCAACTCCAATCAGAAAACCGTCGTTCGAAATAATCGGTGTTAACATTTCCCAATGGAACGCTAATAGGGAGGATTCCATAACAGAAGGAGAAAGGGAAACGGAGGGAAAAGGGAAAGAAAAGACATCATCAAACAAAACCATCATTACACCTGAGGTAAATGGCTGGGTGGAGGAGGAGGCAACAGGAGGTGGAGGGTATGAGCGAACGTAAAATCGGGGAAAACCGAACGCGAACTCGAAATCTTTTTACTTTCTTATCGCGGACTTTTAATCTTGTCGGAAGGGAGGGAGGGAGGGGGTTGAACACTTAGTCGTTCAAATAGCGAATAAATCTCAAAGGAAATCAGTACCGTATCTAGTACCTTAAATCAAAATTTTAAAACAACTCAAGTCGTTTTCTGACTATAAATTTTGATAATCTCTCTCTCTCTCTCTTTCTCGCTTTCTCTCGGGGTCGCTCACTTTAGAAAAAAGCAAGAAGAGGAGGAGGTGAGGTGAGGAGAGAGAGAAAGAGAGAGAGAGAAGGAGGCCGATAAATGAAGTTGTAACTTCTCAAAATTGGGGGGATTTTACATCCGGGGCAATATTTTAAATTATTTGATGGACCGATAAAACTTTATAATCTCATTGTATGGTGGAAAAGCCCCCTTAATTTTCCGCCAAAAGGAAAACTTTGTAATTAAAATCAAAATTAATTACCCGCAGTTTTCCTTTTTAAAACGTTCAAAATGGATTTTTAGTTTTTTTTTCCGAAAAATGAATTTTTGCCCCGTCTACCGCCCTGCCTCCCCATTAACCACCTTTCCACTGCCCTGTCATACCCTGCCCTGGTCTCTGTTAGTGAAAGCAAATCTTTTAACTAGGAGAGGAGCTTTCGAAATGACTTCATCATAGGTTTTCTGACTTTGGTAATGAGGAAGAAGTTTATTGCTGACTGTATAGCCTTAAGATGTCTCTCTTACTGTTGCTAGAAAGTGTGCTGTTTTGATTTTGTTGGTTCCTCATCTTTCTGGGTATTTTCTGGTGGTTTCATTTGTTTAATCGATTTGCTGTTAAGAGGCTGATGGAATAATAAAAGGCAACAGGAGGTGCCGGCCTCGTTTTGAAGTTTAGATCTCCTGACTCACCACCGTTGTACCACAAACAGTGGCGGATTAAGTCTAAAGTGGGCCCTAGCAACCTTTTTAGGGTTATTTTTCAGTCATAACCTACCTAAAAATTAAAACCTAATTATCAGGCCCCAAAAATTACGTTGTAGGCATGTGCTTAGCCTTACGTAGGCCTTAGTCCACCTATGATTACAAATAATCACTCCGGGAACTTTTGGTACAGAACTTTCTCTCAGTTTTTTATTCTTGTTTGTTTTATAAAACGGTTTCACGGTCACAGAAAGTGCTTGTGTAGTCCTTCTCCTCCATTACCTTTATTCCTTTTGTTAATTAGCCTCTCATCTTCCCAGTCCAGTTTATATCTATCCCCGTCCTTCAATTAGAAAATGGAGCTTTCTACTAAATCATCGAAGTGAGCGTTTCAGATATTTCACTTCAAAACTGTTTCCTGTTGAAGTTCCATTCTTTCGGTTTTTGGTTTCTTCAACAAGACAAAGGTTTTTCTGGGAGATAAATTTAAAGTCCTTAAAAGCCCAGATCGTTTCTTCAACCCCCTCCCCCCACTCGCTCGGTCTCTCTCTTCTTCTACCTCAAAAACAAACCCACAAACAAGCAAACAAAACCTAATCTAAAAACGGTGGAAAAGGGTAGAAAAGGATGAGCTACTTTTCTTTTCTTCTACCTGTAATTTTCTCTCCTTGTCCCTCCCCCGCGCCCCAAACCGACCAAAAAAAGGAGTTTCCACTGAAAACAACGATACTTTTCATTTATCCGGTTGAAGAAAACCTCCCGAAATAAGAGGAGGAGTAAGGGATGAAAGGAGATTCGAAAAAGAAACGGAAATAAAAGGAAAAGATCTGCATCCGTCTTTCCACTAAACTCTTTATCGCTGATTAAAAATTCAAACGGATTTTTTCTCCTCTCTTTTCTAAAAGAAAGCTTTCGAATTTTAGAAAACTTTCTAAATCGAAGCCTTTTGTATTGCGATCTCCGTGCAAAAATTTTTCTTTTTCTCTCTCTTCTCGATTTCATTTCCGCTTCCCTCGAAGCGATTACAACTTGTAATTTCGTCATCTTTACAATTATTAGTACGCGGATGAAGGGAAATTAGTTAGGCGAGGAAAATCGGTGGGATGACGGAGGAGGAGGAAGAGAAACCGAAGAAATCAAACATGTCGCCGAAATATTTTCGAAATAAAGTTAAAAGTTAAAAGCTCCGCCGAATAGAAAGGGAAAATCCTCATCTGGCTATAAAATTTTATCTTTCGCTATAAAAGTCTTAGAACCGGGATTTGTCTTTTATGTCAGCTCTTAATATCATCAAAGGGAATGGAGTGAGAGGAGAAAGCGGGGAGAGAGGGGGGGTAATTAAAAGAAAAGAAACGATCTTTTAATGAGAGAGAACTTGGTCGGAAGAAGATTGACAATTATTCGGAGGTAAGAGAGGAGACGGGGGTTACGAGACAACTGGGAATCGTTTTCCGTGTTCTCCGAATTTTGTTTATGATGTTTACGCGATTTTTGGGAAATTGAGAGTGTGAGTGTGACCGTTGACGAACGCTTTCTATTTGAGATGATGGAGGAGAGGAAGGGGGGAGGGCTTAATACTCAGAAGCAGTTATCGTAAAGATGGAGAACAAGCGTTTGGAGATTAAAGAATTTTCCGAGGAGAGGAGTGTTGGAATACCGGGGGGACACATATTGTTAGGTCGTTTAAATTTACGCTCGTTTTGCGTCCTCTAAATCCTTTTTAACATTTCCTTCTTCTTTCCTGTTGTTACACTTCCTCTACTTGTTGTGTCGGTTCTGACGTGTAAAATAAAACCAAAATGATAGTTGAAGGATTTCCCACGGTTTGAACAAGGGTGACATCCAACTAATAAAACAGTTGAGGGTGTAGAGACGAGAAGAAGTCGTATTGACAGAGAGAACAGATACCGAATAGCACTACCCATCACATATCTCAATGACGGTAAAAATGAAACGGAAACTTTTTTTGATTCGCTAAATGATCTGATAGTTCTAAACAGTTGGGATGATTTACCAGTAAGACAAGAGTTGTCTTTAACTATTTCTTATCTAATAACTGTTTCTTTATAAGATTTATAATATTTGTATATTAGTCTGTCCTTGAGGGTCCTGGTCACCTTTGTGGGTCATGACGTCAGCATTGTTTCACTTTTTTTCATTTTGCTGCTTCTTCTTCTGTGTAGCTGTGGACTCTTTTCCTTTCCTTGAACGACACCTTATCCTTTTTCAGTCTGGTTTTCGGTAGGAACCCCTGTGACTCCAGCTTCCTCTAATTACGTTGTTTAAGGTCTTGTTGCGTGATGCTCAGTTCCTTCAAATCCTTTTTCGTTTCTAGGAACCAGGTCAGTCTTGTCTCTTTCATTAGAAATTAAGATAGAAGTAAGAAAGATCGAAGAGAAAGATGGCCTTTCAACGAGGATCTTAGCAGAATGAACCCGAGAAGACTGATAAAAGTATAATATTAATATATACTATCAGTATAACTAATATTAGTATATTTTGATTGTTGATGCTACCTGCAAAATCTAAAACACTCAGTTAATAAGATCTGAGGTTGTCAAACACTTACCGCTTCTTCCGGACGCCAAATTTTTACAAAAACTCATCTATTAGCCATTCATTTAGAAAACTATCTGGAAGGGGGACTGGGGTAGTCAGGGTCAACACAACAGAAAGTAGAAACCAATGAAAAAGAAGAAGAACAGAGAGATCTGAGGACAACGTTCACTCTTCAAAAAGAAGTTACAACAAAGCTGGTTCCCTACACTCTCACATCTCCAAACCTCGAACAGTTATCTAAGGTAGATAAAATATAAAAGAAAGGTTATTTGAAGATAGAATAATCTCTCTCGCAGAAAAAGAGAAAAGGAAATAAAAATTAAAAAAATAAAATTCAAAAACAAGTGACCCAATTTAAGTAAAGAAAACTGAGCAACGGTCTCAACGGTCTTTCTCTTTACAAAAAGGAAAAGAAGAAGAAGGAAGAGGATGAGGAGGAGATGGAAGGAGTTAGTTAGAAGACGAGATTCTTTGAAATCAGAAAAAAAATTCTTAAAAGAATAATTCAGATTGAAAAATCAAACAAAATGGTGTTTAACTAAGAAGAAATAGAAGAAGAAAAAAAAATTTTCTTTTCGACTAATGGAGAGTAAACAAAAGGTAAAAAAAAATTTTTTTTTCTTCGTCGTTTCCACATGCATTCAAACGGAAGACAAAAACCTCCCCCCTTCAACCCCTCCTACCCTTTCGCTTCCTTAAGCCTCATCTTTCTGTCTTGGAAGAGAAAAAAGATGAAAAGACAAAGAACAAAGGAAGATTTTCATTCTGGACTTTTTTTACGCGGTTTATAATTAACTGTTACTGTTTATAGAGAATAGATAACGGCCCCTGGTGTGTTGCTTCTGTCGTTTTGGATTTTTGGTTTGTTTGTCTATCTTTCTTCGAATTTCTGGAATGGGGGTGTTCGATAAGCTTTTTTTCTTTAATGCCTTCCTTTTCGCCTTGTCTGGAATGACTCATCGCTTTTCTTTGTTTTGATTCCTTTATTAAAAAAGGTTTCACATAAGAAACACGTGTACAAGAGTAATAATGGATTAACGGCGTAACTCTTTCCTTTCTCCTTCGTGTAAGAAGAAAACTAAACAAACACAGGTCTAATCCTTCCGTCTCTCTCTCATTTTTCTTGTTTGAAAATTTCCCAGCCATTCTCACACCCCTCCTGTGGTTTTACTTCCTTCTCAACCTTCCAATCTGAGACTTTTATACATCTATATATATATACACGTCCTCGCAAGGTCTATCTTTCTTGTTTAATCCCCGGAAATCATTTATAATTAAAACTTTGCATAAAGTAATTGTTCGACTCGGGAGAAAGTCCCTCCTGTAATTGCCATACTTAGGCTATGGGAATACCCTCAAGCGATAAAACTCATTTATAATTTTCCAAGGGAAAGTTCTAATCCAAACAGTTCTACGAAACGGAAACGGAAACGTCAGAACGCTAAGCCTGTGTTCACGCAAAACGTATAAATATACATAAAATCTTCTCGTTTTCCCTTCCCTCCCTCTCTCTCTTTGGGAAAAAACTGGCACTGTGAGGAGGGTAAGAGGGGTAGGAGGGTGGAAAGCAAGTTTTTTTAAGGTTTTTATGAAAAATTTTTCCCGACTTTTCCGAGGGAAACCTCGAGTAAGAAAAATAGCTTTTTGGACTTGATTCCCTTCGGTTTTTTTTGCTGTTGCTGCTGCTGCTACGTCACAAAGGAACCTTGTTATTTTTTTCTTATTTTGGGGGTGAGGGGGTGAAAGGATTTTTCCTTGTCAGACGAAAAACCCTGAAGGAGGGGGTGGAGGGTAATTTTTTTTTCCTTTTTTCCGGAGAAAGTACCATTTAATGAAGTAGACTAAAGGAAAGGAAGAGAGACAGAAAAGGTTAATCTTTGTGTGATTGTTAAGTCTTTTGACAAGGTTGAGGGTGATTTCAAGGGTGTATTTTTCAGTTTAGCTTTTTTTTATACTGAAAAACAGTATAAAGAAGCGGAAAGAAAATTAGAAAAGGGAGGGAAAGAGTTGGAAAGACAAGTCAAAGGAATTTCGAACATCGCCATTTTCTCTAAAAAAAAATTTCCCTGAAACACGTGGAACAGTTGTCCCGCTAACCCAGAGGTAGAACATAGAGGAAGCACAAAGGTCTAGAAATGTAGTCGGGAGGGTAGCAGGAGGAGAATAAACGCTTATTCGCGTGCCAGATAAAAGAATAACCTCTTTTTATTAAATCTTTTCTTTATTAAAATCCCGTGCTGTTGGAGGAGTAGGAGGTAGCAGAAGCAGGGTGAGAGGAGTTAGGAAACTGACCTAAACATCCAAAGAAGATGAGAAGAGAAGTAGATAAACGTAGGAGGGTAGAGATGAATCCATTTTGAAGGAGAGAGAGGTTGTTTGTTTACCAAAGTTTATTGAGGTTATCGAAGGGTAAGCAATGTGGCCCCAAAGGCGGTGGAAAGATGATGGAAAGTTGTTTTTGATTTGCACGGGTCACCGGTTAAATATTTAAGGAATTTCGGGAGTGAGAACGTTTGTCTATCTATCTCTCTCTCTGTTTATTTATCTAAGTGAAATAAAAAGGATTCCTCTTGTCAAGAGACTGATTTTAAACGATAACGGAAACAAAGGTCAAAATTGATTGCTTATTAGCATGCATTAATAAATAATTGATTGATTGGTTCGTTGACATTTTCTACTTTCACCTGTTACGTTCTGTCTTATTCATTTCCTGCACATATAGTGATAATAATATTAATAATTTACATGGGAGCCGTATCCAATTTATTTTTTTACATCTTCTTTGCCTTCTTTATTATTTACATTTATTCAGGTTTTCTGTTTGTTTATTTGATTTCACCAACTTTTATACTATTCATTTATTTCACATACTAATCTTAGACTTGTGCGAGGTGAATGTTTGTATATATTAGCGTTCGATTTTTTCTAATATGGCGTCGGTGCAGAAAGTTAGTTCTTTTGACTTTAAAACGAGTTTTTTAAGTATCAAGTATCAATGATACTTGTTGGAAGGAATAAAAAAGGACACAGTTGAGATATTTGGCCGCACACTTAGGCTAAAATCAGTTTCTCGCCTTTTCGCACACCCATATCTCCTTAAGTAATGGAGATAAGAATGTTGAATAAAAACAGGATCATAGTACTAATAACACATTATCGGCATACATAATTTCAAAAAGCTTCGTACTCCCGGAAAAAAGTTATGGGGCGCAAAAACAGATTTTTGTTGAGCGCGACAAATTTATGTTGTACCATTTGAAAGGGCATATTAAGCAATATAAGCATGCAAAAGCGCAACTCCCTAAGTTGTACAGTTGGTCTACAAAGAGCATATCCTTAGCTTTCAAAGCCACCCGATTTAATTTTAGAGCGACGACTATTACTGAATCAAATTAAACTCTAAATATTGCCTGGTTGAAAGAATTTAGAAACTTACTCAATAATCCTTTGACGTACATAAGGGTTGGGGGTGAGGGGTGATGATTTTTTTCCCAACAAATATGTCCAAAGGAGGAGAAAGTTTAAATCTTGATCCGATCAAAGATTTGAGGGCAGCGTCGTAATATTCAAAAGCAGTAAAATACAAACATCGGTTGCCTAATCACTGTTAACACGGCGCTTTCCGCCAAATTTACTTAATCGTGCGAACAGTTTTCTTCATTCGGAAGTCCGAACGCTCTTCACATCCGCTTTTTCAAAACAATTTTTTTCGTGGTACCTACATTATTATAATAGTTTGGTAGTAAAACTCAGTCAGCGAGTAAGCCTTTAACGGAAGGTAGCTGATTAATGAAACATATTTCCAACTTGCTCCTACAAATGGGAGTGAAAAGGATTTGAAAACAGTCCACAGTTGGCCAAAAATGCAATAAACAATACATCAGTAATATATATTAATACAATACAACAGGAATAACAATGTAAATAAAACAGATCGATGACTTTATTTGCCGGAAACAGGAAAAGTCGTTAACTGTAACACTAACTTAAATTACTTATTTGGCGGAAACGTGGGTGTCTTTAAGGCCCTAATCATAATTAAATTATAGCTCTAGAAACAAACAGAAAAACATTTGTAGTTGTAGAGCACATCAACTTTTCGACCCTCCTCGAAGACCAAACAACCCTCATCGACAATCGGGGTAAAAATCTCTAATTTCACATTCGGATAAATTCGTAAACGGTGAATAAACACGAAAATGTTGATTCTTTCCACCACTACCTCCCTCTCACCATAACCTAAAGAGAGGGTAGAAGACAGTCGGAAGGATATAAATAAGACGATAAAAACACCCAAAATAAACGAAAAAGTGAAACAGCACAGTGGAAGGAAGGAACGGAAAGAGGGCGGACACTCAACTTCAAGATTGAAAGAAAGATCATGTGAGAGAGAGTGAGAAGAAGAGAAAGGAAGAAAGTAGATGGGAAGGAGGAGGAGACGAACATGTGTTTGCTTAAACTACCGCTATTTGTGAAACTATTCGACTGTAAATAACATTCTCTGACATTCAGCTAATAAGTTAGAAGTGTGATCTGGGACTAGTTCACTTGACTCTGGAGAAGAAGAAGAAGAAGTAGAAGGAGATTGCAGGGCGGATACGGGGAGGAGAGAGGAGGGGGTTAGGTAGAAGTTCCAAGGCATTCAAAAACAAGAAAGGAAATTTTATTTATTTTTCTTGGGGGCGGTGGGCCCGGGAGAAAGCAGAAACGCGATTTCTAACATTACGAAAGCATTCATTAGTAAATTAGATTTTGAAATAATGGAACCTCAAAAGTGAAACAGGGAAATGGGGGATGGGGTGGCAGGGGTGGAAAGAGAGAGGGATGCTATTTAAATTTCCCTTCGCGTCAAAACGAAATTTTCAGCGATAAACACAATGGAATTACAAGTTTTCATAACAACCGCACAACAGAAAACCTTTTTTTTTAGTATAAAGTTTTATTTATAATTTTTGTTAAGAAACCGGAAGTAGATTTCCCATGATGAACATTAAAAAATTTTTTAAGTTTTTCGTGTCAAAGACGAGCGTTTGGGAGCATTTTGGGGATCGGCAGGTTGGGGAGTTTTGTCGAAATGGCGCTGGGAGAATGTAGTAGAGGGAAAACCTTTTTTGAATTAAAATGAAGACAAGAGGAGGATAACAGCCGATAGGAGGAACAGAGGGAGAGAAAAGAAAATATTTTTCTGTATAAAGAAGTAATTAGATATTGATAAGAACAGAGGAAGAAGTGCAAGAGAGTGTGCATTACTTTTGAAATGACTTATGACTGACTAATGAAATGACTTCGTGGAACGAAAGTGCGTTAAGTAAATGAAGATAAGTTCGTAAGCTAAAGGCCCTCATTAGCGAATTAATTGTTAAAGCTAAAGCCTCATCCAGGTCGTGTTATATACTCAAAACCTAAAATAGTGTCCCAAAGTCGGGAGGAAGTGATTCTTTAAGCAAAATCATGAAAAACCAATAGAACAGTTTCCCAGCAACCGTTTTGACCGAACGGAGACAACATGAACGACGACAACAACAACAGCAGGAACAACAGCCCCCATGGGCTCTGTTTGTCGAATATAAAAGCGAGGGGTGTCTTTTGATCCGAATCTAAAGCATAAGCCCGTGAGCTTTTTTTTGTGTTACGACCTGTTTTTACAACCTTGCCACGTGACCCCACCTCCCCCTACATTTCCGTCAATATGTCAGTTTTTTCATCACACTTAACTCTCCCCAGCCGTCTGTTTTCATAACTGTTAACATATTTCTTCTGTTTTTTTACGACTTTTCATGTTTTTTTGCGCAAAATAAAAATAGGAAACAATGTCTACATTTGTCGCTCAACTCCGATAAAATATTTTGTTTGTGTTATGAGACCTTTGAAATGGTCAGTCCATCGATTGACTTTCGAATTCAACTTTTTTCTCGACTGTTTGCTGTGGCTAAGATTTGCTGAGGATTTTTTTTAGAACTGTTATTTTGTGATGGTGTTGGCGAGGGTTTCAATCCCAGGGAGTGAATATCTAAAATTTAATGAGTTTTGCTGAAATTCGCATTTGCTACCATCACTATGATTGATATATGAATATATTTGCTGTAGTCAAATTTGCGGATTTTAGTTTACGGATGTTACGACTTAAATTTTGAGCTTTCATTATTATTTCTGCAGTTTTTTGTTTTGAACGAATTTTCCTCAGTATTTAGTCATCTTTTCACTGCGAACGGTGTTTTGCTACGAGAAAGATTTTCCTTCCTCCTCCCAAAAAAAGAAATTAAATTTTAATAATTATCTCTAACTATCCGGTTCGTTCCCAAAATTCTTTCGGCCTCTCGTCCGGTTTCCGGATTTCAACAAAGAACGTTTGAAGAAAAACCAAAAATACTTTTTCATTTTCCTTTTTTTGTTCTTGCTAATGAATGAAGAGAAAAACGGGGAAAACCGGAAATAACTTTTCCTTTTTAAACATAAACGTAGTTTAATATCACGCTTGCTTACATTTTTCCTTTTCTCTCCTCTCTCGCTCTCACCGCTTTCTCTCTCTCTTTCTAATTTGCTTTGAAAATTTTTGCTTTTTCGTTAAATGACGATTGCCCGGGTTCATTGCTACCACCTTTGATTTTCATGCCTGAGTAAATCTGTGAAAAATAAAACTTAAAAAAAAAGTCGAATTACCAGAGAGAGAGAGAGTTTGGATGGAAACTTCAAAGTGAAGTCAAGCAAGGAAATAACATATTAAATCAAGAAATCGCCCGATTTTCAAATCCTTTTTATTTTATCTTATTTTCTGCCGAAGGGAAATTTTTTCCTTTCTACCCCCTTACCCTCCCTTCCACCCCTCAACCTTCCCAGCCATTTTCCTTTTCCTCCTCATCCGCTCGCCTTTTTTTTTCATTTTGAATTTGACGAGATGAACGCCAGAACAGTTCCTTTTCCTCCTCTTCAATTCATCTCTATCTCTGTTTTTGGAAAAAAACTTGCAATTCTAAAATTGTTTTCGTGTTCTCTTTTGTTTTTCAACCCTCTTCCATTTCCGTTTCCTCCCCAAACCCCACCGCCACCTGAAAACGTTCGATGAAGCAGAGCTTGGCTTATAAGCAATTAGGTTCAGTTGTGTGTGTTGCGAGCTTTCGTTTATCGGTTTCACTTGAATAGGGTTGTGAAAGGTCTGATCGTGGGAAAGAGTTTGGAAGTAAGTCACGTGATTAGTGTCTAAAATAGGGAAAGGAACTACAACAAGCTGTGGGAAGGAGGGGGGGTGAGGTTTCGAGTACAAGATAAGAAACACGAAAGAAATTGAAAAGTTGAATTGGAGAAAGAAAGGTGAAACACAAAACCGAGGAGTGATAATTATTAAACAAAAGAGAAGTAATAAAAAATAAATAAACAAACAAATAAATAAATAAAAAGACTTTTTGGAATTGTTTAAATTAATTAATTAACTAATTGATTAATCACATTTTGGTGGTTTTCATGTTTAAAGTTAATAAAGTTCTCGTTTCGTTCTTTGCGACGCATCAACCCGGTGGAAGGTCCTCCTCCTCCTCCCCATCATCATTATCATTGTCGCTTTCTTCTTTCACACCACAACTTTCCCTCACCTTCACCAAAAGTCTGACAGTTTGTAGTTGAAATGAGGGTAATAAATGACTCGGTTGTAAATTTGTTGTCATCTAATTCTTATTACCATTCCTTCGTGCTTGATGTTAACGTAAACCATGTTGTAATGGCATTTGCAGCTTTCAGTGTAGCTATGGATGTGGATGTTTTGGCGACTAAGATACAGTGGTGAGAAACAAGTAGAATAAAGACGAGAAAGGACAGGGGAAAAGAGATGGAAATATAAAGAAAACAGAGGGAAGGACAAAAAATGACACAAAATGTGTATGGTTTAGACAGTTAGTTTCGTTTGTACCAATTAAATGAAGTCGGTTGATGTTTACAGTTCACTTCAATACATTACAAGAAATAGACAGAAAAAGAAAGAAAGAGAAACAGGAGAAGAGAAAGAGGAAAGAGGGAGTGCCGAAGAGTTAGAAAATATAGAGAAAGAGAAATCTAAATAGAAATATGAAAAATCAGGAAAAGTAAAACTGTGAGAGAGAAACAGCAAAATTAGGAGGAAATAAACAAGAAAAAAGAGAGAGAGGGAACGGAAACAAAAATAAACAGAAAATAGAAAGAGAAATAGAGAAAAGAAAGAGCGCCAATTAGAGAGAAAATGAGAAAGAAATGGACAGGAAAATAGAGACAGAAAGACGAAAAGAGAAATAGGAAGAAGGATAAAAGAGAGAGAGGGATGAAGAAAGAGTAAAATGGAAACAGTCAGAGAATGGGAGAAAGAGATGAACAGGTAAAGAAATCCAAGGAAGCCAAAGAGGAAGAAAGAGACAAGAAGAGAAAGAGGCAGAGAAAAAGAGAGAAACCCAGGCAAAAACAGGAAAAAAACCGGAGGAAGAAGAACAAGTATGAAAGAGAACAGGCTAGGAAAAAGAGAGAGTGAAACAAACTGATAAAGAAAAGGAAGGCAAAGAGAAAGAAAGAGGCAGAAAAAGAGAGAGAGAGAAGGCCTAAACTAAAATCTCTGTTAGGAGGAAGAATTTCATGAGAAATATGAATCCCAACATGGAACCATCGTAGACATTTTAGACGTGAAATGGTGATAGGATTGGAGGTATGGGAGGCTGTACGGGAAGGAGGAGGTGGTGGTGATAGAAGAAACCATCGACCATCGAGACGTAATTGAATTTTCTCGCATGACGAAGCTTTCAAAAGGAGAAGACGAAGAACGAATGGGAAAAAAAGTCGCAACCGTGATGAATTCTTTCTTTGAATTTATTTCTCCTTCGAAACGAAGATATATAACCCTTTCGACTTGGGTCTACCATCCTCAAAAACATTCGACAACTCATTTTGCTTCTTCTTTCCTCCTTCCCTACCTTCCTCCTCTTCGTCCTCCACGAACCAAACCATTTCCTCTCGGTCTCGGATAGGACGAAAAAAAAGGAAGAAATTGAAGTTAAAAACTAAGAAAACGTTTTTTCTTCCTCTTCTTCTCCTCCTCAGTTTTTCTTTCAACCCTTCCAACTGTTTTTCTCATTATTCCTGAAAAAAGTAAAACAAAAAATTCTTTCTTCTTCTTCTTCTTCTCCTCCACTCCCTTCCACCATTTTGAATTTATCAAAAACTAAATAGATTTTGGAAGGAAAATCGGTTGACCCTGTTTTCATTTTGGTTTTCTTCCTGAATCTGGTTTGTTTCAAACTGAATTCGCTGTATAGGCTAAACAAATGCGGGTCACGTGACCATGTTGGTTTTGTTATAGACTGTACCCTTTCGTCTTTTAGCTGATTCTTTGGATGGTTGAGACCGACAAAAGCTCCCGACACATCATGATTGGCTCTGTTAATTCTATCGCTGATCATTGTTCGCCACACTATTCCCACCCCCAGAAGCGTACTTTCTCCTATCGAAAGGTTTTCCTTTTATTGTCTCCTTGTTCCCTCTTGATTGAACCTCTCTAGACTCTTGAAAGGCCAAACTTCTTGCCCAATCCTCATCTGTTATCTCGATCAGCTTTGCTTACAAAGTTTTTGGTTTTTCGCTGTTGTTTGAATGAGAATAATGTTGAGAATATGAGGGGATGATATAACTTCTTGTTCCCGTCAGTTCAGCCATGTTGTGTTGTCAGAAGTTGAATGAGAGCCTTTAGTAAGCCGCTTAAATTCGAAGCTCTAAGCTAAGGTACAACACTATACCTCAATTTTTCTCTTTTCTCCAAATTTGATATCAACTTCCGGTTCCAAAAGAAGAACAATTACGCCCAAAAGCTCCAAAGAACGAAATGTCCTACATCGTTAGTTAACTTGTGTGTGGTTGGTGACTTGGTTGTAGGGCGGTGACTAAAACTCTGTGGATTAAGCATGGTGTTTCGAGCACGTTTGAGGTCAGTTTTAATACAAAAAGCTTGAGACGGAAAAGAGAGGAGAGAGAGAGGGAGGGAGAAGGAGGTCGAGACGAGGAGTGGGAAGTTTGGGAAAGTTTCGAATCGAACAAGGAGGAAAACAACAGAAAACTTTTCCCAAATATCCCTCATTAAGATTTCTCCAAGACAAATTGGAAAAGCTTCGAAAAGTCAAATGTTGCAATCTCGTAATGAAAACAAACAAAAGATTCATTATTAAGCTGAGGATTGGGAAAGCTCAGGTATGGGGGAATTTGTTTTCCTTCTAAAATGAAAGCTTTCAATTCCCCCACCTCCACCTCCACCCGCTTTCTCTTCCAATTGTCTTCTTTTTCCTGTCCAATCAGTCTGAAACGATTTTTTTTTCTGGTTCGACTGTGGGTCATCTCAAAGCTTCGGATAGCTTACCCGTTCGGATTAGCATTCCAACCAAAAGCTGTAAACCCGTCCGACAGGCCACAACAACCGCTTCGGGTAATTCATATCGAAATTTCGGGTTTTCGGATTGGGTTATTGGGTGAGTTTGGCCTCGAAATCGATGGGCCTCGGTCTGGTGACCTCAGAATTGTGGGCAACCCGGAGGGGATTCCATCTGAAATGAGAGCTTTGAAGTTGTTTTTTGAGTTTTTCCTCACGTGGGGGTCGCTGGGAAAATGGTTGTTGTCACATGGGAATCCTTTGGGGTTGTTGCTCTTGTGTTCTGTTATTTATTGGTGAGTGTTTCGCATTGGCCTTGTTCCGGTTGCTTTATTTCTTTCTTCCTCCCTCATGCTCTGGTAAGTTTGAGCTTTTGACCGTTTCGCTTTTGTCATTCTTCCCTCTTTAAGCATAATTTTCTTCTTCCTTCAACTGTCTTATTTATCCTCCCTCTCTTCCTCTCCTCTCTCTCATCTGAGGCTATGAGCTTTTCTTAGATACTTCCTTTTGAGCACTGAGAACTCACAAATCCCTCTAAATCCAGTTCCAGTGACTTCAACACACCGGAAACAGTTTAAAAACACCATAGCTTCCAAAAACAAAACCAACAGCACTAAATATTGCTACTCCACAGCCATAATCAAGCTCTTATTACGCCACTGAGACATTTTCTCAACCCCGTCAAAGTTCAAAGATGAAAATTCTGTTGACATATGATGATGTCACACACTGAAGAGAAGCTTTAACATCTTATTTCAGCAAAGAAAGTCGAACTCACATGGTTTGTTGGCTTAAGCCCCCACACCCCCTCATCCCTTTCATTTCACCCCCAACTCGGCGATGACATATACATTCGCGTGTCAGCAACGCCCCATCCATCGCTTTCTTTCTTTTTTTTTAAATACAAAACCAACATATGAAAAACTTTCTTTGCATATTGCCCAAAGATATGTGCGAAGTGTGTTTTGGTGTGTGTGTGTTAACCTCATTCAAAGAGGTTGGTTACCCACCCAGAAAGGGGGCGGATTTAATTATAGTTCACCTTAAAGATTTACACGACTTTTCGTTCCCCTCCCATTTGAATTTAATAAAAGGTTTAACGACCGGAAGTGTTTTCCGAGGTTCCTCCCAACGCTTTCCCAACGAGGAAGAGGATTTCATCTTGTTACCAAAATATGCTGACCTTGTTTGTATGACAGCTGAATGAAGTCAACTCAAGTGTGAACCTTTTCCAAGAATGTTTAAATTTAACGATAGTTCTGTAAGAAACCAGATGTTGTTGGATTAAATCGGAGATAATTTATATACTAAATGGATAATATTAGGTGGACCGGAAAATAATATTGGTTCTGTGGATTATACCTAATATACTACGGCAAAAGTGATAAATCAGACGAGTATACATATAATTCCCAGCCATTATTCATGATCACCAATTAAGCTTGGTTACTGTGACAAATTACTGGATATTTATCACATTTACCGGCTACTTTATAAAATATCCAACTTGTCATCTAAGCAAATGTGATAAATACTAAATAATTTGTAACATTTACCAAGGTTATTTGGTGATTATGAATAATTACCAAAAGGACTCTCTCTTTATAGCTTCAGTGACATAGTGGGAGTGACAAGTATGAACAAATACCAGTTCTTCTTTGAGTGTATAGTGTTTTGCTCTATCGTCTTCAATATATCGCTTTGTTAACTTCATTTAATATTATTCTGACAGTTTGTTATATTCATCTCTTCGTCTCTGAGATTGATTTCAATATAAGATAGATAATATTGATATATTTGAAACGTTGTTTACAAACCAAGCCATCTTGATTCACTGTTCTTTTGTTTTCCTTCTCAATGTTTACTGTTCGAGTATGCCACACAGTAATTTTGATTTTCAGCCAACTGTGCACTGTTTTCAACGCATTTTCACTTCTATTTGTTGAAAATATGATTTGTTTATAAGTCAGCTACCTTTCGTTGAAGGCTTATTTGCTGACTGAGTATCACCACCAAAGTTGTGAGCCTTGGAGAGAATTTTGAGGCGAAAGGATAGTAAACAAATTGAAGGAAGACATTTTTAGGAGGAAAAGCGGCTGGGAATTTGGCACCCAGGTGGGATTTGAAACACGGTCCTTGGAGTGACAGGCGAGTGCTCTAACCCCTCGCCTAGGCCTCTTATTACTTATATTATTATTAGTATCACAATCAAACCGTACATATTCAAACAGACATCCCAGCTCTCATGACTAAAACACTTGACATTGAGGAGAAAGACAGTCACAGGAAGTTACAATTTTGATTAATAAAGAAAGTAAGTCGACAATTTTTATTTCGAACGAACAAACAAACAAAACAGAAGAACAGGAAATTAACATCAGCAACAAAATACAGGAGAAACGGAAACAGAAAAACCAAAAAAAGAAAACGAAATCAACACATCAACACAAGTTCGTGGACATTTCCATGACCAACGGTTCCACCAGATTCGACTAAATATATGAAAGGTGCATATAGCACATAAGATACATAAGTATATGTATAGGTTATACATATACTATATTTATAAACAAAAAACTGTAGACTACTTCATACAAATGAATCTTAGATGCAACATCAGCGACGACCCACTCGCCAACTTCACACTTAATGCACATTAAATGTATAACACCATCCAATTCTTGATTTTTAGAAAACAGCAAACATAACAGAATAGAACAGAAAAAGTTGTAAACAATCATTAAAGTAGAAAAAAAAACAGACGAAACAAACTTGGAAGAAAAGTCCTCCAAGGTAACAGAGAAAAATTTGAAAGGAGGAAGAAAAAACTTTTAAAGTTGAAGAAACAACACTTGAGAGACACTCGAAAGAAGTTTGTAAAACAATTAAAATCGGGAAAAATACAACCGGAAGTTAAACATGTAAATCGCGGTAGAACTTCCGTTTCCTGGTTTCTACTTCTGATTTCCTTCCACATCTCTTTCTTCTCACTCCCTCTGTCTCACAATCTCGTTGTTTCTTTCTCTCTTCTTCCGCTTTCTCAATAAAATTTGTTATAAATCTAAAATTCTCGTTGACTGTCGTTGGTAATGGTCTTAATAAATCTGGGCTATTAGACTAATTAGATTTTATGCGATTTCGTTTGTTAGATAGCTGTGTGAAATATTTCAAAACTTTCCAGTTTTGGATTTAATCAATTGTACCATCTCTCTCTCTCCCTTCTTCTTGGGTTTGAAACTTCTGGACTATCTGGGCTACTGGAAGAGGTTTAAATTAAACCACTAATGGGAACCGGAAGTCGTTAAAGTCAAACTTTTCTGGGTTTACGATTCAGAGGCTACTGTTATAAGGTTTGTGTTTAAAAAAGTTGAACTAACTTTATGTCGAAGATTAGCCTAATTTTTTCTGTTTTGGTTGATCCTTCTGTTGACGGTGGACTGTTTTCAAGGTCGAGAAGATTTCTGGTTTTTAGGTGTAGTGTGGGAGGGCTGCAGTGAGAAAATGGACGAATGTCTTGGTTCTGGGATTGGAAATAGAAAGTCATAAAACTTTGGTCTGAGAAAGAGAAATTTTTATTAGAGGGAGTAAGGAAAGACGAAGTTGGAGAGGAAAACAAAAGGAAAGACAGAAAAAGAGAAGAGTGAGAAAGAGAGAGAGGGGAGAAAAGGAGAAGAATGAGAGAGAGAAAGAGAAAAAGAGAGAATTGAGATAAAAAAAGGAAATGACCAAAATACAGGGCATATTTAGAGACAGAGAAAGACAAAGACTCAGCTAGGGATAAAAGAGAGAGACACATAGACTCAGAAAGAACGAGAAGAAGAAGGACAGAAATGAAGAAAGAGGGAGATGGAGGCACATAGGTACAGAGAGGAGAACAGTAGAAATGTAGAAAAGAAAGAGGAAATGAGAAAGGTGGGATTACATCTAAAGTTATAGAAAAGAAAGAAAAGAAGAAGAAGGTAGTGAGAGATAGAGAGAAGATAGAAATACAAAAAAGAGAAATAGAAATAGAAAGAAGAAGAGGAAGAAAAGAGAGTTAAACACTAAATCTTAGGTCCTGGTTACTCTAGCAAAAGCTTAATCCAATCCTTGTTTGATTAATCCCAAACTTAAGCAAATCAGGGCTACCAACTCTGGCCCTGGGCTTTCCCTGTGGAGAAATTTATAATTTCCCTCCCCAAATTTGGGTGAATTACTTTAAGGACTTTATGATCATGTTTCTAGGTTCAGTCAAGTATTCATGTCCCTCATTCCAGTGACAAAAATAAATTTTGAGTGTCAAACACAAAATGGAGTCACAACAGCCAAAAGCTCGATAGCCGACTTTTCTCGAACTGTTTTGTTTTAACTCAAAAAAGGAAAAATTCCCACACCATTCCTCCTCTCGTGCGTGTTACCCTTAAACTCGCCCAACAGGAATTTTTTTTCCGGTTCGAATTTTTCTCCTTCCTCTATCCTCCTCCCAACCTCACGTCGCGTTCCTTTTTTTTAGAAAAGCAAAAAAAGTTTAATTCAGAATTGCTTTAAAAATTTATGGCTTCGAAAAAACTTTAACATAATGTTATGGTTAAAATTCTTTGACTTAGGAGGAAAACAGGGAAAAAAAGTTTTTGTGGAAGGAGGAAGTGAAGGGAAGTTTAGAGAAATATGTGAAAATACAATGCTGAGGGAAGAGAAATGGAAAGAGAGAGATATTTCAGACCAAGAAATAAACAGATAAAGGGAGAATCAATACTTAGAAATAAAGCAAGAGAGAGAGAGAGAGAGAGGAAGAAAAATGAGCTTAGAGGAAGCAAGAGGGATGGAAATAGAGAAAGAAGTGACAGAGGGAGATGAAGGTAGGTAGAGAGAAAAGGGGAAAGAGATTACAAGGAATGAAGAGACCAAAAGAAAAAAGAGGTAGAAAGTTACAGATAGAGATAGAGACAGACAGAGAGAAGAGGGAAAGCAGAGATAAAAGGAAAGAACGAAGAAGGATGGAGAGAGGAGAAAGGAGAAAGGACGACAGATATAGACACTGAGACACTCAGAGACAGAGAGATACTGTAAGGCTATATACAAAATAGACCAAAACAAAAAATCAGGGTGTGAACGGAATGACTAGTGCGAATTCGAGTTAATGACAGAAGATAATAGACACAACAGGAGTAGAAGGGAGTAAACAGGGGAGGCGGAGGAGGCATCGACAGCGATAAAAACCTCAACCACGCTTATACATCAATATCCAGTCCCCGATCGATAAGTCAAAACCGGAAAGAGGTTCAAATTCAAATCAATCTCGAAACCGCGAGGAGTCATCAGAACAAACCGACAGCCAAACGACCGCCATTTTGTTTTTATTTTTTTCTCGTTTAATATATTTCAACGCCATCTTTTCACGCCCGTGTGCTTAATTTCCCAAGTCGCCATTTTTGTTTTTTCCCTTTTTGGGATAAATAAAAAGTTTTTCCCTATTTCCGATTCCCATAAAACCGACGCCATACACTGAAACGAACAAAAATTTTTCCTCTCTTTATTGACATGTTTATGTTCCTTTTCTCTTCCTCCCACCATCCTCCTCCACCTTTCTCTTCCTCTCTCTTCACCTTCTTCTGCCATTACTGCTCTCTAGTTTCAAATTCAACTGAAAAACAACTTTTTTTTTGTTTTGTTCAAAAATAACTTTATAACGACTCGGAAGAGCTTTCCATAAGGAATTGATGGACTTTATTAAGTTAGAAAATTCATCCCCAACCCCTTATTTCACCTCATTTCCCTAAAAAGCAAAAACAAAACAAACAACCTCCACTAATGGCCGTTATTTGAATACGCTGAAATTTCTCTCTCTGTCCTTCTTCCTCCTTTCTCTCCTCGTTTTTCTTTCTTTTTTTTTAAATTTATCATTTCTTTCCTTTTCTTCCTCCTCCTTCCTCATTTCCTCGTCTTACTCTTGTCTATATTGAAATTCCAATCGGAGAAAATTTCAGCCGACAGGAAACAGAATCAAAATCCCTTTCTCTCTCTTTCTGTTTTCTGTTTCTTCTGTGTCTTTTTCTTTTATTGTTGGTTCTCTTAGTTCCACTCTTCTCTGTTTCTCAGAATTTTTATTTTACTGTGAATCTGTTTCTCCGAACCTCTGCCTTCCGCTGTTTCTGTGAGAAATTTTCTTGTAACTACCCTTGATAGCTAGCACTTGTATCCAAGCATGAGACACCGTATAAGTTTTTTGAGGGACTAGATTTGACTCAGCTCCACGCTTCTCCCACTTGAATCTAGTCTATCCCGTCTTCTTATTCACCTTACCAACTTTCTATCTATTTATCTGTCTACTCTTCTAATTATTTTCCCCACTTTCTTTCTCTTGCTTCTACTCCACTCTTTTTTTCTTACCTCTTCTCTTTCCCTTATCCTTTTATTCTCTCTTCTTCGTCTCTTTTGCTGTACCACTATTCTCTCCTCTTTCTCTGACCTACTTTTCCATCTGCCCCTGAAGTCATGACTATGGTCGTACCTCAGATCAAACACCCGATATTGACCTAACAACTACTTGCTGTCTCAAGTTGGAGACAGACGGTAGTTAGCAGGGGATAAAGAAAAAAAAATCTGGAAACAGATCACTTTCAAGAGGTTTGGAAGAAGCTCAAGGAAGGCTGAAGTCATGAGAAGAAGTAGGAGAGAAGGAAAAAGCAGGAAAGGAATAAGGAAATTTGACTAACAGAAGCATGTGTTGAGTTAAGTGGACTATGTCTTTTAAGACGTCTTGGGTCGAGAGGTTTGCTAAAAAGCGAGGTCGCAGAGGGGCATTAGTATGGTTCCCCAATCTGGAGGGGTGGTTCCGAATTCTGTCTACAGTCTCAGTCTGTCTGTAATCTACAATCTAAAAAAAATAGTCTCGAAGCTAAATTTACAGGAAACAAATTATTAAAACAACTTACAGACGAACAGGAGACAGCAAAAAGAGAGAAAAATTTCAAGAGGATAAGTGCAGGGCGGGGGAGGAAAAGAAGTGTTGTTGTCTCTTTTGTTTTAATTTAAAATTAAACTCACAATTTAATTTAAAAAATTAACAGGGTTAAATCATTACAAACATTAAATTTAAATTAATTTAAAGCTAAACGAAGGGAAAAAAATAAGGAAAACTTCACGTTAGGAAAGGAATTTATGTGGAATTAGAAAATCTTTAAATCCTCGCCCATTTATTCTCCTTTGATGGCTTCGACGCCATTTTTCTAATTTAAACGAACGAGAGGAGTAAGAAGAAGAGGAAGAGAAAGAGGAAGGAGAGGAAGAAAAAAAAATTTTTTTTTCTTCTTTTCCTTTATTTCAAATTATCATTTCCAATCGAACGAGAGAGGGATGGGGATGGAGGGGTAGGTGGTAGGGGTGGAAGAGGAGAGAGAAAAATTTTTAGATTTCACGTGTAATTGAATCCAAATTTCAAAATTAAATCAAATTGGCTTGAATATTTTATTTAAACGGAATAAAATTCGTTTCTCTGTCTTCCTCCTCCTCCTCTCCTCTCCTCTGTCTTCCTCCCTTACGTCGTCTCTCTCAAATCTTTTTCATCATATTTTCTTTTACGTAACTTCCGGTGTGTTTTGGCGCCAGTTTCTTATTCAAATTTGTAAGTTGATTGTGTGGAGTAACGACGGAGGGAGGTAGAGGAGGAAAGATATGAAGGAGGTGGAGAAAAGTGATGAAGGAGAGGGAAGGAAGACTCTTATACTAATCAAAATTTTATTATTGGGGTTATTATATTAATATTATACTATTGAGTAATAGTGAGAGGGAAGCAGAGGAAGTGTTCTGGAGGTGGTTGCATAACCCAAAAGACTGTTATAAAAATGTTAAAGAGTTCGGGGGTGAGTGTCTGTAAGGAAACATACCACTCCAGTCACCCGAGTAGATATTGTAGGTACTTCCACGGGTATTAGGAAAAACTATTTCATAGTAGCTTGAGTGTATATACAATTCCATAAAATTATGTCAAACCGGAAGTTAAACTGTAAATATAATGTCTAAAACCCAGACAATAACAATAACAAAAGCTTCAACTCAAACATTCGACCAAACTACCCTCCAGCCAGAACCTCAGGGTAACCAACCCCCTCTCCATCCTTTCAAACCTGTTAACACCATAACCATACCACCCAACAATCTCTACATCACCTTCGGGTATTCCGGTTTCAAGTCAAAATAAAAACATAAAAACTGTTTAAAAAAATTTGAAACGTCTTCTCCTCCCTCCTTGTCCCTCTCCTTCACTCATCGGCTAACAAAAAATAAAAAGCTCGAAGCTTTCCCCAGAAGCTAAATCTGATATTTCTTTCGCGTGTTTCCCAACCAGAAAAAAAAGGAAAACAAATTAACATGTAAATGGATCCTGTTTTAAAAGTAAAAACAGATGAGATAATCAACCAGTTTCGGGTAGAAAATAAAAAGGTTGAAGGAGGAGGAAGAAGAAGAGAGCCGGAGGAGGAGAGAAAAGGGCTTTGGTGCTTGTTTTCCTCCCATCTAAAGAGAACGAAACTGAAATCCTTTCCTTCCGGCTTTATACTCGCCGGGGGAAAAAACGAAATTTTCAATTTCCGATTGAATTTGAAAATCCCCCACTTTTAATTGGTGACCGTGGTCCTCTTGTTATGGCCCTTACAACGTCCATTGTGTGTGTTTGATTGTCACTACAAAAGAAAATCTCTTTTTTGGGAGCCCGTTTGTATTTTCCTCGGGTTTTTCATTTTAGAGCTTTCGAAATTGCGGTTGGTACCACTACACTCTCACTAAAAGCTCAAAGCTCAAGAATGTTGGTTGTTTAAGTGATAATGAATTTTTTGGAGCCTGACATTGCTGACATTTTTTTGGTGACTGCAAAACTACCTCTATCATACCTGTCCTGATCCAATTTATCTTGCTGTAGGTAGTAGGAATTGCCTGATAACTTTAGAAGCTTTTGTGAAAGCTTTCTTCTCCTTCTGCCTTTCCAACTTTCTCAAAATCAGTTATCTAGACTGATATTAGTATAATATAGCGAGAGGTCTGTGATGTAGTGGTTAAGTCTAGCCGTTATACCTAGAAAAGAGTGAAAAAAGGGATTAAAACTCAAGTATAAGTACGGGTATCGTATATATAATATAATATAAATATCTTCATATCACTCAGGGGCATCGAAGATGAAGAGTATAATCCAAAAACGCGCAAATTTATAATACACATGACATAAATTTCAGTTGATGTATACTACAAACACAATAACATATACAATACAATAAAAATTACGTTCAGGTGATCAGATCAGATCAAAATCGTTGTCTGGTGGATACCTCTTCTTTCTAAACTTATTGATCTCCACCCAGAAGGTTTCTCGGTTTCTTGCATTGCTGATGCTTTCCTGAATTTCAGCGAAATATTTTCTTTTGAACTCCTTTATGAGCTTCTTATAGTTATGCTTACTCGCTACATAAATTTCATAGTGTGAACTGCTATAAGAATGGTTTTCCAGCGATCTCTAAGCCATCCTGAGCTCACTTTTTGACATATATCGTAGCAGGTATTCTTATTAAATTTACAGGAATGACAAATTCCTTTCCAATCGATCCTTTACATGTTTATGGTCTCCATTTCTCTGATTTGAAGGTGAAAGAAAGCTCGCAGACAATTCCCATTCATTCATTTAGATCCAATCAATCGAACACGAGGTCAAACCGAAATAAAAAATCCAAGATGGCGGTCGTGTTTCGTGGTAGCTAGAAGGGTACGGGAGGAGTAAGGTTCATATTTCGGCTGGAAATAGCACCCTTTCGAGTTAATTAATGATTCTCGTTTATTAAATATTAACACCACGTGACTTGGGCCGTCTTTTGACTTTTTCCTCCTTCTTTCTGTCGAAGAATCGATTCGTTTTTTTATTTTTTCCCTTTTGACCGGAATCCTTACCCTCGTTTCCCATTTTACTCTGTTTTTGTATTTTTGTTGTAAGGAGGAGGAGGAGGTTGAACACACCTACCAGACACATAAAGGAAAATGAGCTTTTCTGACATAACATGAAAAGGAATATCGTTTATGAATGATTATGCGGGGAGGTGGGGAGGAGGAGTGAACGGCTCGAACGTTCGATCGCTTTTTTATTTGTACATCGACATTTCCTTTCCTTTATTCTCTTTCTTTCAAACCGCCCAGGGATTTGAAAAAACCAAATTATTCGGGAAAGGAAAAAACTGTTTAGATGATTAGGAAGACGAAGAAGGAAAGGAAAAAGAATTAGGAGCTTTAGGGGAGAAAAGGAAAATAAGATTGAAGACAGAGGAGAAGGAGGGAAGAAGAGCCTTTTGAAGGTTCTCCCGAGGGCGAATACCTTGACCCGACTGAGAATATTTATCGGTTGCGCTGTTGTCTTTCCCATTCACTTTGCTGACGGTCGTGTATATCCTGCGAGTGGAGCGAGCTTTTTGTTTTGTTTATTTTGATTGCTTTTGATATTAATTAGATAAAAGTCTGTCGGGATTTGGATCGATTTCCTTCCTCTTCGTCTGGGGTGGATCAGTCTCCATTTTGAAACCTTCCATTAGAGATTGATATTAGTTTGAGGGGACAAATGGTTCCGAGTTCTTCCAAACTTTTCATCGGACGCTCGCTTGATATAAGATCTAAAAAGAGAGAGAGGATGAGAGTGAAAAAAGAGAATCTTCTGATCTCGAAAACTTTCGAGAAACTATTCTAGAAAACGTGACAGAGAAACTCTTCGACAGAATTCAACTTTGGAAAATTTCCGAGACGATAAGTCCTCTTCTTCTCTCTCTCTTTTCATTTTTGAGCTGTTTCTCCTCAGGATTCCCCCCGCGCGTCAAACTACTTAAACAACCTTTTCCGGAAGGAGGTTTCCTGTGTAAAATTTGAACAAAGAAACTAGTTAAAGAGTGTCAAGACCAGTTTCTTGCGGTTATTGTGAACCTGAAACCCCCCGTAACGAACACAGAAACGAGTTTCTCTCGGTCACGTGACTATGAACTTTTGGTCTGTTGGTGTTGTGATGAGCCTAGAAGGTCACGAGAAAAAGAATTTCTGGTGTTGTTGTAAAATTAAAAATTCCGGAACTAAATTTTTGAATAAACAGTCACGTGGCCAAACGTTTGGGAAACTCGAATAATATGAAACTGTTAGTGGATCATTTTAATCACGTGACCCCGTGTTTTTGGGTTTGTTGCGGTCCTGAAAATAGTTTTAGCCTTTAATAAACCTCATGGAAGGAAGAAGCTTTGGAGTTTTGATCATGTAAGGTGACCGTTGAACGATTAAAAACAATTTAAGGAACCAAAATTTAAGGTACGAACCTCGAACACTAAATGATAACAAAACAAAACACGACAAACGGGAAACGGATCCGCAGAAGACAAAAAGAAAGAAAGAAAGAAGAAAAAGCTCGGAATTGGCAAAGATGGAAGCTCAAGATTTGATCCCATTAAAAGATCAATTCCATTTCGTCCTTAATCCCAAAAAACCAGACGAGACGAGGAGGGAAGAAGGGATTGGAGGTGAAGGAGGAGTAGGATAAAAGGAAGGAAGTCTTAAAAAGGAACATCCGGAAATCTGTGAAATGGAGGGATGTAACAAAACGAGAAGACAAGGGTAATAAACCAGAAGAAGGAGATGAAGAGGAGGATGGAAATTTATGAGTTAACTTGCGATCTTTCACCCTCAAGAGTGAGAGGATTTCGTTATTGTTTCGCGGAGGACTGTTATCTGCGGTTGAGTCAACAGCCTGAGAATGAATTAGTTTCCTTTCGAGAGGGAAAGGCAATCGGAGGACGAAAAGAAAAAAATGTCCGGGAAATCAGGGGAGATTCCGGAAATTCACAAAAGGCAAATTAGAATTGTAACCGACTTCCGAATCTGGTTTTCAATCATTTCCGGTTTCTTAAAAAATTGATTTTCTTACAAAAATGTGGTAGTATGAGATGCGGTTGTGTTAGAATGAGGTCACGGTCACGTTTAAAGAAAGCTTTTATATTGTTGAGAACAAGATGGCGGACAAATGGAGGACAAGGTCTTTGGAAAGGCGTTTGCTTGTTTGACAAATTTCCCTTTTCCGGTGATTTAGGTGAGAATAAAGGGAAAGGAATGAGTGTCACGATTTTTTTTTGTTAAAATAAGCGAATGCAAAAGCAGGACAGAGAAAGAGACGATGTGGAGGAGGAACATAAACCACAATATACTGAGAAACTACTGTCGTGATCCTGCAGGTTTCTCAACTTCTGTATCGCTGTAAGTAGTTACATAGGAAATGACTGATAAATTGATAAATTTGTAAGGTGGTCAGTGTATAGCTTAGTATAAAAAGCTTTCGTTGCCACTCATTATCAAACTATAAACACTTTGTACAGGTTTTTGGTTTTGGTTGAGTGACCGGTCGAAAATATCAAACATCGTGGCTTGTTAAGTCCAAAAAATTGTACAAAGTGTATATAGATTAGTGTTGTATAGATTTATTAGTATAGTTATAGCTAATTCAGGAAACGTAGCGACAGACTGTAGCGTAAGGCTTTCCTGTACTTTCCCAGTCAACTAGCACTGCTTTGGAATTGTTTACTGTTGGCCCACAACTCTTGAAAACTCTCTGAATTGAAATTATCAAAATGCAGACTTTTGAAAATTTATAAAACTATCTCACAGCCTTCCATGACTAATTCTACAGTCAATCAAGGACGGCGGTTGATAAACTATCCTGTAGCATCACCACCAGACTTTTAGGCACCTATCAAACCAAGGTACTAGTTGTAGGTAGTAGTCGATGAGAAACCTAAATTTCAAAACGAGACCAAGAGGAGGTATAATTTGAAAAGTTTAAAAAGATTATAAACTGACTTGAAAAAACCGTTCCGGGAACTTTTGGGACAGGTACAGTCAATTCTATACAGTCTGACTTTAAGTAATTTCGCTTCCGTTCGATTCCTAGGAGTCTCTAACGGTTTTTATTGAACCAACAGCAAGCAGTTTTGAATGAATGAAAAAATATTTTTAAAAATCTAACAGCACAGTCTGTAAGATGATCCAGCGACAGGACGTCATATCCCCCCTTCCTCCACCTCTTTGAACTTTCTGATTGATTTGCATCGTTCGAAAAAGCCCGAAGTTTTCATTCAAAATAGAAGAGTTACAAAGACCGAGGAGGAATGTTATAGGAGAAGAAGAGGAGAAAGGAATGGCGATGGAGAGAGGAGGAGGGGCGGGAAAGAAAATTGCCGAAGGAGAGTGAAAATAATTTTGAGTGCCCCCCGCGTTTGAGCTTTTCACATTTTAACTAATTATAAAATTTATTCTCGGCAAAAGTTTTTCTCCAAAATCTGAAACCGGAGTAAATAAGTTTTCCAAGTTTTTAGTGAAATATGAAGAGTTTCCGCGGAGAGGAGAGAAAGGCGGAGGGAAATGTTCACCAGAGGCTGAGATTTCTCTAGAAAATTCGTTTTTGAATAGAGAGAGGAGGACAGGACGGGAGAATGATCGGCGAACGCGTAGGAGTGGGATTGGATGTCGTTTGATGAACGTCATTTTCCTTTCTCCGGGAAAGTGAAAGGAGATGAGATGAGCATCGGTTGACAGGGTCGAAGCTATAAAGGTCGTGAATCTGTATTCTTTTGATTCATCTCCTCCAAAAAGGTATCTTTTAAGCTTTCAGTTAGTTTTCTTTAAAAATGTTTTTCACTACGGAGAAGTGAAGTAGTTGCTATTAAAACTGAAACTACAGAAAGGTTTTAGAGGAAAGGCAAAAAAATTAGAAGAGCAGAATGAAGAGAGAATGAGTAATGTAAAAGTAAGATAAGAGAGAAGACGAAATTGCAAATCAAAGTATAAAATAAAGAGAGAAAGAAAGAATAGCAAAACCAGAGTGCCATAAAAAGGAAGAGAGCGATTGGAAACCAAAAGTAATAGATCCAAAAAAGAGAGTAAAAGTAAGGTGAAAAGGTCGTAAAAACCACATAAAAGGAGAGAGTGTGTGATAAAGCAAACTCAAAAGCAAAGAGAGAAAGGAATAGAAGAGAAAGGGAAGGTTTAAAAAAAGAGAGAAAGTAAAACCAAAAGGACGTAGATAGAAAAACTAGAAAACAAGAGAGGAAGAGAGTAAGTAACCAAAATTAATAGGTCATGAAAAGAAGTTAAAAGTAAGGTCAAAAGAGTATGAGAGAGAAAGCTTGGGAAAGAGTGAGATAGTAAGAAATGAAACCCAAAAGCAAGTAGAAAGAGAAAGTTCAAAACAAAGGGAAACAGATAAAAGTGAAACCAACAGGGCATAGAAAGAAAGCACAGCCTATAGAACAGAGAGAGAGGGGAGGAAGAGAAATAAAAAAAAAAGATTGACAGCAACCTTAACCTCCCTCAACAATTTCGACACCCCCTCACCCCTTTCTCCACCTTACTCAAAGCGTATTAACCGAAAAACGCCTTCGAATCACGAAATAATCAAAGAAAAAAAATAGAAAAAGAAAAATCAGGACCGGAAACGGGAAATCGAAACGGATTGACGTGAAATAATAAAAGCCATTTCCCTGACAAATTGAAGACTTTCAATATCTGGGAGGAACTTTTGGCCAAAATAATAAAAAGCTCAGAACAACTTTGAAAGAACAAAAACCGAAAGAAAAACCGAAAAAGTTGTCAGTTTCATAACCAAACATGGGAGCACCTTCCACCTCCTCCTGTTCCTCCTCCACCTTCTTCTTCTTTTTCTCTGCCCAAAGAAAAATTAAAAAAATAAGAAAAAGAAGGCAAAAGTTTGTTCTTTTGGCGGCAGGTGGGAGGTGAGGGAACACACCGCGGAGGAAGAAAGAAACGCGAAATGGCGGCGCATATAAGGCGAAATTACATAAATCATGCCGCCATGTTTGACATTTTAACGTTCGAACGTAAATCTTCGATTTCGGTTTAGAAGAATAACAAAACTTAATTTATGCTCGGAGGAGGAAGGGAAAGAGGAGGAGAAGGAGGTTCGAGAAACTTTTTTGCACGCGATGTCTAATATCGGTTCGGCAACTGTTCTCCGCCTCCTTCCTCCTCCGAGATGATAAAACGTTCAGACTTGTCACACGTGACGAAGAATGGAAAGAAAATCGAAAACGGTGGAGGTAGCCACAGAAACAACCCTCCACTCCTCCTCCTCCTTGGAATGAAAACCGCGTTGAAGGTTGACAGAGGAGGAGAAACGGAAACGAGTTCGTTGTTCCGGTAATTTCTTTCCGTTTCCTTTCTTGCCCGAAAAAGTGGTAGAAATGCGAGAAGTTGCACAAGAGGAAATGAAGTAGCACTCGAACAAAAGGGCTGGAGAGAAGGAGTTGCAGGTTCGGGAGGAGAGAAGAGGAGATGAGAATGAGGAAGAAGAGGAGATAAAGAGAGTGAGATCGGAATGACTTCAAAGCTGGCTTAATTTCTTGCCGCATTCCTTTAATTATTTCCGCTTCTTCATTTGAATCAAAACCTCCCAACTTCACTTTTAAATTACTGTGACTGAGAGTTTTAGAAAATTTTCTGAACGGAAAGAGTGTGGAGGAAGAACAAGAAGTAGAAGGAAACGGGAGGGAAGGGGTAGAAAAGAAAAGGAGGTAGTCAGGGAGAGCTTTGAGCTTGACTTTTCCCAAAATTGTAGAAATCGAATTTCCTTCGGGAACACTCGTCAAACGACCAAAGACTTAAGAGGAGGAGGAGGAGGAGATTGAGTTGAAAAGAAAAGTCACGTGATCTAGGAAAAAGTCGTCTACTTCTAACTCGCGATCTCGAGTTCTTATAAACGGGCCTAGCTGCTCCAGCCTATATTACCTTCTCTTACCTTCATCTTTAGATTTGGATAGGAACCGTTTCCCTTTCCTATAGTTTTATCTTGATCTATTTTCTCAATGCCTTTCTTTCTGCCTTTGTTTTATTATCTTTTATCTTTTTCTATCTCAAGTTATCTACCATCTATCTTCAAATTGAGAAACCAGGCGTAAGGATTTATCCAAAGTCGAGCTGGCGTACAACAATGGTCCTAACCTCAGGAGAAGATGGAAGCTTTTTTCATGACCGTTAATTTATCAAACTGCTGACTTTTTCATGAATCTCATCCCATAAATAATGCACACTTATTTCAAACTTTTTCATAAGTGTTGCCCACTTTTGGTATTTTATAAGCGAACTATTTTTGCATTTTAACTCTAGTTGTGAATTTAGAGATGAGTTAGAGGAGAAGAAGAAGAAGCTTAACAAGATGCGTTTATATCTCTTGAGACGTCGCTGGTCTTGTCTTTCACCCAGAAGAGATGATGCTGAGGATTGTCAAGGGAGTTGGAGGTTATTGAGCTAACAACAAACCATCGAACCTCCTCTAAATTGTGTATCTTCCATCTAGACACCTTTTACAGGTGACAGTAGGTGCAAATGGTTTCAGATAGTGTCCCAAAATCTAGCACAACATCGTGCAAAAAGATTCTTTTAGCAAAAGAACAGCTGAAACCTGTACAACTTTGAGCACCTCAGGAAGCATTAAAACGTAATAAAGACAAAACTACTTACAAACAAATACAACAACAAACAAATATACAGAAGAACAAACCCGGAAATAGTTGTTAAAAGGGAATTTTCCCAAACGATTATTACATTTTTAGATAGCAAGAGAAAATTCCGGAAGCGGTGAGGAGGGGGAGGGGAGCAAAAAATAATTTTAAATATTTTAAAAAAGTACCGAGGAAAATCTTTCTCCTCCTCCTCGAGTAGAAAGACTAAATCAGACGGGAGAAGTTTTTCAGAGGAAAAGGTTTTCTAAAGTTTCTCCTCATGACTTTGGGCGTAAAACATTCTTGAATGGAAGAAGTTTTCGTGAAAGAAGAGGGCAGGAGGAAGAGGAGGCCAAAAGTTTTCGCCAAAAGGGATTTACCGAGAATAGACGGAAATTTAACCCGAAATGGACGAATGGAGTAGGAGGAGGAGAAGAAGGAGAAAAGGTCCGCCTTTCTTCTTCTCCTCCTCGTTTTCACTCCTCTTCTTCCTCCCAGCTTTCCTCAAAAAGGACGCACGTTTTCAGCTTGGAAATCTTATTCTGAGAAATTTTTTTTTTTATTTGTGTGATCCTTTTGTTCTATTTTCTTAAGGAATGTCCGGAGTGTCAAAAGACGTTGTCAAACTTTGGAGAAAGGTTTCCGGTGGGTTAGGTGCTCGCTTCCGGATTTGGTTTCCCTTCTCTGATTTTTCTTTTCTTTTTGCTGTTTCCATTCTCTTTCCCAAAGGGAGTGGTTGATCTTGAATTATAGTCTTTGGATTGTTTTATTTTCTTTCTTTATTTGCTCTTTCGTGTCTGTTAGTTCCTTCCTCCACCCTCTTATATTCTTGCTGTAGGATGGTATCTAGGAGAGAGTGAACAGAGTGAGTGAAGATAAATACAGCAGTAGAGACGATTCTACCGTCTGATTATGTTCTCAGAGTGAGTTCCTCTGAGGAGAGAGAGATTGATAGGAACTTGAGACACACATCCTGACATAGTCCTTCTTTCTTCCTCCACTTGGCCTCCCCGAAAAAAGGAGTTTGCGGGGAAAGTAAATAAGTTAGGAACAAGCGAAATGAAAGGAGAAATTATCATCGTGTCCGGTTGACTGCGGATATGCAACCCTCCTCTCCCTTTGGACCAACACACACACACTCTCTCTCTCATCTTCCCCTGAGAGATAGTGGACCTCTAACAACATTATTTCAGAAGGAGCTTCCTCATAATAGAGATCCGATTTAAGATTAAAGAAATTTATCGCGGTTTTACCTTCACTTTTACGAGGCCGTTGCCAAAACGTGGGCCATCTCTCTCTCTCTCTTCTCCTCTCCCATTCATTCATTCCCTTTCCTCCTGTCCTTCTATATCCGTGACGAAGAGCACAAGTTGAGAAGGGAAGATTAGTTTTGACTTTTCTCTTCGTTTACTTCTTGAAAGTGTTACCCTTTTAACTACCCTCATGTTGAGGGAATCCTAATGCGATTTTAGAAGACAATCGGAAGAAGGAAGGGAAGAGTAAATGAAGAAGCTCTTTAGAAGCCTCTTTGAGAGGAGTGTGAGTGTGAGAGTAATAAATTTAACGTTTTAAAAATTTCCCCGGAAACACGTGGAAGAGATTCTCTGTCTTCGTGTGTGATTTGTCTTCTCTCTCTCTCTGTCTCTCTTGTGCTCATTTCTAGCGGAAATGGAATGTAGAGGTTTAGTAAGACGAACCTTTTGTAATAATCCTTTTGAAAGGTTTCATCTCGTCATTCTTTTTACTTCTTTTAGAGCTTGGAGAAGGTTTTTGAGTAAAAAAGTTTTATTTTTAACAAGGTACACAGATTTTGGTGATCAGACTCAGTATAAGATGGGAGTCAGCGTTGGAATTGGGATAATGAGTCCTGAAAATGTGCAGTATTTTTGAAATTATTATTAAAATATCGATCGATTTTCTCAATCGAACACTGGTTGAACCTGATATAATATGATCGGACCGGATTAAGTTGTGGTATCTTCCGTAAGAACACATGCACCTGATGAAACTCCGGCAGGATTTAACGTCAGTCAGTTAGTAAGTGAATGTCAGGAGTGACCAGTAGCCGCTATCCTAAAGTGCTTAGTACTTTGTGTGGCTACAATGTGGTCGAATCTTACGTACCCAAAAATGGGTTAAAACAAAGACCAGATCGCATAACTTGAAAATACGTCATTCGTCACTTGATGGTAGTGCCCGGTTAGTTATCCATCCAAAAACATTCTGGATACAGCTGACAGTTACCTCGGCTATAAAATAAAACAAAACCTTCCTCCAAATATGTTCCACAAACAGCAAACAAATCGTCTTCTCCGTCATCCCCTTTAGTAACAATCAAAAGATCAAACAAATCTCCTCCCTTAGTCCCTTTTCAACCCCCTCATTTAACCCCTTTCGAAAATAAAAATTAAAAAAGCGACAGAAAAAAAATCACTTACAAACGAAGAATACAAGTTTTGAAAAATTAGACTTATAAGAAGACTGAGAATACCGTTTAATTTTAATAAGAGTTTAGTTCTTTTTATAATTACATTTCTAAAATATTTTCCGACTTCATTCACATTCATTCTCGATGATTTCTTTCTTCCGTTTTCTTTTTTCCTTCAAATGAATATTTATACACTTGTTCGTGATCTTTGATCTTTGATCTGACAAATATTTCCTTTTATTTACTTATTATTGTCGACTTTGTGAGAATAGATGTCGTTGTCGTCGTCGCCGGAAAGTAAAAAGAGAAAGAAATTTATCTTTTGAGATTTCTTTTCGGCTCTTTTTTGAGGAGAAATGGGGGTTGGAAGTCTGGAAATGAAATTCCCGATTTTTGATAAGAGAATAAAAGAATGGAAATCAAAAACTGAAGACATTTTTATGTGATGCTGTTGAAGCTAAAACAACAGCAAGATGGGTTACAGTTTTGATGATGTTTTGAGCGGGTTGTCTTTGGATGGGATGTCAGAATCTTTATGCCCCAGTCAGCTGTCATCTGTCTCCAATATCCACATAGCAGGTTGTTGGTCTAACTCCCAATCGATTTTGGGCCATGCCTCATCTAGGTATTTCCAAATTTCTGTTGTCCCTTCTCGGCTTGGTTGACAAAGAGACACGTGACTGTGGAAACCGGAAATAAAGAGACCGAAGACCCACTAGAAAACAATTCACTGTCATGACTCATCATCGAACTTCCTCAAATGCGATTTTTATCATCTCATAAAGGAGATTTAAGAGTAATGACAGAATGCGGAGGGAGGAAGGTGGTCACATAACCAAACGAAACAATGAGTAGTGTATACACTGTATATACAGAAGCAGACGACAGCGAGAAAAAAATTAAAACCAGAAAAATTCGCCTCCAAACTTACAATCCTGAACCTTTTTCTGAGTTCAACTAGTTTAACAAGTTTTCGTTCCCAATCGATCGGTGTCCAGAGAGAGCAACATCTCCTTTCCCCTCCTTGCCCTCCACGTTCATCCTCTTCCTCTTCCTCCTCCTTGCGAGAGAAAAATCTTTTTTTTAGCTGCGATATATCATATAATCTGAAAGGATCGCACCTGTGTCAACTGATTTAGAGGTCATTTTGAGGGAATAATTTCCCATTTCCCTCAACGAAAATGAAACGGAAGTGGAGAGAAGGACCTGAAGGAGGAGGAAGGGTTTCCGTTTCAGCCCACGAATTAGTCCTAATTTTCCAAAAAAAAAGAGAATAAATACTTGGAGAGAGAGAGGAGAGGAAGGGAGGAGGTAAGCAAAGAGGAAGGAAGGATTACAAAGCAACACATGGAAAAGGCAAGAGGATAATACTCAGATAATATTTATATTTTTGAGGTTTAATAATATATATTAAAAGTTTTTACGAGAGTGAGGAAACACGTGAGAGAGAGGAGAGGTTCTTTATTGGACTCGAATCTGTTTTTCCGCTTTTCCGGGAAAAATTCTTCACAAAAGAAGATGGAATTTAGAGAAAATAATCTTTTGCAGGTTTTTGAGGAGAAACCTCATCAACACGGTGTTGTTATCTATATCCGGTTTATCCAAAATTGGGCTTGACAATGACAATTCGAGCGTTCAAAGTTATGACTAGAAAAGAAAAATCATCTCGAAAGACACCGGAAACGGGTTCGAATAAAAGATGACGCATCACCGGAAACGGTCGATTTCACCTTTGCATTCCTCCTCCGGGAGAAATTTTTGCTTTTGGAAAAGTCCACCGGCTGGAAAATTCCACCTCCAAACATTTCCCAACCGAAAAATATTCTTCCTTCATTTTCATTCTACCTCTTTTCAAAAATTTTTCTCCCGGAAAATCTCCCCCAATTTTCCTTCTCCCATGTCTCATCTTTTCCGTTCTGTACCCTTAAAATTTTTGCAGTGATTTCGTTTTCCATCTCCTTTCCTTTTGTCCCTTCCGCCCCCCAAAAAAAACTTTTCGCACGAATAGGACAATAAAAGATGGCTGCCTTCACAGCTTTCACACCTGCGATCGATTCCTCTGACTCTCACGTCACTTCCTTTTGGGGAAAATTTCTTTTTCTGTAGAACGCGCCATGTTTAAGGGTTGTGGAGGGATGGAAGTGGGATGGTGATGGTGGTGGTAGGAACCGGATCTCATGAGTTTTTATGCCTCCGCTCAAATTCACAATTTGAGGTGATTACATTTCCTTTCTAAAGCAGAAGAAAAATCGTAAATCACGTGAAGGGTGACGTTTAAATTTAATTCCCCAAAGTCTTAAAAACCCGCGTCCTGGAAAACTGGCTTTGTGAAAAGAATGCGAGGAGGTTTTAAAAGAGTAAACAGAAGATCCTCGAGGGATGGAGGAAGAAAAGAGAAAGGGTACAGAGAGGAAGAGGAAGAAGAAGGGGGTGGTGAAGGAGGAAAATGTTGCACTTTTCCCGAGGAAATTACAACCGTTTTGAATGCAGATGAAATCGCAGTGGCGCGCCGGACTTAAATACAAGGCGGTGGAATCTCCTTCCTCTCTCTCACTTTCCCTCCCGAGATGGCGGAAGAGGATGTGAGAAAATTTTATCCTTCCTTCGTCTATTCCCGTCTCGTAAATTTCAAAAAAAGGTTCAAACCTTACCCTCAAACCTTGTAATCTCTTCCATTTGGGGAACCAACTTTTGCTGTTGTTCGGCTATATCTTTTCTTCTTTTGCTGTAGGAAATCCCCTCACTCTTCCCATCCGCTTCACTCTCCTCTTTTTGTGACGTCACGAAATCTTCTCTTGTGTTTTGTTTCTTGTGGGTTTCTGTCTTCTTTTAAGATCTTTCGCTTTCAACCTTTTTGTTGTTCGTGCTGACATTCGTTTTATTTATTTTCATCTTTTCTCGTTGGAAGTTTTGCGGATAGGGAAGAAGGAAGGGAGGGACAGGGCTTGCTTTTTTCAGGGCGGTCATGTTTCGGTCTTTGTTCCCTCTGTTTCTCTTCTTCTGTTTTGTTTCTTTCTTGAGGTTTTTGCTTTTGGTTTTCTGAGGTTTTTCCATCTTTTCTTCTTTCCTTTGTTATGCAATGTTCTTTGATGTTGCTTTGATTAAAGGTGTTGTGCACGTACTTCATCACCTTCGGTTTTTGTATTTTGTTGTTCAAATATTATTTGGAGAACGTGAGACATCAGCGCCAATTTTTATTCTTTTTTAGTTTGAACTGATTTTTTGTAACGTTTAAATATTTATCAATAATTATCTTGTTTATACTATTTTTGTTTATTATATAATCTATCCGCCATTCACAGCCGATATTCAATTTAAAGATCTACTATTTTTCACACTTGCCACTGTCGTGTGTCTTTCTTTCTGCTCATTTTTAGTCCTAATGGTCTTAGGTAAAGTGTTTTGGCTCTAATAGGTTTTCTATTAAATTTTTCCTTATCAATATTCTGTGTAAAGCTCACTTTATGTTATGATCTGCTGATGGTATGATCTATGTCATAATTTCAAAAATACAGCTGTTCAGAATATTTGTTTTTAGATTTTGACACTTTTGTCTGTCGTCATTCTATTTATTTCTCCAATTTTTTCTTCTTTTTTGTGTTGTAGGTTTCCATATGTTCTTGTTTTAATCTTTTTGCGCTCGAATCTATAGTGGACGAGCTTCTAATGACACCTATAATGAACTGTGTTCGAATGAGAACTTACCTGAGCTCCCAACTGACATTGAACAAAAGACAAAAGGGCACTTGCTCAATTCCCGAATGTTCTGTTCCAAACAGTCACCAATCACCACCTACTCTGTTCTCCTGTCTCATCGCATTCTCCTCCAGACCGAATTCCAAGGTATATTCATTATCCGATTCCTGGGGTCTGTTCTCTAGATAAAAAGCTCCTTTACACCCAGACAAAACTACAAACTCTCGCTTAGAGACAGGTGACAGTTAAATAAAGAATGAAACATGTAAATACATATATACAGATGAGTTTTCTTGTATAAGTTAATTTGTGGTACGCAAACGACACTCCTAAGTTGAGTCAGCTAACAACCTTCATCCACGATTTTGTCTAAAAGTCTTTTAACGTATCGCTTCATCGCAACAGTTTGAATAGCGAATCTCTCTCTCTCTCTTCTTTTATTGTTTTATTTCCGTTTTCCTTTCTAAATTGTCTGGAATAAATCTTCGTCGCGAACAATTTCCGAGACATCGATTGTATTCGTGTTTGTCTTTCTCTTTTCTTCTTTTCCTCCTCCTCAACAACCTCCTATTACCCCCCCCTCCCAAAGCTACCTAACCAAACAAACAATTGAAAGACGAAGAGAAGTTGCATCTTATAGACTTGTATTCAAGACATGATAGACAACAAACAGAAGAGAGAGTGGAAGTGTTGCCAAAAGCTTCGAACCCAAGACATCGGAAGGAAGGTTTTAATAAAACTTTTTGAAGCTTTTGCTAACCGAAGTGTATCATTTTTCATCTGAGGAGGAGGGAGGAGGTGGAGAGGTGAAGGAGGAAGTTCTAAAGTATCTTCTTCTCACTTCGGACTCTTTTGAATTTCTGAAAAAATGATTTTCTCATTCAAAATCTGGGAGGCAAAACTTTTTTCTATTGTTTCTCTTTTATCTATTTTGCTGAGGTGAAAAATGGGATTTTATAAACAACAGCAAAATAAAAATGTTTAAGCGGGAAAATTTTTAGAGGAAATGAGTGATGGAAAACCGTGAGGACAGACAAAACAAAAGTATTTACAAACAGATAGAGAAGATAAACAAAATCTGACGCGAACACTTCCTGAAGGGGATTCAACTTTAACCAGAAACTGTTTCGCTTACTTCTAAAGTTTCTTTATTACCAACGGAAACCGGAAGTTGATATAAAGAAATAAGCAAGTTTTTGGTTCCTTTCGAATTTTTGGCGCGTACCTGTTAAGACATGCCATTCGGAGTCGGTGACAGTTTTGTTGCGTTAAAAGAGCTGTCTAGGTGTGCCTGGGAGTTGTATTTGACAGGGTTTTGTAGATTGTAGATTGTAGAACTTGTAGTTTAATTGGGTTTGTCTGTTGTAAGGACACTTAGCTAATAAATAACAATGTGACAATTACGTCATCAAGGTAAACTGTCTACTAGTTGACACCAGTGCTTCATATTAGGGTTCTGTATTGTACAACTGAGTGCACGCTTATTTAGCACTCACATTTCGTTTCTCCACAAATCTGTTCCTATCAACCTAATCAACACCAACTGACTACAGGGAACCTCACGAATGTATTCGACCTTCCTTAGAGGAGGAGAGAAGGGTTATGTCGGATTTACAACGACTAACATCTCTGGATGAATGTCTGTTAGACCCGAGAGCTTTTAAGGTGGGCAGAGTTCGATGCCACGTTAACCACGGCTTTCGACGATGTTTTGAATAACTAGTGAAGTCGTCCTCATCCTTATCTTCCAAGTTCGGTGTTAGTGGCCTTGGTCAAGACGAGAAACCACAATCAGCTACAAACACAACAGCAATAACCAAATAACTGTCTAAGCGACAGAAATAACAAACAGAAACACTGAACTTAGTAGTATCAGTGAAAATACTACTCATTTAGGAGACAGAATAGCTGTAACTAAAACAAACATGAGGGGTTTTTAGGTTCCAATAGTTATAGATAATTGAAAAAGATAAAAATAGACAAATTAAGGGAGAAAGCATTGAAATTCGGTCTTTGCACTCGGTAACTTGCCCTCTTCGGGTGACTACTGTGGCGAGTGTCTATGCTCTACCACAAATACAGTAATCAGTGTTTGAAATAGAAATTTCGCTCTTTAAATGTATAAGTAGACTGGTCATAGAATAAGAAACCGGAAGTGTACCGGAAGAAGTACTTATCACAGGAGGAGAACCGTTCAGTAACAGAATAAACGTTGTGTGGTAGGTTCGCCTTCGTCATTCTCGAGTTAGCAAATAATTTTTTATCTACAGCAATCGCGTACAGTTAAATAAATAAAATAAACATTACTCAAATGGTCATATAAACATAAGAGGATGGGAATGAACAGACAAGCTACTAGACAATACCTAAAAGAGTCTGAGAAGCTCTAATAGAACCCAAAGTTTGAAAGAGCCTAAGAGAAACAAAGCCAAACCTTCTCCTACACACCAAAACCAACAGTAAAAACACCAGATAAAATATAAACAAAAGACTAACCAAAACCACCCTCAAACCAATAGATAAAAAATACTCAACAAAAGATAATTTACAGATAATAAACGAAGTATAACAAAACACAAGAGAATCGGTCCAAAAGTCTAATTTCGATTTGAGGAAATAAGAAAACAAAACAAAGCGATAGCTAGCTAGCTAGATACATAGATAGATAGACAGACAAACAAACAGACAAAATAAAGATTGAATAAAAGATAAAATGAGTTTCACGATGGAATTGAAGAGACAAAAACTTTAATAAAAGGATTTTCGGAAAACCGCTTTCGATTTGTGAGGTTTTAATTAGTTTCGAGAGAATGAGGACGACAATGGAGAAAGCGAAACGAAAGTTTCTCACAAGGAGAGGAAGAAAGCGAAAACCATAACAAAAAGAGAGAGAGAGAAAGAGAGAGAAAGTTTTATGATGAGATAAGAAGACAAAAAATTGTTAGATAAGTATTAGATTATCGTTTAGAAGAAAGGAACCGGAAATTGTATTAATACAACCATAAAGCGATATATTTTCGTCGTTAAAAATATATAGAAAAATAGATATATAAAGAGAGGAAGGGAGGAGGAGAGGAAGAGAAGGAAGAAGATAAGAGGGAGGAGGGAAATAAAAGAAGAAGATGGACATGAGGAAACATAATTTTTCTTAAACGCTGTACAGAGGAAGGAAAATTTTTTTTCTTTTTTACTTTCTCTTTGTGGTTCTTCCTCTCGCGCTCTCTATTTGTTTCTTTATTCTTATCTCTTTCTCTCTTTTCTACTTCTTTTTTTAATCTTCCTCTATTTTATTGTTTCTTTCTATATCTCGCTCTCTTTATTCCTTTCTTTTTCTCTCTTTTTGTTTGTTTCTTTCGCTCTCTTTCTTCAATTCTTTCTCTCTTTCTTTGTATCTTTCTTATTCTCTTTGTTTGTTTCTTCTTTCTTCCTCTCTCTTTATTTTTTCTTTCCTTTTTTATTCTCTCTGTTTCTTTCGTATTGTCGCTCTCTCTTTCTCTTTTTTTGTTTCTTCTTTCTCTCCCTTTTATCTTTCATTTTCACTCTCTCTTCATTTGCTCTTTTTCTTTTTCGCTTCTTCTTTTTGTTCTTTGTTTTATTTTTCTTTCTCTCCGTTTTGTTTCTTTTCTATTCTCTCTCTCTCTGCATCAGTTGTTTTCCTTTTTTCTGCTCTCTTCCTTTGTTTCTATCTTTTTCTTTAATTTTCTCTTCTTCCTTCTCACTCTCAGTCTGTCTCTTTCTTACTCCCTTTTCCTTTCCCTCTCTCTCTCTTTTCTATTCTCTCAACCTCTCTCTTCCTCTTTTAATGTCCATCTCTCTTTTTTCATCGTCTTATTCATCGAAAACCCTTTTAACCGAGACCTTTGACCAGAATCTTATCAGCTTCAACTTTGTCAACCTCCCTTCGTCATCCTCTCAAATCTTTCTTTTTCATTTTCCCAATTTCTAAACGAGATGAAAGAAAAGATTCCAATTTCTCTTTCTCATTTCCGTTTCCGATTTCTTCTTTTTCAATTAGTTTCTTCAGGGAAACTCAAAAATAAAGTTTTCTTTCTTCAAATCTATTTTTAAACCTTTTGTTTTGTTTCTTTCTCTTGTCGTAGTGATTTTGCTGAAGATGGGTTAACATTTCACTAGTCTTGAAAGCGATAGGTATATTGAGTCATGGTGATAGCTCTTATGTTATCCTCTGATTATGTCTAAACTTAGTAAGAGGTTGAGAAGTATTCAAATCAAGAAAACAGATAGTTTTAAGACAAAAACTCAGACGATAACAGCAACAGTAAAAAGCAGGGCCTGGTATCTCGTGCAATGGACCCAGGAAAATGAGAAGGAAGGTGAGGGAAGGACTGAAAGACGAACAGGAAATTAGCTCTTGATGATTCCTCCCACAAGGGACACCTTCAAAAGGGTTGAACGTTGTCCTTTGTGTCCTTCTTTGTCATTTATTAGGAACCCGATTACTTTTCCGTTAAGGCGGACGAAACAACCCTAAACATTTTAATTTTCTCTCTTCCTCTTACTACAACTACTACAAAAAACAAATGACCTTGAGGGAGCTTCCAACTTTCAAATTTAACGTCTTTTTACTGTATGAACGGGAGCTTTCGTGAATTTGAATTTTCCCTGGGTTTCTAGTTGGATCTTCATCTCTTACTCGCTGTTCCTGTTACAACCTTTGGGGAGCGGGGTGCCACGATTCTTATGCCTTTCAAAAAATTTTGAACGCCAGCACGTGTCACAACTCTTAGTCTTCCTACGTGCACTCACGTGTGGGTTTGTTTACAACTGTCCTTCCAAACATGACCATCCTCCATCTTATCTTGTTAATAGAACGTGGCATCATCCTTACTGCTCTCTTCTGGTAACTTTTATTTCCTCCCAATCCTCCTTTCCCAGCTTCATCAGATTTTCTTTTTGGTAATTTATGATGTAAAGAGGAGGAGGAGGTGGAAAGAAGAAGGAAAATTATGAGTCAGCCACACTTCTTCCACTCTGATTCCGAGATGAATGGCTAAAGGCTTCGTTTCCGGACTTTGTCTCATTGTAGTCATGCACCGGAAGAGTTTTTCCGTTTTGTTCTTTTGATACTTTCTCCTCTTTTTTCTTCTTTCATAGTCTTTGGGGTGTCTTCTCCTTTTTTCCTGACTTTGAACTTTTTTTCTTCCTCTCTCTCTTTGTGTTTTGATATTCTTTATTCATTTTTCAAAATATTTTTTATCTTAGAATTTTCACAGCTTCGGGTTTCTTTTGAGTTTCCCTTTCTGTTCTTGATGCAAGCAGGTCAAGGTTAGCCTTCTTTGTTTCTACCTTTTGTTTATTTTTTTAATTTCGCTCTAGTATCTGTTGATTCGTCCGCCAGGTTTCGCTAACTGTTGGTTCCAGATAAGAAAATGGTGGTGATGGTTTTAATCCCGTTTTTCATCCTTTTTTTGGGTATAACAGGATGCAGGAGGAGGATTCGAACTCACAACCATTTGCATCCAAGTCAGGAACTTTAACCACTACACTACTCTTCCCACCCAGATAAGAAAGTAATTGGTACTTACTTGCAAGCTTACTCAGTTAGGACACAACGAAACTGGGACAAAGAGAGACAGCCAAGAAAATTTTCGATTGGAGTCATCGAACATGTCTCACCCTGATCCTTTCTGGTGTCTCCTACCTACTTCTCTTTGGCAGAGGCTTTACAATCTCACCGTCTATAGAGATGGAAGCAGAGCGCACTATATCTATAGCTAATAGGCTGTTGAGACCTGTACTAAGCTGCTTTGAATTTGACGACAAAGTCTTCTCAGGTCTGAGCTACGGGAATTCAGGTCGAGAGGGTTAAGCACACAAATAATCGAGTTCTGTTACACGGTGATAAAACCAGACTGAACTACAAGGTTGCTGAGATGTCTTAGGCAGGAAGAAGATCCAAGGCAAAGATTTGGGTTACAGCTTATCATAATCATCATCATCATCATGTGTCGTCTCCGCGTCGAAGGTTGGCAACCAACAGGGCTATGGTGACCTTGGATGCTGCCGCTCGGAATAGGGCGGCGATGTAATGCCGAACTATTCTCTTAGGTTCTTGAGCCACGAAGTTTTCCATCTTTCGAGGCGTAGCTTTCCGTCTCTTTTCCGCTCCATGTCCAAAGTATTGCAGTTTCCAGCGCTGGGTTATAGCTAGATACACTCAAAAATATTTCTAGTGAGTCAGTTATTTAATTGGGAATCAACGCTGCAGTGATGGTATTGTAGTACTCGGTAAAATTTCTAGACTTTTTTTACGCGGTTTGTAATTGAACATAAATCCTATTAAATTGAAAGTCAAAAATAAAGCTTAAAGAAAGAACATCACAGTCCAGAATTTCCACCACAGAAAGAAAACAGAATTTCCAGAAACTAACTTCCGGTAATGAGGAAAAATTTAAAGAACAGAAACACTGGAAAAGTGTGAACTTCGAATTTGAAACTGGTTTTTTGCCATCTAGCTTTCTCTTCCTCCAAATCTCTCTACGTCCTTCTCTTATATCTTAAGTTTTGCCTCAAAGCTCCCTTTTTCTATTTCGCTTATTCCACAATTTCCGGAGTTATCTTGTCATTTGAAGCCTAAAAGAATTTTGAATGAAATTTCTGTCAAGACCAAACACATCAAATAATCACCGAAAGATGAACGTCATCCAGAATGAGTATAACAGTTTTTGATTTGACTTTGAATGAAAGTTCGTCATCGCCTCCCACGAGCAAATAAATTAAAAGAAATTTGCGGGGGCCGATAAACCAGAAACCGAACGCAACAGCAATCGCGTCTTAATTAAAAGCTCAAAAGTTCGACATTGCCACTAGAGAGGGTTGGGTAACTTTTTCTATTCTTATTCTTTATTTCACGGGCGGACGGAAAAGGAGAGAAACCGTTAAAAGCGCGCCTTGAATTGTAAATCGCGTTTTAAATTTTAAAATGGATCGTAATGCGTAACCCAAACGTGAAACCAACGAGACTTAATTGCGTTTTAAAAAGGAAGGAAAAACGCGCTCGTTTTAACTTTTCCCCAGGTTCTCGCGCTTTTTCTCGCCGATTTATGTATCAACTTACGCTTATTTATAGCGGAAATGAAGATGGCGGAATTTATTTAAGGATAAGAAAAAAACACAAAATGGCGAGAAAGGATTGTAAATAAATAGCCCGCGTAAAAAAGGACCGATACTAACAAGGACTTAAGATTTTTAACTTGAGACTTTCTCTTACTATTGGCTGAGGTCATATATAATGAGTCAGGCCTACGTATCGAAAGTGGTCGAGTTTGAAATCCAAACGCTGTTTAAGATATTTGAAAGTCAAATTAATTTAGAGTTTGTGTCACGTTTTGTAGGTTTAATGCTTACAGTGATACACTGCTCAGAATTGCTGCCCATGTGTCCTGTACCATCTAACTTTTATCGAATTTATATACAGTGGAACCTCGTCCAACGAGCATCTTGCATAACAAGAGTGACTTGGTCAGAAGGATCCCAAAATTGTGCGATGCAGCTTTTGGTGTCATTGCTACATCAGTCTGTTTAGAACTTTTTCCTCTAACATCTTACTATTTATTAATACTTATTAACAATTTATAGGTCTTATTTATTTGAATAACTGTTACACATAACTTTTTTTATAGTATTTTTAGAAATAGTGGTTTTAATCCCGATTTTCACCATTATTTTGGTATAACAGGAGGATTCGAACTCACGATTGTAACTTCCAAGTCAGGAACTGTAACTACTGTACTATACCTCCCGCTTTTTTGAGTATATTTTGGAAACTTCAAATTTTAAGCATTATTTTGAGTATAGAACTGACATTGTCGTATTTTTACATCAATTTATATGAAAAAAATTGTTCAGCTTAACGAGTGTTAACATGGAACATATGTCAGAACAAAAAATTATATTAATATCAGCACATTAAAGATTAAATAGAAGTGTTATGCCTCATACTTATATTATACTTAAGGTTAGGACAGGTTATCTTAAAAAGTTTTACGCGATCATACTGATTAGTTGTGCGAAGAGTCGAAATGTGACAAAAACGAAGACAATACATCAAAATAATATTTAAAAAAATTTTAAGGCGGAAAAACGCGGGAAAAGAAAACAATTTGAAAAATAAAAACTTGAGGTTGAAACTTCCGGTTAGAATGTCTCTTCCGGTCGAAATGAGTTAATACTGAAATAAAAAGAAAAAAAGGCAAAGTTAACTAAGAGTTGAAGGAAAGACGAAGAAAACTGTTCTCGATCTTTAATTCGTAAGAGAAAAAAATTTTTCTTCTTTTTCTTCTTCCACCGGAAGAGATCTTAAATTAATTACCAGTGCTGTCAACCTTGAAACAAGTGCTACCAACACTGAAGCAAGAAAAATCTCAATAAAGTTAATAAAATTGCTTTAATCGGTTGACTTCGGAAAACGTTTTGTTGACCAATTTTTGTCTTTGTTTCCACTTTCCTCTCTTTCCTTCCAAACTAAGAAGCTTGAGATGAAGATGTTGATCATTTGTAGAGTTTAGTTTTCTTAAAGGATGTAGAAAAAGATTTCTGTCAGAGCAGGTTCTTCATTAGATTCCTTTTGATTATTATTCAGTTTGAAGGGTTGGGGACGTTTCGAAGAAGCTTTCATTCATTCTGGTTGGAAGAAGACTTTAATGACGGGAAAAGTTTTCTTTTTGACTTTCACTTTCCCCTTTTTTTAAGTTTAAAATGTTTTGCTGTTGTTGTTATTGCTGAGGTTAAAGTAGGCCGGTAATAAATAACTGTTGAGAGGCTTTAACGCTGTATCGTGGAGGAGAAGTCTAAGGACGAAATTAAAATTAATGTGAGGGAAAGCCCGTGGCGTACTTCTGTGATTTTTCTGTCGTGACGAGAGGGAAAAGGTGGAGGCGGGGGTGGGAAAACTGTTGGTTTCATCTTTCCTGGGATCATATTTCCTTGTCTCGTGTGTCTCTCGTCCCAATCTACGTCTTTTGTATCTTGTCATCTCGTTTTTTCTTGACTCTTTTTTACACTTTATCACCTCTTTTGTTCTTTGTTTATTTTTTTGCTTTCTCTGCTGTATTCTTGTTCGGAGTAAACTTCTGTAACAGTTATTCCTCTTGTCTGCTGTTGGTTTACTTCTCAATTACTCGAACCTCATCCTTAGACTAAACACTCTCACATCTGTTCACTTTTCATCTCCCCAACACTCAACTGACAGACGTGTTCAATATGACAGCATAATCAGCGACCCTTTACCAACAGATCCCCCCAATAACCGTGTCAAAACTTCACTGTCAAGGTTTCAAGAAACCAAAACCGCAACGAACCGCGACCAACCCGAACTTGATCTCCAATCAAAAACACGGAACAAAGAGAGGAAAAGTTTCACCAGAGCCAGGGCTACTACCAACAGGACACCCCTCAATCCCAGAGGGCTCACATTTCTAAGGGGAACAAAGACCCCCGCATCAGCATTGGACCCATGCTGAGAAAACAAGAAACCATACAACCCCGTCAAAATCAGGATACGTTTAAACGAGAGTACTAATATTTATATGTCCCGGGATCTCCATCATGGGTTAGACGGGATCGGGGGGAACGGGTGGAGAGGTTAGAGTCCTGTCATGGCCACTCATTTAATTTTTGATGGATTTCGTTATTTACATTTTTTTTCTCATCGCTACAAATATTATTATAAACAAAACCCATTTCCGGCGGATTTTTCCGCTTTTTTTTCGAAAAACCCAAAACCGTCGTCTGTATCTTCCGCTAATCCCCTCCCAACCTAACTCACCCATGCCTCCAAAAAAATTTTCAGAGACCATTTATAATAATTTAAATTTAATTTTTATTTTAGCGAATTCTGAAAGCTAATATATATGGTCTGTGGAAACGTTCCGGAAAACCGGAAATGAGGATTTCCCTTATTCAAAACCTCATTTTCCGTTTCTAAAGGTCGCAACTTTTTGATACGTGTGCTTCCGTGCTAACCTTTTGATAGAAATGTACTATTGGTGGAGCTTGAAAATCCCTTAAAAATGTAAGAGGTGTTTAACGATTCAAAATTATAATTATAGGCCTAATAATAATTTGCTGTATCTGTATCTGTATATGAATCTCTATAATAAATAACTTCTAAGTATATATTATTAGGTCTACCTGAAATCACTATCTGAAGATTTTGTGGCAAGTTTAAACAGGGTTCCTTTAATTTGTTTCCCTTTTTATACTGAATTTATATGCGCATATATACTGATCTATAAAAGGAACTAAAAACAAAAATAATTCAGGTTAGTGTTCACCAGCAGCAACTGAAAAATGCTGTTTAGGTTACTGCGTTTCTATCCTCTCTTCCTCCCCTCACTTTCTACTAACTTTCTCTACCTCTCCCACTTACGATTAGACCCAAAATCACTGCCAGCTTCTATATCTGCTCCTGGGACTAAGATGCTGGTCTGTTCCTCAGTCGAAATCCCCCTCATAACTAGACAACTACAAGTTGATTCGTACTTGGAGACACCTAGCAGTCAGCAGGGTTGAAAAAAAAGGTTAGACCTACCGTTTCTTACAATAACTAGACGTTGCTGAATGTAACGTTAGTATTGTGTTAACAGAACGTTAATATGGTTGAAAAAATTTCCTGACTCTTCCCTGAAAATCTTGATTCTTCCTCTACTTCCGGTTTCAACGAATCTAGTCTCCCTCTAATTTCGGTTATCTTTGCCCTTTCGTCACTTTTGTTTGTCTTTAGTTTTAGTCAGTTTGTCGGTCTAGGTTAGAATTTATTCCCTGTCCTTTGGTGACAATAATGACCCAGTTAGCATGCATCATTAGCTCCTAATGGTCCTAATTTACTTCCGGTTGTTGTTTGATCCTTGCTTATTATGCTTACAGTTTTCTTTCTTTGTCTTTGTTTTATTTTGTATTCCATCAAATATATACGAATATTGTTTACACTGATGCCATATTGTCTACCGAAGTTCTATATAAATGACTGATTTCTATTCGATTCGATTCAACGAGAGAAGACCGCGAAAGAGATAAAAACAACATAGCAATAGTAATTCTTATTATAAAAAATTGGAGGTGTTTTCGTTTTTTTCGATTTTCTTTTTGTAGTCGGGAAATTTTTAAATTTGCTCAGCGACGAGGAAAATTTCAGAATAATCAGAGAAAATCAAATATTTGACAGGTATGAAATGAGAAAAGGAAAAAAATTTTTCGATTCGTATTTAAATAATGTCAAAACACAACAGAAAAAGGAAAAATGGGAAAATGATGAAAGATGACGGGGTGGATGAAAAGATGAGGAAATGTTAAACACATCCAAAGTTCCTCTACCTATCAAACTCCTTTGAAAAACTTTGCTGCTGTAACTACTCACAATCGTTTCAATACCTCGATACTTCGATGATGAAACGAGCAACCCCAAAAACAAGATCAAAAGCCAGAGAACCTAAATTTTAGATTCTCAGCAAAGTTCCGCTTCAAACTACAAAAAAGGAGGAAAACCGGAAAGAGATTCCGGTCTCTGGCCTTGGCAGCCTCTTCTTTTTATATGTATACTGCACGGAAAACATTTTTTGTCAGGGAAAACTTTTTCAATTTCCCCGAGGGGTTTAATCGCTGATTAACAGACTTTTATTTATTTATTTATTAAAAACTGTAATTAAAAAAGTTATAACGTTCAGCTTTTCTGCTGCTGTTGTTGTTGCTGTAGTTGCCGTGCTTACGATTCTGTGAAATTTCATTTGAAAACAATTTTTATTCCTTTCTTACTCTCTCTCTCTCGCGAGATCGAACCTTTTCCGGTTTTGTATTTCATATGAAATATAATTAACAAGATGATCGAAAAGGCCATGTTTTGACTTTTGATGGGACGAAGAGGAGAGGTAGTGGGACAGACTTCAAAAGCTGATCCAAGGTTTGGGTTGAGCCTGAAACTGCTTTTCAGTTCTCAAATGGCTCTCTTCTGTTATTGCGGTGTTGTTCTTACTTCCGATTCCAACGAATTAATCCTCCCTCTACTTCCGGTTTTAACAAATCATTCCTCTTTTACTTCCGGTTTCAACTAGTCGATTTTCCTTCTTTTCCGGTTCGAAGAAATCGATTTTCCTCTACTTCCGGGTTTTCATTGCCCGTCACCTGACTTTTGTTTGTCTTCAGTTTGTTGACCTCGGGCTTAGAAATTTTTCCGCTGTTCTTCGGTGACAACAATGACGCAGTGGGCATGCATCATTAGTTCCTAACGGTCCTAATTTACTTCCGGTTGTTGTTTGATTTCTGTTTATTAAACTTAGTTTTCTTTCTTTGTCGTTTGTTTTTGCTTGGATTTCATCAGTTTGTCAGCTTATTGTTTGAGAAATCTGTTGGCTGTGGTTGGTGTCTTGGTTTCGCAAGTGTGTCACATTGTTTGTAGTAATACTAAACTCACTTCCCGTTAGTGTTTGATCTGTGTGTGTTCTACTTTCGGTTTCCTTTCACTTTTCCGAGTCTCAATCTTTTCTTTTTATTCTTCGGAAAAGATAGCAAGATCGAGAGCAAAGGAGACGGCTAACTAATCCGTTTTTGTCAGCAAAACTGGGTTGGGTCAAGATCTAATATTTCAATGACTCAAATCAACACCTTGACTGAACCTTCCAGATGACCTTTTTTGGTCTGACTTCTTTCTCATCCGTTCACTTACTGTTAAATGAAGTACGATACAGAGGACATATTGGTGGGAACACTTCCCACAATACTTTCACAAAAAATTTTATGTAAAAGAAAAGATTTGCGGAAACCATAAGATAAAATGAAAAACCAAAGCCTGTTTTCAGTATAGAAGAGTCATTTTGACTCATTCCGAAGTTCTAAATTTGACATAAAATAAAATTGTAAAAGTAACTGGGAGAAGAGACGAAAACCCAAATTTACATGAAGACCATATCTCCACAGAAGAAAAGAACACAAACCAACACTCAAAATGAAAGAGAGAGGAAACCGGAAACGGGGTTAGAGCGACCGTGGGAAAATCCTAAAAACTCAAACGTCACAGAAATATAATAAAAAGGGAAAATTGAATTTTCCTTTGCTTTCCACTTTTCCAGGACTTATCATAAATCAGGAATCAAAACCCAAATCGAATTTTGATATTTTTTGAACGTCCATTTCATTCATCATACATTTTCCATCCACCGCCCTCTCTCCCTCCTCCTTTTCTGCGTGGAAAATTTCTTACTTTCGCATTTCAGAAGGAAACCCCCTCTCACTCCTCCTGTTGGGAAAATCTCACGCAACCCATCAAAACCCGTCGACGTGACCCACTCCCTCACCTTCTTCAAATTTTCCGAAACCTTTTCTGCTAATAAAACACCGAATCATCTCTCCTGTGTGTGTGTGTTTTGGACACCACTGAAAACCATCCGTCGAATTTTCCCGGACTAATTTAGAAAAATGATCGCTTTTCTTCCTTGTTATAGAAGTTAATTAATATTTATTGACCTAATTAATTTTTTTCCTCTTTCTCATCGGAGAGTTATAATCCCCTCCTTCCTCCAAAAAATAAATAAATAAATAAAAATTTATTAGGTTATGTTGTTCCGATAATATATATTCTGTTTTAATAATTTTTTTTAATTACTTTTGTTGCGCTTTTATTTATTTATTTACTTTTATTTACATTTGTATCTTTTATTTATATCAGTTTAGTTCTTTTTGGTTACTGGCCAGTCTTTGTTTTATTTATTGACTTATTAAACAGTGCATTTTATTTATTTATTTGATTTTTGAGTATAACAGAATACGGAGGGAAGGGTCACAGAACTCGCGACTATAACTTCTAATTTTGGAAATCTGTGGTGTAATGGTCAAAGCGTTCGACTATAGAAGTTATGACTATAGTATATCATACGGGAGGTCTATGGTATAGTGGTTTAAGTGTCAGTCTAAGAACATATAGTCGCGAATTCAAATCCTCCTCCTTCCGCATCGTGTTATACTCAAAAGGATGGAAAACGAAATTAATACTATATTATAAGACTACTACAAGTAGAGACTATATTGGAGTTCTAGAGTCATACTCTTGTACCTATATATTCTACCTAACAATGTCTATCTCATACATTGTATTGGATGCATACCTGTCATTCCCAATGATGTTAAACCTGATTAAAAATCAAAAACACTTTTTTATATTATATAACTATATTGATTATAATATAAGGAATCACTTTAAATTTACAGCGGGCTATTACTATAAAATTGGAAATATCCGGTGTTAGCTCTTTGGTGACCGTTTGGAATTGTGACACACAAACAAACCAAAATGGTGCTCAGGTTACAGCAGATCCACCGGGGACGATCTCAAAGCTTTCAGATACTACAACCTTCTCCTATAATGAGGGTATATATAGAATACTCTAGAAGGTTCGAGATCATTATTAGCTTTCGGTGGAAGATATAAAACATAAGTTCTGTGATTATTAAGTGTGGAGGTTAAACACAGAATTTTCTTGCCATTGTGCAATTTATAGTTTTGGCGATGACCTCCAGTTCTTCCCATTTTCACGGATGACACGTTCCAGGGTAATCTTTTCCGACAATCTCCCTTCAACTGTGTCCTCTTGCTTTCCCAAAGAGGACGTTCGTCCGGCAAGTCCTCCATACCGTTGTAGTGTGGTTACCAGCTGCTTTCCTTTATCCTGTCAAGCTAACTATCATGGCCTCTCATGAATTGGATGACACCAAATTCAATGACACCATGTTTCCATGTACTAATATTTATTTTTCTTTGTATGTATTTATATATTGTTAAATGTTTACCTGTGTATAAGTTTTATTTATTTTGATTCGATGGATTTATTATAATCCTCAGTCTTATTTATATAATTATATTATTTTTGTCATTTAAATTAATATTTGTTTCTTGTTTATATCTGTTTGTTCTATGTATTAGCTAGTTTTCAGCCGTCTGTATTTATTTTTTAGACTTTCCTTTATGTATTTATTTATGTGGGAGGTCTATGGTGTATTAGTTAAGTCCCAGACTAAGAAGTTATAGTCACTAGTTCAAATCCTCCTCCGGTAGTCTGTTATACCCAAAAAGGATGAAAAACGGGATTAAAACTCAACTATTGAATATAACTGTACCTATATATATTTATTTATTGGTTAGTTTATACTTATTATACTTATTTATACAGTTATTTTGCCTCTGCTCATCCATAAACGTAGGCGAATATTCGAGGAATGCACGTAATGAAATTTATATTTTGTTCTTATTACTATTATTATTATACAACGGTATAAAATTATGTTTCAGTAGTGTTTAATTTGCATAAAGCAACTATAAATAAATAAATAGAATGTATATTAGTATTTCAAAGTCTTGTTTCTTTGGATGGGGCGGGGAATGAAGGAAGAAAAATAAAAAATGAAAACTATTTTGAATATCATCTCCGGTTAAAGTTCTTTTTTTGTTGCCCAGAAAATTTTTTGCATATTTAAAAGGAGGTGAGGAGAGTTGAAAGGTGAGGAGAGAGGAAGGAAAAGGAGGAGAAGAAAAGGAACCTGTATCTGTAAAAAGTCTGGGAAAATAAAAATTCAACCGAAATCTCTTAAAAGTTTTTAAATTAACCTTATGAACTTATGATGTCTCTCTCTCTCTCTTCTCTGACTTTTACTCTGCTTTCTTTTCCTCCCTCCTTCTTCTTATTTCTTTTCTTTCTAACCTTTTTCTCTGTCCTTTTTTAATTTTTCACGGCAACGTTTTCTTGCTTTTTTAAAACTTTTTTTTTTGACTTGGAGAGGGAAGGGTAGGAATGAGCCTCACCCCAGACCTCCTCGGTTTTTTGAATTATGCAAACTAAAAGCTCAAGACGAAAGGCAATTATGATAATGAGTGCATCTCGATGCATGCCCTTTCCTTCCTTCCTACCTACCATCTCCACGTTTCTCTCCTCCTTCTCCTCCATCCTCACGTCTCTTACCTTTTTCCTGTATTTTATCTTCTTCTAAATTTAATGGCTGAGTAGAAGATGAGAGAACAAGTTTATACAACCACTTCAGAAAAGCTCTTAACTGTTACGATCTTTGGTTTAAAGCTCAACTTTTGAAGAGATCGTTGCGAGAAGATTTAAAGACACAAATTTGAAGGAAAGAACAACAGACAGGCTCTTAATGGCTACAACGAAGGGAAAACAACAAAAACGAAACCCAACAAACCAGAAATCAGTGCTACCAACAATTTCCCAAACTCATATACGAGACTCCTTCACAACAACATCACAACATCCCATGAAAATGACCAAACATCCGATAACCACCCAAACCAATCAAACCAGAGCTACCAACTAACAATCCAAATACCACCGCCTTCAAAATTATTTAAACACAACAAACTAAAACTAAGTTTTTGTTTTCTTTCATTTCAGGTGAGCGTTATTCCCGACAATTATACTTATAAGAAAAAAAGCTTTAAACACACGACACACAGAAAAACAAAGAAGAGTAAGTCTTTTGACTCATTTAACAGAATATTTATAAATATATTAATATATATATAACACATACCGATTTAAAAATTAAACTCTCAGTGTTATATCAAAGTGAAAACCAAACATTTTCGTATTCACTGCCGTATTATAGGAATAATAAAAACGACGCTATAAAAACGCTATAAAATAAGGGGAGAAATTATAGTATAAATTCGTTTTGGCCCCACCTAGCCCCAGCCCTCGTCATCTTTATGACTTTTGGAGAAAAATTCGAGTCACAAATATTAATAATTTCTTTTATGGAGTCAGTATAACCTTTTCGCCTACGTCTAAAATGATAATTCTCGAAAATTATACGTAATTGATTGAACTTGAGTAGGAAATATGTAACAGTATAATTATTATAATGATTTCATGAGTGGTGGGTGCTACTATTATACTGGAGGAGAGAGGAAGGGATTTTATGATGGGAAACTCTATTTGACGGGAAGAGACAGGAAAAAAAATTTCTTTTCCTCTTCGCTCTCCGCTCCTTCCCGACTCTCCACTTTCCCCAGTTGTTGTCGTTGTTCCGGTTCGGTTAATGGCTGACTCTCATTTCCGGTTCTGGCTAATTTATCGATTGCTTTTGTGGTTTTTATTTGCAACGTCGGAATGGCGGTCGTGGGAATTGTCATGTTTTTACGGTTTCCTGCCCTGTGTCCAGCTGAAAATGTCAAATTAATTGTTTGTCGTCTCTTTTGGGTCGTTCGTTCATAGCGTTGCCCTCCTCCCTTCCTCCCCCGTCAGCAAACGTTTGCAGGATAGCCAAAGGGGATGGGTTTGGTCACCAGGTTTTAGAGTCTCTATTCGCTGTTGTTCCTCTCGGTAATATGTTTTGGGTTAAAAGTTAACTCTCATCTAGGTTGGGTTGTTCCTATCTTTCGTTTCCTAATTTTATAGACCTACTTAAGGCTTAGTTTATCTTAGTCAGACGTTCTGTATCAAAAATGTACGATTAGACACCATAAACTGTGAGAAAACAAAGCCGAAACCACAAGAAAGCAAAATAGAAAACCACAAAGAACCAATAACATCAGATAAAAGATGAGAAAAACCGAGGAAGAAGATTAAGACGAGTAAGACACACTACAAACCACAAAAGTAATCAGAAGACAGGACATTTCATCCAAGTATTAAAGGAAAGAAAGATGAGAGAATGTATCCCCGAACCGAAAACCAGCATCTGGTGATCGCACATATACCACCACTCATTCACTTCTAACTAAATCTCCTTTTCCAAACCTCCAAATAACATTTCTTCAACTTCATCCCCTCCTCCCCACCGGTCCAATATTTCAATTATCACCCTTCTGACTCGTAAATAGGACTTTTGTCGGCAGAATCAAATTCTCACAAATTTCCCCAGCCATCAGATAAAATAATCCGAAATAAAAAGAAAAACGAACGAGGATGAAGAGCGGAGAGGAGGATTGGGGAGAGAAGAGAAAAAAGAAAAACGGAAAAGCTGAAACGAACCAATCTTCCGTTTTTACTGCAAATGGAAAAATCCCCTCCGACAAAATTGGTAGACGACGTTCGCGAAAATGAAAAGGAGAAAAGAAAGAAAAATTTTGAGAACAAAAAGAAAAAGAAAAACGAGAAAGAAAAACCCGGCGGAAGTAAGCTATTGTGTCGGAGGAGAAGAGGAAGATAGAAGGGGGTGGGGCGGCGGGGGACGGAAGTGACGTAAGAAAAGAAAAAATCTATTAGCCGGTCTCCATTACAATTTTCCGATTTCGGCAGGGGGAAAGGAAAAAGAAGGAAATTTTCCGAGAGAAAATTGTCTTGACATTTCGCGACGGAAAGGGAAATCTGTCGCACAAAAAAAACCTCATCATTTCAATTTGAATGAGGAGATTTTCTCCCAGCCTCCCTCTCCTCTACTACCCCCCATCGCCACCTACCTCATGAAAATCTTGTTTCTCTTTTCTTGGTCCAGATTTTCTTCTTCTCCATCAACATCAACATCTCTTCCGACCAGTCTTACCGACTCCCTCTTCAGGTTTCCTCACAGCCTATCTCAAAAACAATTATTGTTGCCTTATCCATTGTCCTATTTTGAGGACAGAAGCTTATTCCATCTATTTTTGGGGCCTTGTTGTACCTGGGAGATGTACTGGAAATTCTGCTCAATGGTTACAGTTGTAAAGCTCTTATGGCTGGATTGCTGGTAGTAGTCCTAACCATCTATCCCATTCGCAGGTATATAGACAAACCCTTTCTTACTGTCCTGTATATAAGACACTGTAACAATGTCCTGTATTAGTATGTCAAAAGCTCTCTCCCCCTCCCCCAAATTTCACCACAAAAATCAAAATTCCTCACAAAACAAATTTTAAACTGCACAAATTGATAAAGAAATAACTTATTAAAACCATTTTCCACATTTATTTATTTATTAACTAATAACAAACAACCTATGTAATCATAAGTATTAATAACTGTCATATGTATACGCCATTTGACATGTTAAAACTGTTTTGTGGTTATGTTCAGTGCTGGGATTGAGTTCAGTCATAGATGAACTAACTACACCCTTTTCAAAATTCATTCCGGGACTTTTAAGTTGATATACTATCCGTTCATGAGCTGTAAAAAGCGGAAATAAATCCGGTGAAGCCATTACTTCCGGTTTTATAGTCGTTAATTTACCTTTGACTTAAATTCCTTTTTGAAAAATGGAAGGACATTCCCCGGGAAAAAAGGCCCAAAATGGGTTATTAATCATTCATTAAAATATTGTAATTATGATAATAATATCAATTAGAGTTATGAATTATTTATTAAATAAATGAAATTAATAAGTTAAAATGAGTGAAATGGAAATTGTTGAGGAGAAAGTTTTTATTACTTCAAACAAAGCCAATCGAAAGTTCAATTTATTTATTGAAACCTTTTTCATAAATTATTTATTTATTGTTGGTTTTTGGGTTGGTGATGTCTTACAAAAGAAGGAAAGGTTGGCAGGGTTGTCCAAGAACTTAATTTGATTAAGTTGGCTGTAGTTACTAGTACAGAAAAGCTGGAGAAAGGGTGGTGTGCTTTCTCTGGAGCAAATACTGAGGTGTTGTGTTTTTTAGCCATGTCTATGTTTGCTGTGGTTCACTTTTTGATTTTTGCTACAATTAGGTCTGTGATTGGGTATTCAAAACACCTAACCAGTAAGCCCCAGATCCTCTGTTAAGGGGAAACTTAAAAGTCAGATTATAACACAACTTTGCTTTGGTTAAGATCTTTAAAAAGATTCGGGCCAAAATACGGTGGATTAGATTTTTGCTGGCAACAGAGCAAACACTAGATATCCTGAACATTTTTGCTGTGCCAAAATTTTGTTCAAATGAAATTTCACCACGTTTACGTTTTGCTGGAGTTTAAATTTTTACTACGAATATCTCTATGCATTGAAACAGTAGCCCACTAAGCCCAGAGGTTGAAAACAAGATTATAACTCAACTCACTTCTGCTGTTGTTAGGATTTGACCCAAAATCTGATTAATTCGATTTTTTAGTGTCAATACAGCCAATTTCGGTTTTTTTCCAAAGCAAATCCTTGATACCATGTCCATATTGCTAGGTCGAAATTTTGTTCAAATGAAATTTCACCATATTTGTGTTTTGCTGTTGTTTAAAATTTTGCTAGGATTAGAAGCCTGTTCTTAATTGGTCAAAGCGCCTGACTACCGAAGTAATGGTTGAGAGCTCCAGCCTCTTCTCACATCCAAGACTGAAGGTATTATTATAACCCAACCTAACCCATTTTTGGTACGGTTCCAAAGGGACAATTGTCATTCGGTTGAGGTATTTGCCTAATAGATATTTGGGGGTTTGTTTGGCTGTAGTCTATTGACTTACCTTTTTGCTATGAACTATTACTGCTGAAAGGGCTTTGCTATGATTATTATAGGTTGAATCTGGGTAAGCTAAGTTGATTTCTTATTTACCTCAGAACTTGGATAAGATGCTGCTACGGTCCACACTATTGCGGTTTCACATTACCTGAAATAGATCAGCAACATGGTAAGTAGTCTTAACAAGGTTCAAAAGGAAATAAGCCCCAATATGAACGGGCGAACACAAAGACCTTCAATCGCCACTGCCAGTCATCAAAAATGAAAACCTCTCCTCAGGTACAGACCAACATTAACCCAACATGAGAGAGGCAAACACACTCCCCAGCCCCTCTTGGAAACAAAAGAGCAAAACCAAAAAATTTACAACCCCCTAACAGCACCACAGGAGTATGGCTCATCTAGACAAAACCCAACACACACACGTGTCACGTGATAATTTCACTTTTTATTTTGGAGCTTTACCTGAAAGGTTTCCTTCTAGTGTGTGTGTTGTGTATGTGTACCAAAACCAAAAATTTTCCAGCCGTCCTCAATTATTTCATCGCCATAAAAAAACCAAGATGGCCGGCGAGAGAGGAAAGGCATTGAATAGAGTCTGGGGACATGTTGAAGATGGGGGGCGGGTGAAGGCGTTGAATTTTCCCCGCACTATAACTTCGCGTGAATTAATATTCAACCTCCATCTCGGTAATGAATTTTTATTTTTGTTTTCTCTTTTTGGGGGATGGGGGTGGGTGGCGACAGGATCCGGTACGCCGTTTAAAAAAACCGGATGTCACGAGCTTTTTCCCGCTTTTTTACCCCCTCATATAAATAAGCAATTAAACATAAAAATTTTTTTTTCTACGTTAAGCAAACTCCTCAATTTATTAGAACCAGTTGCAATTTAGAAAACAAATTTTTTAGGCTCGACTCACTACTATAAAGTCTCCTGGAAACCTTGCACTAACACTACAACCCACCATATTTGAGATTCTATGACGTCATAAAAGACATGTCACTTGCGAACCCGGCTTTCTAACTCCTTCCAAAGCTCACCGGTTTTGAGGTTAATGTGTCAATTATGAGAATAAGGGAGAAGGACTGCTTCGTTGACAAAATAGGACCGGGTTAAGGGTGGTGGTTAAGTTAGAAATTGAATGAAAGTTTTGAAAAGGCGGATTTAAGGGTTTGAGAGCTTTCAAAATCATTCGGTTGACTGATTGTTGAATACTGTAAGGTTGGTGAAGGGTTTGTTGAAGGCACGACTAACAATCTAACATCAAAGTTTTAGAGATGGAACGGCCAAGGAAAACTGCTGATAAGCTCAACAAGCTTTCTATTGGTGGAAGAGTAGTGTTCGTGTCTTTTGCTACCACAAGTCTTACCCTAGTAGGGTTCACTCTCAACAAGGCTGTTCTGGATATCAAAATCTATAAAGACTACACTTCATTTACTGATCTCTGTCCGGTTATGTACTGACTACGCTGATGAGCAGTGTGAGGGTGGGATGGACTCTATATACCAAAATCCTCTTCCAAGTCAGGCCAGTAAATTGATGAGATGGTGACAACAGAGGCACATCGCTTGGGGTAATATGAATATAATCCTTCTTTGAAGTGTGCATTACTTTTGAAATGAATTTATACCCCCAGTAAAGCTCTTCCAAGTCAGACCCACACCCGGTGATAACAGACCTTCCCAATTGACTTTTAGAGGAAAGAAAGCTAATCAGCCCGACGGGTGGAGGGAGATACCAACATAACCGTTCATATTTCTCCATTTAACCGGAAGTCAGCTCTGATTCCTCTGCCTAATCAGTTTAAAGACCAAAAAAAAAATCATATCCTCCTCTGTCCTTTTTGATTAGCTCAATCGAAACCAAATGATTACCATTAAAACTTATCAATCGAACCGGATACAGTACTAACAATAGCAGAAAAAAGGGAAAAGAGAAAAAAAGGTTCCTCCCTCTTCCTCCCCCGCCAAAAATAAATAAATTGCTACAAAATAAATCTTTTCCGGAAATTGTAACTTAAATCTCTCCTAAAATAACATTATTACATCCTCCTGAAAGTTTTCCTAATATTTAACGTAACATGGAAGGAGAGGAGAACGGAGAGACGGGAAAGGAGGAGAGTTGAAAGAGAGACGGGAACGGTTGGATGGAGGATAGGGAGGAGAAGTGGATAAAAAGTTTTTTTTTTATTTTGCCGACGAGCAAAAACAAACTGAGATTAGAATATTGCCTTAATTTCTCGGGAGGCAGAAAACCTTTTCGAGTCGAGTCGAGTCCGATGATATAAACAAGCAGAAGGGAAAACGTAGATAAGCCAAAAGCTAATATTCTGATTATGTTTTGCTAAATTTGAGATTTCGCTTAATCCAAATAGTAATCTCTAATCTCTTTATTGGCTTTCACTTTAGTTTGATATTCCTGAGAGAAAGGTGAAATATGTGGTGTTTACGTAGGCGCGATTCATTTTACAAGACCATCAATTTTCAATTCTCTTTCGGATTCGCTCTTGAGATTCCCTTGTTTTCTGGCATTGTTGTCGTGACCCTGTAACAAAGTGCAATTCACATTAAGAGAGGTTAAAGATGAATCCCCCTTACAGGAGCGCGTATCTAAATGTGTTTGAGGATATGATTACAGCTAAACTCATTGGTCTGTGATCCAAATAATTGTTTTTGGTGCACGACCGTAATAATCTTGTGGAATAGTATTCAATATCCCACTTGCTATACTCATATATTGTACATATACACTAACTACAGTATGATTGATACATTGAAGTCATTTTATTATTAACCTACCCTCGGGTCATTAGAGGGGTGTTGTGTTTTTTAATCCCTTGCACTCCACGCCTTTTTTGAGGATTCTTGTATTATTTTTGGATAACTTCTTACTCGTGGTTTAAAATCATAATATATAAAACATACTTTTATAAAATTATAACATTGGAAAAGATAAAGTCGAGAGATTAAGCGGATGTTTTACTTTTATGAATTTTAACTTTCAAAGTTTGTGCATTATTTGTGAAATGAGCATTTGATAAAATTGTGCAATTTTTTAACCTGAATTTCGGGTCCAACTGTGCAATATTTATGAAATGAATCTTCTATTAGTGTGCAATACTTATGAAATTAAAGTCGTTTTATTCCTACAACTTTCTACTCCAAAACCATTTTTGAAATACAGTCTGGCTTATGGTTCCCATTTAAGATCAAACAAGAAAATCTCAACTTCATATTAAGGGATATAATTCTAAAATAAAAAGTTATACTGTAATTATTATAATCATAAAATTATACAAAAATAATTTAGAAACCCGCTCCAAAGAAAGAAAACAAAAAAAGTCAACACATCAACTCGAGTATTGGTGAGTGAGAATCACCCCCCCAGTGCAAAGGGTTAATGATTACAACAGTTCAGGACGATGGTGTGACACGTTTTCAAAATATGACAATGAAAGTAACAAGCTTTTGAACTGCTTAAGAAAAATCCCTAAATAAGATAACAAGAGTTAATTCATTAGCGAGGTCAACGATTCCACCATCCTTCCCCTAAATGGTGTTCCAGAGGCTGTACATGCCTCCCGAGGCTAACAAATAGCTCCATGCTTAAGTCACCCAAGGGCACTTTCATCCTCTTTCATAAATATTATTGATCGCAGTGCTGGAACTTCACTTCACGCTCAACCAACCACCTGTCACAGGTTCAAAATTGGTTCATCATAAACCCCGACCTGTCCTTCCTCACTCTCTCAAAACTGGTTCCCTCAGGCATTTGTATCTCCCGAGGCTAGTTAAACTGCTCTTAATTCACTCGGGGGTACTATTAAATGGTTAACAACAGCTGTTGGTATTGTTACTAGTTTTGTCTCACCCTCAGATCTTGTTTTACGCGATGTAAATGTTTTATCTAAAAATCGCATTAAAAGAGCCGTCAGGTTGGTGGAATGAAGTTGTGTGTCTTCTACACATCTTAGAACGAATTTGGTGTTATCTACGACTTGTTCGCTGTTGGTTTCGATTAGTATACATCCATTAGCACTCTTAGGTAAGGGACGAGAGGCAAAATTCAAAACAAACTCAAACTCCTCTCACAACTCACATCCTCAGCAAGAGGTTTTGGTTCTAGACTGGCACCCTCTCCAGTGAAGAAGGATTTTCCAGAGAAGAAGATGAAAGCGAAAGAGAGTAAAACGGACAAGAGGAGAAAAATTGTAAAAGGTCAAATAACTGTAAAAAAAAGGAAGATGGCGGACTTTCCCTGGCTTCTTCCTCTTTTATTGATATTTTTTTAATTAGCAATGTTTTGACGGGTTTCCTTCTTTTTAATTCCTTTCACCGGCAGAGTTTTTAATTTTTTTGAATCAGGGGTGAGAAGAGGGGGATGAAAAGAAGAAGAGAAAAAACCGAAGAAAGAATTCTTGTCCTTATTCATACAACCAATTTTTTTTTATCTCAAAGACAAGACATCAAAGAGCGCTAGGATTTATTTTATGATTCGTGATGGTACTTGTGGAGAATTTTATCTAGTTCTCATCTATTAGATAGATAAGCGTGAGAAAAGTCCAAAATGAGACTCAGGTATTTGTAACCATTTAAGTTGCTACCTGCAAAAATTTCTGTTGGTGCAAGTGCCAATCCAAGAAGGATTAAGATAAACGTGATACACTTTGATGATGAAAGAAGAGTCTTAAGATGGCTCCTAGAGAAACCAAATCGATTGTCGCTCATCTATAACTAGTCAAAGATAGAATTGAGGAAAATCAAAAATGGAGATGAGAAACCATAATGACCAAGACCAACAGCGAACAGAACTATGGTCAGGGAGTCATAAATATGTAGAATATAATACTTGATACCGAGAATACCAAGACAAAAAACCGGAAGAAGAACTGGGGTAGCTTCGTTGTCACTGGAAGAAGGCGACTAAGATGGCTGTCAGAAGAACAAAAGTAATATAAACAATACAGAGAGAGAGACGACGACGACACATCAACTAGAATTTATTTTCTCATCCAACAGAATCAGAAGTTCCAACCAATCTTTCTCAAATATGAGCCAGAGTAGTGTTACAAACACGGTACGGATGGATAAACTTATAAACAAAGACTCTGAAAGAAATGCGATGAAAATATCAACAAAGAAGATGCAGCTGAAGAACTCAACAAAACAGAACATTAGTAGTGTTAACTTCTAACTGAACGCGATTTGTATTGAGAGCGCTGTAGTCAACGTTATCATATTAATATAGAAGTTTTACTACAAACTAGACGCTGATGATTTGAAATGGATAAAATTCCTAAGTGAAATATATACTAAGAGATAATATACCAGTACAAATACTTCTCCGTTCAGTTTATCTAGAGTTGGACCTTCTGGTACATTTTCTCCAGGTGACCCTGTTCTAGATCGTTGTTGCCTCTGAAAGGATTTTCATATCCTGCAGTATCTTCGACGACCATGTTTTAGGTGACCTTCCTTGGCTACGTCTTCTAGTTAGGAGATCGAGAGCCATCTTGACAAAATAGTCATCTTCGTGACCTTCGTTGAGCCCCGGATGTACTGGCTATATGCCTTATCGAGAAACATATCTCTGTATACTGCTGTAGCTATTCAATAACTTTTTCTGAGACAAGATGCCGTGAGAGAACTCTTCGTACAGATGGTTTAGTAGGCAGCTGAAGAGGTTAGGGGATGGGAAAGAGAAACCTTTCTATCAATGACCTTGAGAAACTTAGTTTCTAGCTTTCACAGCTTCTGAGGCTTGATGTTGGACATAACTCTTTGTAGTTTCAGTACAAACGACTTGAACGTGGCAGAAGGACCTGAAAAATAAGCAAAAACCTGTCTTTTACAATTTCTGCTTCCTTTCGTGTAACTCGAATTCTTTTTTGTTGTGTTAAAGTGACACAATCACACAGAAGAGTAGTAAAACCCTAAAAGGTCTCTAGTGAGTGTGGAGATTGTTGAATCAAAGTAGATAAAATTAATTTAGTAGTAGAGAATGAAATAAATACAAATATGAGTCCAAAACGACTATCTACTGCTGTAGCTACTCAGTTCTACTCTCGTTTGGCCGTAGCGTAACGAACTTCCCCAAAACAGCAAGTCATCACTACAAAATCTAACAAAAACCAGTTTACAGATAATAATCGATAGATAGAAACAAGGTCGGATAAAATGTCAGGGGAAAAAATAAAAAAGGTTCACCAACAAAAAAAAAGAAATTTAAAAGGAAAACCGGAAGGAACAAGGAAACTAACCGCAGGGAAAAAAGAAGCGATTACGTCACAGTTTTCCCCCCGAAGAAAATTTGCGTCTTTGACGTAATCAGAACAAAAAAAAATTTTTTCATTAATCATAGTGACGTTGGAGGCCTTGCCTTCGCAACCTTTTGCTGACCTAACTTTGTCCCGGGCTAGGATTTAATGTTAACCGACTTCTCTCTCCTCCTACCCAGTCTACTTTGTCTTCTGCCACGACACCTGGGTGTGACCTTCAACCACGACAAAAACGAAGGAAAGAAATCCCTTTCGTGTAAAAGTCTGAAGGCAGAAAGTTTTTAATCATTTTCAACCCCCAACCCCCGACGCCAAAGTATGGAAATCGAACCTTTCCTTTGCCTTTTTCTATTCTTACTCTGACAGGAAATTACTTTTGGGGGTTTTTGGCGGCAGTAGTGGTGATGGGGGGTGGTTTCCCCATTATAAAAAAAAGACTATATTTGTTTTCAGACTCCAAAAATTCAAATATTTCATCGCTTTCTTACCCCCCTTCATTCCTTCAACCCCCTCAAAAAATGTTTTATAATAACGAGAGACTGAATCTTCCTTCAGGGTGGGATAGGGGTTGAAAAAAAGGTTTTTTTGGTATTTTCTACCCCTCGGGTCTGGTGTCATTAGGAGATATATATTTCCATTTTTTTTGTTCGGGGAGAAAATTGGGGGTAAATTTGCGTCGAGGGACACTATCCTCTCTAACCGTAGAGAATAATTCAAACTACCCTCACCTCCTTCCTTCCTACCCCTTCTCGCTTTTACTTTTCATTTATTCAAAGAATTTTCTTTCCCATTTTCTCCAGAAAGAAGGAAAGTCTTACGAGTTCTACAGTAACCCAGTTCGCGACCCCCCAGCTCCCCAAACTCCTGATCTAATTGTTTCTACTGCGTAGGGTAGATAAGACCCAGAATTGGGCCTGGAGTTCATGGTGAGGGTGATGACCATCTTCGAAAATAGTTTTCTGACTTTAAGGCACTGTGAAATAAAGATGTGGAAGATGTGGGGGTTGGAACGCGTGTTTGTCACACATTTTATGGCTGTTGTCGTCGTCGGAATGATTCATGGATTTTTTTTATGCGATATTTTTATTACATCATCGTGGACGTGCAATATTCTGATCTTCTTGATACAACCTGAAAAGACAAACACAAATCACTACAAATTCGAAATACCAGTCTCACCTCATCTTTGGATTTTATATTATTATATATTCTTAGAATATATATTATTATATATATTTTTAGTAATCATTATTATAAAGAAATGTAACAAAAACGATTTTTCGATGCGGAATTCATTTTTCGCATAAAAAAATGCCATTGTCACAGAAATGTTTAAACGCGATTTGGTTCTTATCGGAGTTCAGTTGTGTGATATCACCTAAACATGGCGTCGGAGGGAAGTAAATACACGTGATAAGCACGTGGATATTTGGAATATATTAATATTTACAACACTGAGTCGGACGAAGTAAGCAGACGAGGATAGTTATATTTTTAGAGGTGGCTTTTGAATATATACCCAAAATATATATACTTAATCTTAAATAGTCTCGTTGAAATTGAATGGTATTGACTTCCGGTCGGGCTACCAACTTAGAAAAAAGTCTGAGGTGTCCAAACAGTGGTTGATGTCCCAAAGTGAGATTCCAAAACAAGAAAAAGACGAAGACTACCAAGAAGCCTCTTTCGATAGGCTAACCACCTCGAAAGCTTTTAATTCAAACACCGGAGGTGGGTGCGGAGGTAAGTGGATGAAGAGAACATCCCCAAGACCTCTGCTCCATCCGTTAAATTCTTAGCATAAGGTCAGCGGTTTCCATTATTGGAAAATTTGGTGTTAGGGCAAGCCATGCTCTTAATGGAGCCCAAAAAACAAAGAGAGAGGCTGGGAGGGGAAGGAAGAAGATGGAATCTACCCCCTTCCATCACACCCCCAACCTCTACCCATAAACCACGTTATAACCTCCTGTAAATATTTTAATGCCAACTGTTGAAGGGACAAAAAAAACAAGATGGCGAGCACACGTACGGTGGGAAATCCTTTTCCGGGAACTTTTCCTTCCTCAATTTTCATTTTCTTTTTCCCTTTTATCTCCTTCTTTCCTCTCATCCTAATCGAAGTTTTGTTCCTTTCTTATCTACTTTAGTCTTGTGTTCGTTTCCCCGGTTATCCGGATTATTTTCGGATTTATTTTTTAAGCTAAAATTCATGCCAGTTAATTGGCTGGAGAATTTCCCTCCCTCGTCGTCTTCCTCTTCTTCTTCGTCTCTCTCTCCATCTTTCTTTTTCTTCTTTTATTTCCCCAGACTTCCTTCTACTCTTCGCACAGTCCTCCGACTTTTAAATATGATTTATCTTCATCTTTCTGTCGGCTTTCTAGTCTAATTAATTCGTGACGTTTTTAACGGACAGGCGTCGGTTAGATAGAACACCCTCTTAGGGGTTCCTGCTCACGTGACTTCTGTCCCTCCGTATCTGAGAAGATAAGAAGAATCAACAGTTTGCTTTCGTATTAAAATTTATTCTTTGACCTACCTTTCAATCTACCTACCTGTCTGAACAAAAGCATTTTTATCTGCTGTACCTTTACTATCACTAAGTTAGTTTCTAGCTTTCACACCTTTCTGAGGCTTGATTTTGGACTTAGTTTTTTGTAGTTTCTGTTTAAGCGATTTGAACGTGGCAGAAGAACCTGAAAATAAGCAAAAACCCATATTCTTCACTTTCTGCTTGCTTTCGTGTAACTCTAATGCTTTTTTGTTATGTTAAAGTGACACAGTCGTACAGAAGAGTAGTAAAACCCTAAAAGGTTACTAGTGAGAGTGTGGAGGTTGTTGAATCGAAGTAGATAAAATTAATTTAGTAGTAGATAATGCAAAACACACAAAATCACTAGTTCGAATTAACTTACTCTTGACTTACTCTTAACTCTACACTTGATTGAGCCTAAACCTAGAAACCTTTACCCAACCTTTTTCTTAACTCAAGACTCCTCAAAAGACAGAATTCCTTTCCACGTAGACTAAGAAGAAAAGGAAATCACTAACATCACAAACGAAAACCAATCTGTCTCCTCCCCCCATTCTCTATATATGATAGATGAGACATTCTTCGTCGTCATGTCTTCAACGACCATAAGTGGAAGGTTCACAAAACGTCAGGAAGAAGATGATTGATCCTAATTTTCAATTTCTTCTTCTCCTTTTTTTGTTTTTCACTTTTCTGCCAAAGTCCACATTATTATTCTATCTCATATGTCCATATTTGCTCAGCTCTTATCTTAAAATCTCTAATTTTGAAAAGTTTGAAATTTACTTAACCTTTTCAGAGTCCGAGAGGCGGGGGAAAGCTTCCTCCAACCCCCAACCCTCCCAAAAAAAAAAAGGCTTTCAACAAACCCGCCGCCATTATCCTTAACAGTTCTCTCATCTTCTACAAATAAATATCTTCTTCCTTTCCTGTGGGGATTCCCCGCTCACGATCAAGCTCTTTTCTTCTGTCCTTCGTGTTTGGTCAGTTATAGAGCAGCTGAGGAAGGCAGGTTAAATGATCAAAGGAAATGATTGGTGAAGAGGAAACATCGATTGACGTGACGGATCTCCTGTGAAAAATGAAACGAATACATTTGAGAGTTAATCTGAAAATTAATTATCGTCACTGCTTAACCTCCTCTCTCCTCTCCTCATTTGCTGACTGGAATGGTGGAAATGGGATTAAATGTGAGGAAGATTGTTTTTATAAATAAATAAAAAACCTGGAAAATGAAAAACGAGGGAATGACAGTTGTGACCCAGAAAAAGAGAAGGCAGAGGAGCAAACCAAATTGTATAAGGAGTGTGTACCGTGTCACTACAACAAATTGTGTAGATTGTAGTACGGAGGTTGCACTTAATTCGTTATAATCGCTCTAGAGTGTGGATAAGCGATAATCCTGACGAATGAGTTTCTAGAGGGATCCTCTGGGTATGCACTCTTGAGGTTGGGCTTGGAGTCTAAATCATGAAACTGTTGCCGTCCACAAAAATAGAAAACACCAGGTAGTTAAAAGGTAGAAAGAACTTCACCTGGGATTCTTAACATAGTCCAAGATGATGACGATGGTGGAGCACAGAAAGCACAAAATGTAAAACAAATCTCGAAAGCAAGATGAACGACAAACAGCAATAACATAAAAAGAAGATGAAAAGCTACTCAGTGATTGGAAAGCGTGAGGAGAAGAAAAAGCGAGAGAGAAGGGTAGGAGGAGGAGGAAACAGTAAAAACAATAAAGGTGGTAACCTAACAAAATTTTTTTTTATTACTGTTGTAAAATGAAACGTAATGAACAGTGTTCGCTTGTGATAATGAAGTGAATTATTTTTCGGTAAATGAATAATGTAGTGTGCAGCCTACAACCCCACTCACCCCTACCCTACCTCCTCTCTGGTTCTCTTCTACTCTCTTAACTGGAAGGAGATGAAGAAGAATACACCAAGTTTTCTGTTCCCTTCTTTTAGGCAAAAAAGTAGCTTTCAATTGAAATTTTTATTTCTTGTCCTCTCTCTCTGTTATTGTTTCTCTGCCGCTCTCTCTCTTTTTATGTCCTTGTCTTAATCTTCTTTTTCTGTTGTTTTCTTAGTGTCTTCGTCTGTGACGTTTTTGCTGTATCTACTTGTCATTGCCTCTCTCAACATCCTATGACCGTCTTTCTCTCTCTTACTCTTCTATTTGTTCCTGCCTCTTTCTCTTTCGTTCCCTCTCTTTTTGTTGACTTCTCTCTGATTCTCCTTCTCCTTTTGTCAATATTTCTTTCTCTCTCTCTTTCCTTACTTCTTCCTGCCTCTCCTTCTTCCGTTCTCTCACTGTCTTTCTCTTTGAGATTTTTGCTGTCTCTTTTTCGCACTCCCTATCTCAACTTTCTGTCGCTTTCTCTCTCTTTCACTCTTTTCCTGCTTCGTACTGTTTCTATCTCTCTGCCTTTCCCTTTTACTCCATTTTCCTCTTTCCACCTCTTTTTGTTTACTTCTTCTTCTCGTCTTCTCGTTATTTCTGCTTTTATCTCTCCTTCTCTGGCTTTTTTAATTTCGCTTTTCTTATTTTATCACTTCAGCGGGAGATCTGTTGTGCACTGATTAAGCGCCAGACTTGAGGAGTTGTAGTCGTGAGTTCACATCCTCCTTCCGTATCCTGCTACACCCAAAGGTGAAAACGGGTTTAAAACTAAAACTAAACTAAACTAATTCACTTTTTGCCTCCTCCCCTCTCTCTTTGCTGTTTCCCTTTGGTACAAACTGCATACAAAACATAGTGTATAGCTTTTAATGACAAGAAAAGAATCAGAAGACGAGGAGAAAAGGAGAGAACAGAAGGAAAACGTCTAGCAAGCTAAGTAATTTTCTCTGATGAAAATTTCTTTCCAGGAGTGAATAAAAGCGATAAAAGCTTTATGCGCATGCGTCGTTGCTGTCTGAGACTTTTTGCTTTAAAATAAAAAAAAGATTGTTGTGCTCTAAATTTTAGTCAAGTCAGCAGTTTTGTTTTTACTTTCTACATCTTTTCTGAGTCGTAATGATATTTTTAAAAAATAATTTTGGTTCTAGAGAGTAGCAAAGGGGAGGAAAGAGAGAGAAGAGGGGTTTCAGCTTTAAGAGGATTGAAAGCACAAAAAAACGGAAAATTTTTCCTCTACAGTTCACCGCCTTCTTGCAGTCTTGCGTCTGTTTAGATAAAACAAAAAACTTGTGAGCTTTCATTTAAAAATTAATTTTCTTATCTTCTAAAGCTTTGAAGTTTCTTCTTCTCTCCGGCCCTGAAACTGGTTTCATAACCTTAACTAATTTTGAAATTATTTAAATTCGAAAGCTTTCCGGAAGTGGAGGAATCGTAGAGGAAAGACAAACAGGAAATTCGGTTAAATGAAGGGAAAAATGTTTTGTTAAGAAAAAAAGAAATTTAAAAATTACGATCAAACGGTTCCGGAAACTTGTTCCCGGGACGTTTTCCTAGGTCCCGTGGGAATCCGCATTTAAAAGTTCTTTAACTTAAAGTTTACTTAAGTAAGGTTCTATTACGTTAAAAGTTTCACTTTTCTGTTTAATCGGCGACAAAAAAAATTTTTTTTCTCTTTGTTCTCGGTGTTATTCCCGTGACGAAACCCTCGCAACTTGAATTCTTAAGTCAAATCCCAGAGCCGTGGAGGATGGCCTTCTCCCACGTCCCAACACAGATGTCCCTGCTCGGAGAAACGCTTGAAACAAAAAAAGCACTTAATCAAAAACAAGAACAGCATACATAACATAAATAAATAAATAATTTGTGATAAACGGTAAACCAATAAACCAACTATATGACCCAGGGATGAGCAACTCGCGGCCCGCCAACTATTTCTAAATTTATTTTATCGACTTTCTCCCATCAATATATTGTTATAAAATTAATTATAATAAAATGATAGTATATACTTAACCGAAACGATTTTTCGTGACGAGTTATTCACCTGCCGGCAACTTGTTCAAATATGCAATACGAACCGCCAAATCTGTGCTTCTTTGTGTTTGCTTCTGTCACACCATCAGTCAGATTGGTAAGCTGTGAACTAGCAATTTCAGCAAACTGAGCTGATCTAATCAAATACATAAATAAATAATAATAGAAACAATATGCATAAGACGCCATCTTTTGCCACACTTTGCATTACTTAAGAAAAAATTAGCTGAAATAACTAGTCACCCCTCCGTCTCCCAAAAAATTACCTGTCTGGTATTGATCATCACCCAAACTCTACCGGAAGTGAACAAACTTCATCCAGGTAGAAGAAGAAAGCACAACCAGGCACAAAAAGAACCTCCAAATGTGACCCACGAGCGAAAACATTCTCGAAGAAAGTCATAAACGAGAGAGAAGGAGGAAGGAGGAGAGAAGAAGGAGGAGGAGGAGGAGGAGGAAGAAGAGGTTTTTTGATAAGAGTAAACGAGAAAGGCGACTACCTTCTCGTATAAATGCAAATTCGCCGACGCTTAAGGGAGGATCTCGAAATAGTCGGGAAGAGGTAATCTGTCTCGGAAAAAATATATTTACGTGGAGGTAAGGGTGAGAGGGAGAGGAGGTTGTGGCATGATTGCAGTCTCTTCCCTCACTCTCTCCTCCTCTCTCTCTTGGGTTGAGGCCCGCCCTCAAGGCCTAAATTGGAAAATTTTTCTTTCTTTTCCGGGATACTCACAAATTACCTTTTTACTAGGAGAAAGTTATGGGAAGGGAGAAAGAGAGAGGGAGGGAAGAAGAACGAAAGAGAGGAAGAGAGAAAACGAACGCGCACAAAAAAATTCTTCCGGAAATTTATTAGAGTATCGGCTTCGGTCGACATATTTTTTAAACTGTTCGGATATATTTTTTCTGTTTCTTTCGGCTTTTGTTTTTCTTCCTTCCGGTCGGACGGGGGAAGAAACGGAAGGAAGGAAGTGAAATAGGAAGAACAAGTTCAAAGCCTCAGATTTATGAGGCAATTTAAGACATTAAAAACAACTTTTTTTTCTTGCAAGGGATTAGCTAAATTTGGTGTCTCCATTCATTTCATAAATATTTGTTGTAAAAAGGACAACCAAGTTTAGTTAAACAGATAGAAAGTAGAAGGAAGAAGGGCGCAAACATAAATTAAAGAACAAAGTTGAAATAATAGAATTCGAAACCGCCCAGAAATCCTGTAGGAACGATTCGGAACAGTGATTATTACCATCAGAACTCGTTTTACGCGAATGATTTCCTTAAAACAATTTTTCAGTTCCTCTCTTTGTATTTTATTAAAGAACTCTGACAAGGCGTTCAACAACAGTCATTATTATCGTCAGAACTTTGTTTGCGCGAATGATTCCAACCAACAAATTAAACAACAATGTTAAAACCGTCCAGAAATCCTGTAGGAGACCTACTTTTAGAATTCTTTTTACGCGAATGGTTTTTTATTAAAAATTTTTCAGTTGTACTCTTTGTATTTTGTCAAAGAACTCTAAGAAGATATTCAACAAACATAAATAAAAAACAAAATTGAAACCATAGCATTTGAAACCATTCAGAAATCCTGTAGAAACCATTCGAAGTAGTGATTATTACCGTCAGAACTCGTTTTACGCGATTCATTTCATTAAAACAATTTTCAGTTGCGCTCACTGTGTTTTATCAAAAAATTTGAATTCTAAGAAGACACTTCCGCTGTTGAAAATTTAATTTATGTTACACAACAGCACTGATTCTCATTTTGTGAAAAGTAAGTAGAAGACTCCCTTCACGTCCGATGACAAAAACCGGAAATAATGCTTTCCACACAGTTCGTTTCCGGTTTTTCCTTTTACGATTCCACCTTCTCAAAGGGCTGTTGGTTTCTGTATAAATCAATCCGTCATTTTGTTTTTGGTCTAAGGAGAAAAATCGATCGTGTTCACATAAAAGAAGGTCTTTGTCCGTTATCTTCTTTGTATCCCATCTTCCTTCCCTTCTCTCCTTCCATCATCTTCTTCTTTTCTTCTTTGATCATTCTTTTTTATTTTATTTTATTTAAATGCTTCAACAAATTTCATAAATTTCTTTCTTTCGAGTAAGACAAAGACAATTTTTTTTATTCGTTTTTCTTCTTCTTCTACTAGTCTTCGTTCCCCGTCTCTTTTCCGCCAATGACATGGCCACCGAATTTGATGACGTCATAAAAAGGTTTTTGAACTCAAATTGGTTTAAGTGGAAGAATGAGTGCCCTCGGTTCTCAAAGCTCCATTTTTATTTATTTATTTATTGTATGCTGTTCGTATCTTTTGTCTTAGTTCACCTTCGAAAAATGACACTGGCAATGTCGTGCCTGAGCCTGAATAATGGATGAATCGTCGATGTATTATACTATTTACTTATTTATTTTTAGTATGTTTTGTTTACTTATATTTATCTAATTGTTTACCTTGCTAGTTAGGGTAACTAGCTTAATACTTTTGATTTGATTGTATATTTATTTATTATTTATTTCTACTGTTTTGTTTGTCTATTTGATTACCTTCCTAGTAACGGTAACTAACTTTTAACTCACTACAAGGATAACTAACTTTAGTGATGGCATTGTATAACTTTTCAACTTAGGTTAGTTACCCTAACTAGTGAGGTAAACAATTAGACAAATATTAGTAAACAAAACAAACTAAAAATCAATGAATGAATACCCAATAAATAGTATATATACAATAGGAACTCATGTAGGATTATCTATGGTGGTGTTATCAATATATAATTTTATTTTGATGCATTGTTGTAGGTTTTATATATTTACAAATGTATATATATATTGATCGAATAATAAATTTGTACATACTTACCTACTCCTGTTGCTCTGGGGAGGACATAGGGCATCTAACAGCGGCAGAGCACGACGAAGACCCTAAGATTTGTTGCCTGCCTCTTCCTTCCGCCCTGCGGGTTATAAATTAGTACATACCTAACTAATCAAATTAGTTCTTCTATAAAAATGTGCATGCAGGTGGATATTACAAGAAAAACAGCAAATGGGGGCCAAAACTTTATAATAACAACTGAATATCATATATACTTTAGTCGTTCATATTATTATTCCTAACCTCTGTATATACAATCATACCGCAAAGATCCTCCATTTTCAAAGTGAATAACTATCATGAATGTGTGTCACATATTTTATACTGTTCGGAATGAGTACGACAGTAAACACTTTCTGTAGTGAACCCATCTGACCAACTACAGAATACCAAACACTAAAAAGAAAAGGGAGGAAGACTAACCTAACTAACAAGACACAGAAGGTTACAGTAAACCAAACAACAATGCTGGAGTTGGTACAAGATGAGGAGATTTACTAGCAGGGAAGAAGGCCTCTTAGGTTCAAGACACGATAACAGAAATATTTTCAATTCAACAGAGAGAGAGACTTTTCAAATTTCCAAACCAGTGACTTAAATCGCTGACGTAACGACCAAATAACGAGATGGATGTTCAATAACAAAAACAAGAAGAAATAAATAAACAAATCGAAAAGTAAACAGACAAGATGAAGAAAACAGGAAACGAGAACGAAAGGACGAAGACAACAACAACAACAACAGGAAATAGACATGGACGGCAGCAAAAAACGTTTAAAAAAAATTCAAACGACTAATTAAATTGCCTAATTTCCAGATGGAATCAAAAAAATCCCACCGCCCCCCGTGCTCATTCTCTTCCAACAGAAACAAAATCCTCGTCCGCTCCGATTACCGGAGTAAAACCGCCACGACAGGAGGAGGAAAGTCGGTGGTGGGGGTGGTTAAAAAACACAGAGCCATTCATCATGTCGCCATTTCTCCTGTCAATTTTGGGAAAATTCCGCGATAAATCGATTGACATGTAATAAAAGCGGTGATATCCACCTGGTCACGGGGACTTTCATTCTCATTTTTTTTTGTTATCTCCTATTACTGAAACTTCCTCGAACAAAAGGAGGTCACAAAAACCAAAAAAAACGACAGCAACAACAGGAGCAAAAAAAAAGAATAAACGGAAACAGGTTGCCATTGTTCGGGGGTTAAGCGAAAAGATAAATTTGGAGCGAGAGTGATAACGTTTTTCGAATTTCCGGCCCATTTTGGCCTTTTTCATTTTTTGAAGTTTGGTTTTGAAGTTTTTTAAATGAGTCTGCTGTCTGGGATGTTGGGGAAAAGAGTCCTAGGTTTGGGGAACCGGTAGGATGGGTGAAAAAAATGGAAATTTGGTTGCATACTAACGAAGAGGAAACAACAGAAATAAAAGTTGACGTCCTTAGTAGCTAAAGCAGAACCCCTCTATCAATAAAACCGCTGAAGGAATGATTGTAGGTGAAGTAGAATCTTCTAAAAACTTAACACAATCAAACCCAAACAAGAAGGCGGAACACAGAATAGAACATGGGTCGTCAGGAACCCAATCAACCTCTATTTTGTATAAGCTGCCTTGTATGGCTATAAATATGCTATTAATGCAGGCAGAAGCGAAGACATACATTCAACATCGCCATGTTCTTACGTCATCAACCTTTTATTCATACATAATTGGGTCCATGGGTGTGTACGTCACTCATAATCACGTTTTGCATCTCGTTCTCGTCATCCTTGTTTGCAAAATCCTCTCTGCTGTGTTCTCTTTTGTTTCTATTTCCCTTCTTTTATTCATCGACAACCTTTTGTCGGTTAATTTAGGTTGCTTAGGTTACGTAAAATTCTATTTTGAGGTTCGCTATTTTCGAGCGAGGAAACTTTTTTGTTGAAAATTTTCCGGCGAAAAACCAAAAACAAAGAATTTTATAAAGGAAACCGAACAAGATCTCCTTCCGTGAAGCACTATCTATACGAGAAAAAAAAGGTTTTTCCCACAAACTTTTCCACTAAAAATATAAAACAGAGAGAGAGAGAGAGAGAGAGAGAGAGATACACATAATCTTGGGTCCGGGGTATTGTTTCCCCAGCATCCAAGATCAGATCAAAAGAACAAAACACCTCGAGTTTCAAAACAATTGCCGGGACCGACCCTCAGGGTCCTCCACTCGAAAATCTACCCCGTTATAAATTTTTCCCCGGCAACGTTTTAACACCTAGAACAATTAAAGAAGGGTCATTCACCAGGGAGGAGGTAGAGGAGGCGAGGGGGCGGAACACAACAGGGAATAAAACACAACACACAACAGAAACAATGAAGTCAATGGTACAGGTCGGTGTTGGGAAACGAACACAAGAGAAGGAGTTTCGGGGTGGCGGGTGGGTGGTGGAACCGCAGGAAGTCAAAACGAAAGCTGAAAACGGGAATAAGGGTTGAAAGCGCGGGAGGGGATGGAAACCATAGACATTATGTCTTGGGGGATGAGCCGTAATCCGTGAATCCGCGCTCTGGGCTTCAGTTATTTCGCAATTACGACTGAAACTCTCCCGGAGCCGGGGATGCGATTAAGCGGAGGTGTCTCGATCGTTTCGCTCTGATCGCTCCTCCTCCCTTTCCTGTTTTCCTCTCCTGTCGTCCTCCCACTCTCCTGCGACTAAAATCGACTCAATCGCTAACCCTTTCATCACACATTTCGGAGAACACCTTCAAAATTATTACTCACCGACCTTTGGAGTGAGGAAGAGGACCTAGGGAAGGGTTGAAACCAAATTTTATTATATATATAACTACCCTTGTAATCAGGTATAAGTTGGCAACATTGAAAATACAACAGTTGCCCGTTTCCTCCGTGATCCAAAGTATATACCATCAACATTTTAAAATACCTATCAGCAATGATTTCTATATGACTGTTACGGGAGTTATATATGAAACCTTTGATGAGGTTCAACCCTGAAGAGAAAAAAGTTTTCCATCTTTTCCAATCGAGATTTCCTTCACAACTTCCGGTTTTAATGGAATAATCGAAAAGTTTTCCAACAAAGTCCTTCTACCCTCCTTCTCCACTCACTCACCTCCTCTTCGGTAAGTTTCGTGATTGATTAATGTATTAACCGCCCATTCGATATTTATGCAATTTGGATTTTCAGAAGAGATTTGCATAACGCCTTCTCACTCATCTTCTCCTCAACCCTCAGACCACAAAAGAAAAAGAAGAAGCGTAAAGAAGAGGTGAGGGGAGAGAGAAGAAGACAACATCTTCATTGGAGTTGAAGACTCCTTTTGAAAACGCTTTTAAATGAAACTTTATTTGACGTGACGCCGCGATGCCACCATTTTTTAGCCTGCCTCCCTGCTTGCTCACTTGCCTGTCTCTCTCTTCCATCTTGTCTTCATTTTCTCTTTTGTGCGAGTTTTTTTCTACGTTCTCCTCTTTTTTTAAATTTTATTTTTGCAAAAGAAAGAAAAGAAAGGGAGACTTTAATTTTCGTCATAACGATGTCAAAATAATTGGAAGGAAGTTTGACAAAGGAAAACTCTGAGGAATGTTTTTTATTATCTTTTTCCGTCTGTCTCCATTTTTGCAATATTCTGTGGGATTTGTGAATTTCTTCTTCTTCTTCTACTTCTTCTCCATTTTTTTTTGAAATTTTATCAAATTACGTCACGTTTACTTTTCTTTTTTCTTTCTTTTTTTATTTACCTTTTTCTTCCACCCTGACTCACTACCAACTTCCCACACCCACTCCCAACTGCGTAATTGTCATTATTAACATAACGTCTGAGAGGAAAATTTTCCGCCCTTTCGTTAAATTAACAACACACCAAATAGTACCTCCTCCGAAAATTTTTCATTACCTGGCTTTCGTATCTATCAATCATAACCTTCTACATACCTTCTGGACTATTCTTAGGATATTAGTGCTTCAATTTCCACTGTCTCTCTTTTTAGTTTTCCTTTTCGCTCTGCTGTATTAGTTTTCTTGAGTACAAACAAACCGATTTCCCAGATTCGGGTAAATTTTTACACTAAATCATCTCCGGGGTTCAGGTTTGGTTTTATATGTTCCTTCCTGCCTTCTAATTCGAGTATATTTGGTCCAACTGCTCTTCCTGGATTTCATTTCTTCTTTTAACTTGTTCCTCAAGGTCTTTTCCAATTAGCCGTTTCAATTTTTTAAAAATTTGTTGTTGTTGCTTTTTGTCTTCCTTCTCGTTTCCTGTTTTCACACGGCTTATTAGACCAAAAGTTTGTGGTAGTTGACATGTTAAGAATCATATTAGCCATTGATTTCCGTTTTTGGAAACACATTTTCGACTTTTTGATTGGTGAAGTGGGTGAGTCAGCAACGAAAACTATAATTTGAGATTGATAAACGTGCGAAAATTTTGGTCATAATTCTGTTCTTCCTTCACCTCGTTTCTCGACCTTTTTCCTCCTGTCGTGGCAGTTTACTCCGATAATCGAAGCGGACGAGGATTTTGTTTCTGTTGGAAGAGGAGGTGCGGTGAATTTTTTTTCATCTTATCTCGATATTAAGCAATTTAATTAGTCGTTTCCATTTTTACGTTTCTGCTCTCTTTCATGTCGATGTTGTTGTTGTCTTCGTCCTTTCCTTCTCGTTTCCTGTTTTCTTCATCTTGTCTCTTTACTTTTCGATTTGTTTATTTATTTCTTCTTGTTTTTGTTATTGAATATCTATCTCGTTATTTGGTCGTTACGTCAGCGATTTAAGTCACTGGTTTGGAAATTTGAAAAAGTTTTCTCTCTCTGTTGAGTGGAAAACGACGAAAGTATTTCTTTCTTGTCCTTGGTGTTGAATAACTTCACCGAATGATGACTCTTGTAGACGTTTCTCTTCGTCTTAGCTTATAATTCGACTAAGGTAGTAAGAAAATCACCTCAAATGGCTAAGTCCAATTCCTGTTGGCACCAAAGAAAATTTTGACAAAAGTTTCGTACGTTTGGTAATTCCAAATTTCGTTGCTGACTCACCCACCACACCAATCACAAAGCTCGAGATTTGATGAAACCGCGAGCTATCTCGTATTCGTCGGTTAGCTTGGTACCATCCAACAAGGTCTGGCAGACCAACAACTTGAGAATTGGTATCTTAAAGCTTAAAAGATTTGAGTTTTCAGATCTACGAAGAATATCTATCGGGGAAAACATTTAAAACGTGAGAGACAGTAAAGACAGATTATAATTTTGTTTAGAACAGAAACGATAAAAAGTCAAAACGATGAGAAGATTTAAAAGAGAGAGAGAGAGAGACTAAATTAACAGCAATTTGGGGTGGAAGAGGAGGAGGTAGAAATTTAAAAATCTTAATCAAGCGTAATTTACAAAAGGTCATTCATTCGTTAATTACCTTTCGACTCGTTCATTCATCTAAAACGAAAATACTTTCTTTTTATTTAATTTTTTGGGAGGAAGGGGGTTGAAATAAATTTTCAAAATTATTGAAAGAAACCTTTTCCTCGTTCTTCCCGCCCTCCAGCACCAACCCTTTGATTGAGCGAAAAGAAAGAGAGAAAAAGACCTGACCGAATTTTCAACAAAATCAAAAGACCGAATCCCAACAAAAAGGAAAAATCAAGAATCTTTCACCGCAGAAAACGAGAGAAGAAGAGAGGAAGAAGGAAGGGACGAGGAGAAATATGGGAAATATAAAAAACACCACAAACAGGAAGGAAATTAAAATTAAAACTCGAGCGACAAATTTATTCCGTTCTGGATGCTCGATGACGCCCAACCTTTTGGTTTTCTCTTGTCCTCGGCGCAAATAATAATTTCTAAAAGAAGGAAAATTTTTCCTTTTTTGTGTTACCTTTGTTTTACGGCTCTCGAAGTTCGGGATTCTAAAATTTATCTTTCGAAACCTTTTTATTTTCACCTCCTTCCACCTACTTTCTGCTTCTGTTGCTGCTTCCCATCTCCTACCCGCCATTCATTAAAAAGGGCTTCTCGTTTACCTCTTCCTCATCTACCTTCTTCCATCCCTCTCTCTCACAAAAAAAAGCAAAAACAATGAATCTAAAGAACATCAATGAATAGCTCTCCAAAAAGGTAAATTCGTTTTATGCTTCCATCAAAAGGTGGGGAGAGAGCTGCACGTGGAACGACAGGAGAGTGAAAGAGAGGGAGAAATCGGACAACAGGACGAAAAATCACGACAAATTGAGCCCTGGTTCCGTGTATAATTGGAAAGCGGACAAATATGAAAAGAAATCTCCTAAAAACAATGTTTATTTATAAAGTTGTTTAACAGTCATAATTTCTCGACCAGTTGTTTCTACACAGATAAATGTCGAGAGAGGGAGGAAGGACGGCGGAGAGGAAATCCAGAGAGAGAAGCTTTCATTTCAATTTTTTTCCGGGGAGGGACCTGCTCTAATTAGTGATCGCTGACAATCATATCGATTTACTTGTTACTCGTCCATCGATCTTCCCACCCACCCTCCAGTCCCCCCGTCGCATCCCTCTCCTATTTTTTAAAATTAATTAACGGATTTGTAACTTTCCACCAGATAAAAAGACATCGCTACTAACCAAATTCATCGTTATAGCAGAAACAAAATTTTGACTCGATTTTCAGACGTACAAAAAGAATCCATTTCCTATTGCAAAATTATATGCCAAAACAATCTTTTAGGTTAATTCTTTTTTAAATTTAAAAAATCCTCAATTCATTAAAATTAAATTAATTAAAAATTCATGTCAACTTTTCTGTTGAAATCTAATCAACCGAAAAAACAAGAAAGACACAAATCAATAAAAAACCATGCACGGTATGTATAAATAATTATTATATGTGTACATATACTATGTACGTATAAATACATAGGCAAACAGCTATAAATAATACTGCATTTGGCGGAAATTTGGGCTCTGTTATTGATATAAACTGATATTATGGGACAGAGGCGAGGGTGACGTGGATTCCACCGCTGCCGTCATTAGTAAGCTACTTGATATTAAAAGAATCATCACGGTATCATCAACAAAATACCAAAACACAACCTTTGCAATTCAGCACTAAACATGATCTGCTGTATTCGACAATGGTGTCTGTGTATGAAATCTGCCCCCCGGGAAGCCAAAAACCGAGGATAGAAAACACTTCCCACTTATTTGGTTCCGTTTTCCATAATTGTAGTTTTTATTATGAAAAATAGTTTCTAGGATTTCAGGCAGGGGTCGGCAACCTATGACCCGTGGGTCACCGAGTGACGAATGTTGTAATTTCAAATGACCCACTTTAGTTCCGAAAATATAGTATAAGATATATAAACATTTTTTTCTTTTTCCTAAAAATTTTTATCGCAAAGTTATGAACGCACCAAATTTGAATCCAGTACAGCATAGTTACGAACACTGTTTCAAATCACTGTTGCAACAGTCTGTTATGTTTCCGTGACAGACTTTGTGAGACAAAAAATCAATAACCAAGGACACTGATGAGGGGAATGTTTCTGAAAACCTAGAAAACAATTTTTAAAAAAATTCAAATTTGGAAGCCATCTTTGTTTTTCTAAATAAAAAATCTTATTCAACTACAACACTACAAGAAGTGTTAATTAAAAATGATCATAAGAACCCTCTAGAGAGTGACAATGGAAGGGAAAATGAAAGAAATGGAAGTAAGGAAAATTTTTTTGAAACGAAGAATTCAAGTACGCTTCATCCTCCACCTCATCATCCTTGACTAAACCAACAGCAAAGCCAAAAACAGAGAGAAAAATTTCCAAAGAGACATTCTTTTGTGAGAGAGGAAAATTTTTTCCCTTCCCCACCTCTTGGTACCTTGAATTCTCTTCCGCCACCGGTTCCGTTCCCCGGGAACCAGAACAATTCTCATTTAAAAGCTCATTTAAACAAATAAAAGTATTTTCGACAGAAACCGCAAACAAAAGACAAAGGAAGGTATAAAAAGACATCGCATGACTAAAGCCGACCGCAAATACCTTCCTCTTCTACTATGATTCGGGTCTTCTGAAATCAAAAACCTTTTGACATTTTGACTTTGGAGCGTTTCAACCCCCGCCGTCTCTTTCCGTCCCCATCTCTCTCCTCTCTCATCTCTTCCCGGCTTTCGATCTCATTTTACTTATCCTCTTTGGATTTTCCCTCCGTTTTTCTTCATTACTTCCGTCTTGTTAATTACTTTTTCACCAGTTTCTCTTGTCTCTTCTGCCTTTGAGGGACTATATTCAAAATCGTAGTTGGTGATGATTTAGAGGAATACGCAACAGTGAATGCCAACCTTATACATTTATCATAGTTCGTGTTTTCGAGTCAGATATTAAGTTCTTTTACGATAATAATCTTTTTGATCACTTTGACGAGAAATATATTTCAAAAATAATGCACATTTCCTCCCGAAAGTTCGTTTCGTAAATATCGCACCCTCACACACAAAAATCATTTCTTTAAATATTTCTGCACACTTTGATGATGACTATATTACAGAAATAATGAACTTTTTTTGGTGGAAGGTCATTTCATAAATTTTGCACACTAGTACACAAAATTTATTTCATAAATATTGCACAGTGTAGTGGTTAAAGTACCTCACTTGGAATTTATGGTTGTGAGTTCTAATCCTCCTCCGACATCTTGTTATACCCCAAAAAGGGTGGTGATTGCACACTTTGATGAGAAATACGTTTCTAAAACAATGCGCACTCAGTCATTTCATAAATATTGCGCAGTCTTGTAAGGAACTCATTTTGTTAATAATGCACACTAGTACATAGAATTTACTTCATAAATATTCCACATAAAGCATATTTACTAAAAATAGCGAGGTCCTTCCTACAGCCGTTCGAGTTGTTTCGTTAAGTCCATGTACTGCTGACATCAGCTGGTCACGTGTTTCATACACATGATTCGTGCAGACTCCTTTCTACAAGTCTAATCGTGTCTTCGTGTGAGTTTCTGCATGTCCAGTGAAGTTCGAACGTGTTGTATTCTGCTACTTTCTGCATAACATTGTGACTTGTTACAAGTCTGTTTCTGTCTGAGCATGTTGCCTTGATCTACACACTGTAGTTCAAGTTTATAGGGTTATGGTCAATTACGTTTGAAGTAAAGAATTCACGAAATTCTGCATAGTCTGCTCCAATCGCATAAAAAAAGACCTCACGAGAATTCGGTTTGCGATTTAGAATATCGGAAGTTATTTCCTGTCTCGATGTATACGATTTCCTTCTTAAGAAATCAATCCATCTAAGTCAGCGTTAAGCATCCAACGAAGACAACAAAACCAGTTTGTAACATGTTGTCGAGTTCCAATTTGAAACCAAAACAGGAAATTAGTCTCTTAAAAGAGGGCAACGTACCAGAGTTTGTTCCAAACCCTTTCTGGAAAAGAGGACAACGACCTCCTTTACCTCAAGAAAAACCAAATCCCTCCCTGGGGAAACGGGAGCTCAAACACACTTCTCCCTTCTTGTGTATGTGCGTCTGATGCGTGTGTGTTGTGTGTTAGCTGGATTCCAAGACAAATGTTCAGAGGAACGTTTCCCAGAAAAAAAGTGTTGTTGCCAAGGCAGTGGAAGCTCTCGAATCAATTAAAAAGTCGTTATTTAATCTCGGTAGGGTTGTTGAGAGAAGGCGGTGGGTGGGTGGGTGGTGATGGAAGGTGGAGAATGAAGAGGCAAAAGGAACTAACAACGGGTTGGCATCTGTTTCTCTAAGAGATCAAAATACAACAGAAGAAAAGGATTTTCTCTTCTTCCTCCTCCATTTTTTTTTAATAACACGAATGTGATTTATTAAGTAAAATTATTTACTGCCATATTTGAAGAAAATTTTCTTTTTTTTACAAAATGGAAGGAAATTACAACAAACAAAAAAATATCAAGCTGAAGAAAAGAAAAGCCTTTTAAAAAAAGATTAGATAAATTAAATTTTTTTTAAGTCTTTTTATACAGTCTTACATGAAAACGTCTATGTTAAACATCTGCTGCCACGATCGAGGGATGGTGAAAGAGGGAGAGAAGGCGGTGGTTGGAAGAGAGAGAAAAAAAATTTCAATTTAATTATAAAATTCTTAGAATTCGGCATTAATAATTTATATTAGATTCACTCTTTGAAAGTTTTCCAACGTGGAGGAGGAAGAAATGAAGAAAAATGCAATTTCAATTTTTGGGGTGAGAGAGGATGTGGGGGGTGTTTAAAAAGTATGTGTTTTTCCTCTCCTTTAGATTTTTTCAAAAGTTTTCTCTTGTCTGAGAAAGATGTTGAAGTTTCTGTGGATAGTTGGTGTATGTGATTGGTCTGTGGTTGTGTTACTCTCAAGTTATACTTTGCTGTAGTTTGTGTTTGAAAGGTTCTGACTGTTTGGAGCGTTCAAAATATTGTTTTATTGGTCTTCTTAGGAATGAGAGTAGTTGTTGTTATGGTAGACGACTCTTAAACGTTGTACTCCACTCTCATGTTCTAGCTTCAGTTGTAAGCTAAGCTTCTGGTTTGTTACGCCATTTTTGGGTCACCATTTCTCTCTCTTCTGGGTGTTTTCTTTTCCTCTTCGTTTCCATCAATATTCTCTCAACTTCTGACTAAGTTCTTGCCGGAGAGAGTTAGCATCGAAGGTCTCGAAGAAGTTCTTGGGTTTGTGTGTTCCTGTTTTCTGACCATTTGTGTTTCCCTGAAGGCCAGCTTGTACCATATGAGACGACAGAGGGTTGGTTACTTCTTGAAATAGTTTCTCCTTCATGCTGTTGAGTTTTGATTTAAAGAGATTTTGTCTTGATGACCCAAGCGAGCTCGGTGACCATCCTAAGTTTTAATTGCCTGAATTCACCGACCAGAAATACTGTTAAAGTTGTGAGCCTTGGAGAGAGGATCATTTATAGAAGATGATTTAGCGAGGGACGCCATTTTTTATTTATTTATAGATGTTATACTTTCCAAATTTATTGTATTTATACACCGATAAAATGCTTCAACATTCAAGCATTCAATTCAAAAGGAAGCTTTCGCTTTCTTCGAAACACAACCCTGTCGTCCTCATTAACACACATCACACAACTCAGTTTCAGTTATGAACTACAACACAACCGAGCGCCTACACTCACAGACTATATAGCTCACTTCCACGATCCCCTTATCCCAAAACAACACTACAACAATCCCAAATCAAACCAAAGCAAAACACCACAAACCGACAAACACCTGAACGTCACACCAAACCGGGCCGCAACACCGACAGCAACGGTTCGATACTAATCCCACCTTCCTTCCCCCTCCCTCCCACCGCCCTCTAAAAAGAACCTTTCGAAATATTAAAATGAATTATTAGGGTCATTAAAAGCGATTGATAAAAACATTCCCAGGGAAAAAAGGTTGTGACGGATTTATTTTAAAAAACAAACATGGCGGAAACTCCGGGAATTTTATCTACCGAGAATCATCCCCCTAACAAAATAATGATAATAATAATAACCAAAAGGCAAAAGGGAAATTAAAAAAAAAATCGTTTTGTGTTCCCGTATAAATATCGTCTTTATATTGTTATATGTATACTGTTACAACCTGATAGGGGGTGTGGGGGATGTTGGGGGTGGTTTTTGAGTCGGATCTGTTTTAAGGCCCCGTTTTAGAATGAAAAAAAGAAAAAACCCCCGGTTTCAATTACTTATCGTCCTCGCTGTCGTCGTTGCAACCCTCGAGATGAAGGAAACTGTTTTGATTATGTTTCCGCTTCATTCGACTCCTCTCTCTCGTAAATCCCTTCCGTCTTTCCTTCCTTCACCTAAATCCTTCCTGTAATTCTTTACTTTTTACTCTTTTTTGTTATTCATCCCTTGTTGAAAAGGGAAATTAAATAAAAAAGAAATTATTTTAAATGTGGATGAAAAAGTAGATGGAAGGAGGAGGAGGAGGAGAGGGATGAAAGATGGAAACGAGTTTCTTTTCCCTTTTTTGTCTCTTTCTTCTTAATTCTTATGTCATTAGGGATTTTGGAAAATGATGCTGGCGTGGAAGAATGCTGTCGGGATTTGGTTTTCTGTGTGGCTTTTCTGTTATTAACTTGCTTTTGAAATTTATTTATTTTTCCGTCATTTCGCTGAGGCTTTGTAAGCAAAGAGCGAAAGAGGTCATGATAACTCTGACTCCAACTTTTGAGTGTCGAGCTTGGAACAACCAGATAACACAAAGTTAGATTATTCCTGCTTACAGATAACCAAAAGAGATGTAAGCAACTTTTCTATGAGTTTTTCCTGCTTTTCATCGTTGTGTTAGTTTCAATTATTAATTAGCTGACTAAAGAATGTGACCGAGGCTGAAGAAGGTGAGGAGAAGAGAGAGAGGAAGAGAAGATGGTAGATGATGCTTTAAAAAATTTTGTTCGAGTGGATAGTGGCTACCACGTGAGTGGTAGGAAGGATAGTGGGTCACGCTTAACTATCCTTTTTTTTAGTTCATAAATCCTATCTTTATCCTGTGTCTTACCACCATTTGTTGTGTCGACTTAACCCATTTTCGCATATTTGTAGCTAACAGTTATGAACTCGTTCAAACTTGTAACAGTGTCATACCGCCCAACAGCATAATACATCAATTAAAGCTACAACGGTAAAACGAACAAAGCTGGCCAACCAATCGCTAAAACGACCGTTGTCAATTCTAATTCTCACCAACCAACCACTATAACGCCACTTAAACCGTAGCACAACACAACAACAGAGTACAACCTAGGCTCATCAACAGCCTTATGAGTAGAGAAATTTCACGAGGCTCATCACTCCCATCACTTCTTCAACTCATACCAACCGAAACATCCAAGAAAAACAAAGCGTCATTTTAACGTGACGGAAAGAATAATCATCGCATCATAATTTTGGCGGGAAAACTTTTCCTTCTAGTTTCTAAAATTAAAAATCTTTTTTGAAATCGTTTCGTCTCCCTCCCTCCTACCCGGAAAAATTGTTTACTGACATGCAACCACCATTAATTTTTAATTTATTTACTTATTCTTTTATTTACTTAATAAAAAATTAAATAAATAAATAACCGCCATGTTGTTTTAAAAGTACATACAATAAATTACAAAGTACACCTCCGAGAGAAGGTTCGTCGTGAGAATTTTCCGTGCCAATATTCAATTTTCCTTCTGAAAATGTTCTGTTAAGATCAAGAGCTTTTCCCTTTCGGCCTCTTTCCCTCCCTCACTCTCATGTCAGGGCAGCCAATCCTCTTTCTCCCTCATTTCCGGTCATAATAAATTTTTTTTTAAATACCTCATTACCTTAAAAATTATAACGTGTTTAATAAAAATTAATCAAAGAAATTTTTTTAATTAAACAAATGAATATGAATAACCAAATAAAGTGGAAGCTTTGGTTTCTTATATGTTGGTAGCCTTGTTTAGAATTTTTGGCGGGAAAATTTGAAATTTGGTGGGATTTAGTTTGATGGGTTATGATTTGATTATGTTCTTAGGTTTGGTTAGGTTGTTGGGTGAGGTTTGGGTCGAAATTATAAACTAACTTCCGTTTTGTGTTTTTTCTACATAACCGGAAGTTGAACCTAGATTTCGTACCTCTTCTTCCAGTTGGCTAGAAATTTTTAGTTGGTATTTATAGAAAGCAGGTTGTAAGTTTAGAATTTTATTAATTAAAACACTTAACATCAGCTCTAAGTTCTTGTCCTGGTTGACACTTAATGGGCCTCTTGATTGTAACTGTTTTATAGTTGTCATGGTTCTTCACAACTGGTTCTAAAGCAGGGGTGGCCAACCCACAGCCCGGTGGGTGTCTACTTGAGGTCCACGGAGCATATGCCAGACAAACAAAATCATAATGTTGTTAAGACTTTCGTAGTCGTTCAACAATCTTCTTTAAAAACATATAATATATATCATATTTGCTTTGAATAATAGAAATTTTATACAACGGCATGGTAGAAATCTCATTTATAATAACTACACCAGGTACTAAAAAAATTGGCCATCCACGCCCTAAAATCTTCTTCCTGTTCTCTTGCCATAACTAAACCAGTAACAAAATGAATGAAACTCAACTCTTCTCAGGGCATTTGTTTGTTGGTGGCAATTTATACTAACATACGAAGTGTCTTGTTTATAGCCATTGAAGATACATTAAATACATCATTAAGCAGTGATTCCCAAAGTCATCTATATCGACCCTCAGGGTCTATGACAACCTATAAGGCGATGTCAGAAAAATTTAAGAGCCCATGAAATGAAAATGGGGGTCCACAAAGGTGTATCTCAACAAACACTGTTAGTACCTATTTACATACATTATACTATCTTATAATATAAAGACATATAATTAAAAGTACCTATGAAGTAAAAAATTTAATTCGCTACAGTGAGAAAGGTACAAAAATCAATATCAGGTATGTTGGGGGTCTACCCAAAACCAAAAAACATGGCAACGGGTCTACGACACAAAAAAGTTTGGGAAGCTCTGTCATAGTTTCAAAGGTACGTCATTGTATTGTGTTCATCAACACCAAATTGAAATCACATTACTTGTGTGACCTAACCCAAACCTACATATTATACTGTATAAAAGGGTTGGTAACCATAATATTTCTTATAAATCAAGCCTTCTCTATGATTTTCCTTATTTTTACTTCCGGTTATATATTGTAAACTCCTCTTCCCACAAAGAAAAATTTCTTCCATACACCTACCACCATCACCACAAGCAACCTTCAGGTTCAAATTTACGTTCATAACAGGACTACCAAAAATAATTTAAGAACACCTCCAACTTAGAAAAAGCCGAACCTGTTTCATTTCCCTTTTTACTCATTCATTTTTTGGGGGGGCCTATCCCCCACCCGCCGTTCTATTCAAATTGTAAAAGAAAACTTTTGTTTTGAAGCAAACGTAAAACTTTCGCCCAAAAGAAAGAGACGGAGAGGAAGAGAGGGAAAGAGACAGAGGAAGAAGAGAAAGGAAAAAAGTTTGTTCTTACGTATTACGCAATATTTTTCATAAACTCGGACAAATTTATGAATAATATCATTTATAACAATTATTATGCAACATTTTACATTTATTATTTTATTATGATGGTGGTGGTGGTGGGGCTAGAGTAGGAGAAGCAGCAGCAACAGCAGCAGACGGGAAGGTAGGGGTAAGGCGAAAGGAATCATCCAAGCCTGTCGCCTTTGAAACACCTAAACTTTTCCCTTTTCTTTTCTTACTCTTTTTTTTGTCTGCGAAATATATTCTGTAAATAACTTTAATTTATTACTTAAGTTATTTTTCTCTTAAAGAAAAAAGGAAAAGACGGAAAACAAGTCCTGCGAGCTTTGTTGAGATGGTAATGGGGGGCGGAAGTGGAGGGAATGGATGAATTAATAAAGTAGTGATAATTTAAAGAGAAAAGGTCTGTCGTGGCTATGCTATAGGAAAAGGTGAGAAAATCCAAGGATTGTGGATATACGAAACGGAAGATCAGTGTGATCCTAGAGAGGTTTGTATAATGTGAGATGTGTCCAATATATGACACGGTAAAAGTGATAAATTAAGAGAATATATAAAATTCTTGTCAATTATTCAAAATCATCACCTAAACTCGCCAATAGTGACTAATTACTGAATATTTATCACATTCACCGGATAATTCATAAAATATCGAACTGGTACTCTGAGCAAACTCTTAATAAATTTCCTATTGTAAGTTGAAGATGTTATAAAATAGCCAGAAATGTGATATATATTTAATAATTTTTCACATTTACCAGGTTTAGTGATTATGAATTACAGGTGGGAAATATGTTCGCCCTATTTATCACTTTTACCAAGAAATATACACAATAAATTGGTGGATAGGAATACGGATATGCATATAGTATTGTGCCTATCGATTATCCAAATAATTGGCCTATCGATTCTGTGCGTTATTTCTAATTTAGCTTACTCAGATTACGAGTTTGATATTTTATAAATCAGCCGGTAAATGTGATATATATTCAGTGATTTGTCACATTAACCAAGTCTATTTGGTGATTATGAAACAACAGCCAGAAATTATTGATATATACAAATATTCGACTGATTCGTCAGTTTTATTGTAATATATGTAATATATTGTGCTGAACAGGCTATGTATATATGTATCCTATACATTTACTATGATGGACAGGATAATAATACCGATCCTGTGCATTTAATTTATGTTACGATAAAACTAATAAATCGTGCAAACTGTATGGTACTTTCTACATAGTATATAAGAAATTTCTAAACATTTATGTTATATTTAGTAGTAATATAATATTTATGTAGTAATAGTTACATAGATAATACATAAATAATTTCTGGACGTTACTCGTAATCATCAACTAAGCCAAATTTGACAATTTCCTGAATATCTATCAGCCGGCAAATGTGATAAATATTTATAACATTTACTGGTCAGTAAAATTTTAATAAACTCCACATTATAAGCTGGAGATTTTATAAAGTATCCAGTAAATATGACAAATGTGACAAATAATAAATCAGGTGAATGTATACAATTTCCGGCGATTATTCATAATCACTAGCCGGTAAATGTGATAAATATTGAGTAATTTGTCACATTCACCAAATATATCAACCTCCAAGAATGCTATATATTCATTCGATTTATCACTTTTACCGTAACATATATGATATAACTTTCCGGTCTATGTAATAGTTAGTAGAGTAACATTATCGGACAAGACCATTTTAAACAAATCGATGAAAGGTAGAGATGTGATACAAGTTGAAAAGGAAAAAGGTAAAAATTGAAAATTTTCCTCCCCTAAGTTTAGGGTGGTAAGTGAAATGTTCAATGAGGGTGAAAAAGTTTTTATTAAAACCGTGAACTCAAAAACAGATTCAAAATGGAAAATTTCGATTTCATCAAAGCGGAAAAGGGGAAAAAGAAAATAAAAGAAGGAAAGAAGGAGAAGAGGATGAAAGACAGACGGAAGGGAGAGACACTGTATAATAAATTCAATAGATAGCCCAAACTCAAACTCGCCATCTTATTTCCGCTTATTTGTTTTAAAAGCTTCCGGGAAAATTTTTTTTTTACCGTCAAAGGAATACCAAAAATATAAGAAAAGAAAACAAAGGAAAATAAAAGGGGGCGGGAGGGTGAGGAGGAAAAACACTTTTGTCAAAGGAATAATGTCCAATGGCACGGATCACTAAAGCCCAAGAGCCCTTCGTTTATCCTTATCACCATCCTCCCGTCAGCCATCAGGAGCTTTCTTTCCTTTTTAACTTCCGACGAAGAAAGCTTTCTTTCCTCCTCCTCCTCCTCTTCTGCCCTTCTTGCGGGTGGAGGGATGATCTCAAGGACCCGGATGATGCTCCTATGATCATCCGTCTGATAATTTTCACTTCAGCTAAGACTTTTCCGTTGAGTTGAAGCTTTCGAAAAGGGAATCGAGTAGAAGATGGTTGTTGTCGTTGGGAAAAGTTGAGCTTTGGGCTTTTTATTTTTGGTTTTCTTGTGTTGACGATTGATATTCCACTTTTAGAGCTTTACTGAGCTTCATTTATTGATTTAATTCAAATTCCTGTGCTAGGTAGAGGTGGTTGTACCTGTTTCTTTCTAACGCAATTTTTAGCAACGGCTTTCTTTATCTTTTACTTCCGGTTGTGTGTCATTGAATTTGATTGCATTTCCTACAACTAGTATAAACCATCCACCACAACAACAACAAACACACAAACCTATCTCCTCATTCAAATTCAAGTACGTAACACTACAATACAAAATAATTTATAAACAAAACTACAAACATTACCTGTGACCTTGGGAAAGCTGTACCTGTTTCACTTTTCCCCATCCTCATCCATCTTGAATCTATGCCTCTTCGTCTAAGGAAACGACGTACCTGTTCTACTTCCGGCTATCATCTGAATTCCGGCCCACTATCTAGAAACAAAAGCATTATTCACTTCAATCAGAGAAATCACAAACAAAAAACGAAGCTCCAGGTACGATATCAGGTCCACACTACAACCAAAATTTAAGAACATGACTCCAACATTAAAATACAGTCTAACATGAAACTGTATACAGTAGAAAGAACGAAAAAAATTATTTTCTTTCCTTCACAAAGAAAACGAAAATTTTTCTCTTGCATTCACCAACAGTCTCCCGCCAACTTTCTCTTGTTCTCTTCACTCTCCAACCCCCTTACCTCCCACCCCCCGTTCACCCCCGCACTCAAAAAGCAATAGAAGAAAAACATTCACAGAGCAAAATACATAACATCAGAGTTTCCCCACGGTTTTGCAAAATTACTTCCAAAAGTTTTGACAGTAGTATAAAAGTGATTTTGAAACGTTCTTGTCGTTTCCAGTGAGTCAGTCATTTCCTTTTCTACAGCGTTTAAAAAGGTAGTTTGCTGGAAGGAGAAGAGAGAGAGGAGGATGCTGTGATGAAGGGAGAGGAAATCATCTCCTGAGAAATAAATTATAATAAAAAAAATGGCCGCGCCTGGAGAATTTATCTCTCTCTCTCTTCCATTCTTTCCTCCTCTTCATTGGCGCTTCTCAACCAAAACCGACTCGGATTTATTTCCAGCGAAAACCGGAGGCTGGAATAAGGAATCCGAGGGAGTGGAAGGGGGTGGGGAGAAAACGTTCGCCAGAAGAATTCAGTCGAGCGCTCTTAATTTCGAGGCACTTATTGAAAATCTATATTTTATAACAGTTGAAGAATGAGAGAGAGAGAGAGAGATGAAGAAGAAGAAAAAAACCGGGGCGAAAACTTTAGCGTTTTGAGAAATCAGCTATTCTCCCCGAAAGAACCCTCCCCCTCCACTCTTCCTTTCTTCCACTTATTTCCTTCCTTCTTCGCTTATTGGATCACAAGAAACTTTGTAAACCAATGTCGAGGTTCTACGTCAAACGCAAAAATTGTTGTTTGCTAACAAAAATGGGAGCCTTTGAGAGGTTTTTCTCTCAGTGAGGGTCCCTTCAGTTGTTTCTTTTACTCCATCCTCTTCCTTTTCTATTCCCTCCTCCTCCTCCATCTTCTCGTTGTCTTGTTCTACCCAATTTCTTTTGTTTTTCTAGATTTTCCAAAACCGAAATATCATTTGATTTTGGTTTCATTTTTGACTTGTTTGCGTTGTTTCTTTTTATTTTTATTTCCTCGACATTTCGGAAAGAGGCGGGAGGGATGAAAGTGGAGGTGTGGGGGATGGCGGAGGGTTAAATCTCATGGAATTTTTAATAATAATAATAATAATATAATGTAACTGCCCTCTATTTTGCCGGTGAGCATTAGAGGGATTACAGCAAAATTACAGTACAATACAACACGCCAGCGTTAAAAGGATAAAGTTCTACATTACTCTCCAGCTTTTAAACAGCCTTAATTTTCTAACGAATGGATAAATATAGCGACTATATAAATATATATAAGTAACGACTTAATAAATAATGATCACCTCCAAAAATAAATAAATACCGAAGACATGAATAAAAATAAAAACAAAAATGTGTATTAATAAATAACGATTACCTCAATCGATCTGTGTGTAAAAATAATATAAACAAAGTAATAAGGAATAAGAGTAAAAATATTTAAAGAAATCAATAAATTAAGATAAAAATTATGTAGTAATTATGTTTTGACCCCTATTCCACCGGAGGACGTTAAGGGTTAATAACTGACAATAAACAAGTCACAATAAATAAATTACGATAAATTCGGAGACAATAGTGTAAGAAATAGAAAAATAACGAGAGATAATAACCAATATGAAATATGCAATTACAGACATAATAATAGTAGTATAAATATAGATATTATGATTAATAATTAAAACAGAGAAAAGTAACAACTAATACAAATGTGTATGTGCAAATAAATAAGTAATCAAATACCTAAATATAAAAGTGGACGAGCAAACTCCTAAAAAGCAAGAACCAACGAAGATGCTCCAGACGATTAATTCTCGGAAGAATCTGGCTCCTCTATGAATATGAATATTGTTACTGAATCAATAGAAGAATTCACCAATGTTTCTAGATCAAAGAGAAGAAGACAATCAACTCCTAAAATATGTGATGAGAAGGTCCGATATCCTAAAAGATATAAAAAGTTTGTTAGATGTCCGAGACTCAGAGGCGTTTAGATTTGGTTTCTATGAACTTGTAATCGACATACAAAAACATAAAGATAAACTATCGTCTAAAGTTGGTATTAGAGATCTAGGAGATAAATATGAATTATTTATACAATTGGATAAAAATTGAAATAAAAGGAGAAAAGTGATTGCTCCAGAAAGTCCAAGAGATGGCAGTCTTCTAGACGAACATCAGAAAATCCATTGATGAAGATTTGTCATCAGGTGATACAAGTTTGAAAGAAGAGTATTATAAAGAATTAACATTTTTAAAATTAACTTCCGGAAAGTATGTTTGTTCTCCATCAATGGTTGGATCTTTCGAAGAATTCAAAACGGAATGCTCAACAGGTGGAGATGTGGAGACTTTCTTGAGGAAAATGTTAACGAAAAAATATTGTTCTAGATGGGCCAAAATATTTTTGTACAAAACAATCTAAATCGATAATAATTTACACAAATAATCATGAAAAAGACTAACAGATCTAAAAACGACCACGAAATCTCATGAAATTTTGGAAATCCAGCTGCCTTTCGAATGGTGTTTAGCTGTTTTTTCTTTCCCAACACGTTCAAGGTTTGTTAATATAATATAACACAAGGCATGGAAAACCATAGAAATTATTTAACAACAGGAAATGGATCGACTGAATCCAAAACATTCATTCAAACTCATTCCCTTAGAGTTGCGACTTCCTGGAATAATATAAAAGGTCTGGAGATGTTTCAAAACTGTTATTGAGACGGTTGTTATATCAATTGTGTGGTAGATGCTGCTGCCAATATCAGTATCTTTTCGTATTTTGCAAACCGGAAATGGATTTATATCCTCAACAGAGCGAATGAATGAAAACTAATAAAAGAAAAACTACTAAAAATTTTGAGTTTGCAATTATTGTAATTGACGGCTAGACGATGGTCATCGGAAAATTCGCAATCACTTTGTTGCCAATCCGATTTGTTAGGTTGTAGAGCAACTTATTCCAAAATTATGTGTCTAATGAAATAAAACGGTCGTCCAGGAATTGTATCATATTCGGAAATTGGAGCTTCAGTGATTGTAGTAGCTTCAAAACGATGGAGAGTGGAAGTGGTAGTCACAAAGGTATTTTGTTCACTTATATAATCAAAATCAATCGCACACCACATGACACTACAATATTCACCTTTGGTTTAGTAAATGTTTAAACCACAACTACTATTTTCCCTTTTTTCACAAAACGGAAATGGCTTAAAGCCCTCGACAGAATTAACACACAAATTATCCTACAGTCCTCAGATTTTTTTATAAGTATTTTAAGCTCTCTCCCCGATTTATGTTTAGACTCAATGTTTCCACTTATTGAGCTTTTTGTTTGGAAAATCTCATCGAAGCAAACACACGACAAAAGACAGACAAAAAGATGAGATAAATACCATTAATACAAGATGTCACTGATGGAAACTTGAAACCCGGAAATTGAGAAAACGCACATTACATATATGAAACCACTTCAAACGACATTATGGTTCCCATTATGGAGGGAGGTGAGGGAAGGGAAAAAAGCTCTCAAAGACAGTCTAGAAAGCTAAGGAATATTTTCCAGACGGATGCTTACAATCTGTTTAGTAAGACTGAAAAGAATGAATGATAATGGTGAGGGAAAATTTGGCATGAAAGCTCACCCAACAAACACGAACTTTCAGTCGAGATGGAGGGCAGAAACTAGTTAATAAGCAGTCGAGCTATACAAATAAACCTTTATATGATCAGAAATTCAAATATGTATGTGTGGGTTTCCAACCGATATAATTTGTGTTACACATTGTATATAAATACATAAACAAATTACTATATAAATACAAGTGTGTCATACAAGTGTATTATAAAAATATGAAATAAGTGAAAGAGAAAAGAGAGAAAAATTAATAAAACAAAAAATCATTAAATAATATATGTAAATGTATAAAACGTAAAAAAGGGATTATGAACCAATAACAGATGAAAGAAGAAGCAAAATTATTAAAGCAGAGAAAATCTAAATTACATAATAAAGTACATAAATTGTATATAGGAGGGAAACTTAAGAAAATAACTAAAAAGCGATAAGTTAAGAAATAAAAATCAATAAAAGGGGGAAAAATTATATAAATATAAGAATATAAAAGTAATTACTAAAAAATTAACTGAAAAAAGCTGAAAATTATATATAATAAGAAAATTATAAATTTAAAAATAAGTAAAACATTTTCTTCAAGTGTTGGTGATATATTTTAAAAATACATTCTTCTAATAGAAATAAACGAATTATGATACATAAAAATTACATAAATTAACTAAGAACCGTGAGAGCATCTTCCAGTGATAAATAAATAATATAAGAAATTAAATTCTCCGCCATTTTGCCGCTAATTAAGTGAGGGAATTCAAATATTTTCCAGATAGAAATCTTCATCAAAGGAAAAAAGCTCAGAAGTCAGTGAAAGGAAAAAGGAAAGAAGAAAGTAGATGGAGTTGGAAGGAAGAATGAAATCTTCATTCTCTGAAAGGGAATAAAAACTACCCCCTAACAACCCCCATACCCACCCTATAAGAAAAAAAAAGGTTAGAAATTTGCTTTCAAGGAATTTCTCCTCATTGATCCTCCGCAGGAACTTTTTAAGTTGTTCAATAATTACGCATGCCCAGTAAAACCTTTTTTTCCTCTCAAAAACTTCTCTAATTTCCCTTCCACAAATTAAAATTTTTCACATTCTCTTCCCTCCCTCCCTCCTCCTCTTCACCTCCTTTTCCTCCTCCCGGCAAAACTTCTTCCCAGCTTTCTTGGATTTTGGCTCTGGTTCGAAGAGCTTTTTGGTGGTCATCATATTTGTTAGGAGGTGGCTTCCTCTTCACCCACCATCAACTTCTTATTGAGACATCCTCCTCCTCCACTTCCTCACTTACACGAGCTTTTTAAGCCCAACAGCTCTGAGTTAACTCTGTTGGCTCCTTATTCACTCTCCATCCTCGGATTTACTCACATTTCCCAACAGCAAAACAAAAGAGACCGTGACGAGCGATGTCTTTTTCCTTCCCAGCCTTCCACTGCATCCGTTCTATTGTTTCCTGGTTTTTGTTTTTCCTCTCTCGTCATTCCTTCTCCTCTTTCCCTCCAGTCCTCCTTGTCCTCCTCCTCTTCCCTCCACACCGAACACAATTCCATATCTCCATAACTGGAGGGAAAATGATTTTTTTTATTTGCGTCTCACGTGAAAACTTTTTTTTTGCTGTCATGCATCCCTCGTTACTTTCCAACCATCTTTCCTTCTGATTCGTCCTCTTCCGGTTTATTTCTTTCTTATTTCCGGTTCTCTCATACCCCTTTATTGTTATTACGTTTTGTTTAGTTGTGCGATTTAATTAAAACGTGGCAATTCAGACCGTTAGAGAAAATTCGAATTCGAAAACTGTTGTTGAGTTAGAGAACCTTTTTTAAGAATATTTTTTAGGCGCGCGTTTCCGATAGTTAAAATATGTATTTATGTATAATTTTTTTATGTATGTGTCAAGGAATCTGAAAATATTAAAATGGGTTTGATTTCAGTAGTCGGTCATCAACAGGACAGTGCAAGACCCCGCCAAACATAAAACCGTGTAAAAAAAACCTAAAGTAATTAGTCTCGGGTTTTTCCGATTCGCGTTGAAATACATAAAATCGACAAATCGCCAGTGGCGTAATCAATAAAATCCATTAGGTGTTACAATTCGATGGAGGGCGCGTAATCGGAAATAAATTGGAAAAATATTTTCCTTTTTTCGCTGGTGGAAAATTGAAAAATGAGACCGACTTCGTTTTTTCATTAATCATTTAATAATTGTGTATCTTTCCGCGTTCAATATTTCTCTTCTTTCCCTCCTCCACCTCCTCCTTCTACTTCTTCTTCGTCTCATTTTCCTTTTATCTTTCCTCTTCCATTTCCTCACCTTTTGTGTACGTTTAATAATGAAACCTGCGAGCGCACAAAAAATTCTTTCTCATCTTTTTTAGGCGGAGGGGAGATTTCATTCTCAAAAAAATTGCTTTTCCACGAGAAGATAGATCTCCTCATGTGTTGCTGACTTGATCTACGATGGTATTTCTCTCCTTTCTTTCATTCTTTCTCTCCATTGTATTTATAACTCTGTCCTGTGTTTTCTTCTGTTTTGTTCATCACTTCACTGAACGTTTTTAATTTTTGGGATGAAAAGGGTGGTTCGAAAATCTCCTCCGACATTGTTCTTTAGTTTTTAGTTCTCATCCAAACTTTAATAAATAATTTTTATTTATTTATTTTGATTCATCCCTATTAATACGGAGTCATAACTTCGATAACGTAAACCTCTTCCTTCTTCAAAATCCTTTTTGTGAGCTTTCGAATAAACCTTTCAAGGTCCATCGTTCTGACGTCATTCTGTGCTTTACATAATTTTTATTACATAATAATTATTTATTTATCAGACTTGAAAAGAATGTGATCCGAGACTGTAATTAAAGAATTCTCTCAGATATCTTTTATAAAGAAAAAATTTTATAACTAATCTATTTACTTGTTAGAAATTATAACTATTTGTCTTAAAAAGTTGGTATACTTAATTATTTCGTTCTTTTATGTTATTTATTAATCGTTTACATTAATAGTATCCTCTTCTATCCGGGTTCCACGCTGTCCAGTGATTTATATATTTATTATGTAAATCTGAAGTTAAAACTACAACGAACACCAGCATCCGTACATCTAACATCCGTATTATACACTATTACTAGAGTCAACTTGACTTTCTCAGAAATTTATTTTTTAATACTTTATGAACTACTCATCAAAGTGTGCATTATTTATGAAACGAAATTATGCTAAAATTACAATGAAACCAACATCCGTATATCTAGCTCTATTAACTATTTTACATTTAATCATGGAGTCCTCAAACCCATCAGGACCTACGGGATCCAGTTATGAAGTTCATCCACCAATTCCAACTTGGAAATCCTGGAATGTTTTCAGTCCAAAACCTTGCTAATCATGGTTAGTGCTTCATGGTTCGTTACCAACTCCATCATCCGCAAGAATCTGGCGGTTTCCAGTGTAAAGGAGAAAATCGCCAGATTCTCCCTCAAACACTCTTCCCGACTGGAGGTGCATCCTAATCCTTCAGTCTCATCCCTTCTTGACGAACCACACGACGCCTCAGTTTTGTCAAATTTTTTGTTACTTTAATTATTTTTGTTTATCTTTGTTAGTCCTGTTGTTCAGCCTTGAGCATAAAATTCTGTAAGAGGGAGCTATTCCGAGCAGCAGCCTCCAAGCCCCTGTTGATTGCCAACTTTCGACGCGGAGACGGCACGTAAAGATGATATTTAACCTGGGCGGTGAGCATTCAGGTGCTCTGACTTCACAGACACAAGCTTCAACTCTATGGTAATACTAAAAATGACTAGATGACAATTGAGTAGGAAACATGAAGTCAATTTTAGTAAAAAATTGTCACTGCTAGTGGTCCAAAAAGATGAGTCGCATCAACTACTGTACACACTGCCTCCGATTTAACACTTCTGAACACATGAAAAAAAAAATGAAAAATCATAGTATAACATGTGCAGCGTCGAAATGACTTCAAACTCTCCCTCTGTCTCTGTCTCTCTCTAACATCAATTCTGTCTGATTTATTTCCCAAACTCCGCGTGTACGCAATCGATTTATTCACCACCTTATCTTCCACACCAAGTCGTCAAGGGTCATTCTCTTTTGTCGTTTCTTCAAGCTTTAAATTAGCTTTCCGATAATTTTTTTCCCTTCTCTTCCCACCTCTCTAGGCAATCGACTGTATTAAAGAGAGAGGAGGAAAAAGCGTGAAGAGAATAAATAAGAGAACAGAAGAGCGCAGAAAGTGGAGGTGAGAGCGGGGGGTTAGGTTTTGTAAGAATTTTTTAAAAAATTACCGATTGTAATTAATCTAAAGGGTTTCCAATTAATCTCTTCTTCTCGGGAATTGAGAACTTTGACAAAGCTCCTCCATTTAGGTAATTGATTTTTTCTTCTTCCTCTTTCGTTTTTTTCCTCTCCTCCTCCTCCTCGTATTTCTTTCTTCTTGTTGTAGTCCCGCGAGGAGAAAATTCGATGGAGTCTCAATTAATTATAAAACTAAAGGATCATTTAGGTTCAAGCACAAAGAAACAAGAGGAAGCGGAGGCCATTAAAAGAGCTGGACGAAAGAAAGTTTAAATTTGAGCATTACACCTTAAAAGCTTTAAGAAGTTAGTATAACATGATTTCATATGATAAAACTTAGTAACAACTTAAAAAAGGGGGCGAAAATAAAAAATCTCATACCACAGACTTCATCCTTTCAACAGTTTCGTTGTCAGATCAAACTATTATGATCGATGAGCTCTCAACAGACCAAAAAAAACATCAAGTAGACTGTAGAAGGTTCAACAAACGTACCTGCAATAGAAGGAAAAAAATTAGAACCAACAGAGATAAACATTATCACCGCGTAAGACTAAAATCCTTCTTAAATATGAAGCTCTAATAAAGACAACCGTAAAATATGAAAAGAGGTTTTGTGAAGGTTGAGGAAGGGCATTGAATTTCAGAAAGCAGAGACAGAAGCGGTAAAACACGACCGCGATATATATATTTTCACTAGCACAACCTAATTAAAAACCTTTCCTTTCTGGACACTTGGAAAAAGAGAAAAGAAAACAAAGGAAAAGTACAAATACAAAAAAAGGGAGAAACGGGAGAAGGAGGAAACAAAAAATCGAAGAAGAGAAAAACACTTCGTAAAGTATAAGTTAATATCACACAAAGTGATAAGAGAATTGTCTACGTGACCAATTACGTTCTTCTGATGAGAACAAACTCAATTTCTAAATGCTTCGTTCAACCCTATCGTTCCTCACCGCCCACTCTCACTAGTTCTACCTGCCTCCCTTTACCCTTCTGTCTTCTCTTTTCTTTCCTTCTCCTAAACCTGTCTCTGTGAAAAACTCAATTTCTGACCCACAGGAATCATTGCTGAATCAGCAATCGAATCCGTGAGGAAAAGAGGACGAGGATTTTTTTTACTTTCGGTTCCGAAAATTCATAAAATTTTCAGGGGGAAAATCGTTAAATCCGCCTCCACCACCGCAACAACAAAAAACATTTCCGTTAAAATGGAAAACTCTGGCTAATTATGAAATGGAAACCTCGCACATCAAAACCAGAAACCGAAGGAAAGAATGAGGAGAGAAGGAGGTGGAGGAGGGAGAGGCAACAGAAAGTAGAAAACTGTGACGGAGAGATGAATTAAAAAAAAAAAACTGATTGCCAATAGCCAATTTTTAATGTTAAAACCGCGATGGAGTTTTCGTTGTTGATTTCTCTTCCCTTCCTCCGCTTTCTCTTCTCCTCCTCTCTGCCTTTCCTTCTCTCTTTCCCGAAAAGTTTTAATTAAGCTTCTGGATTTATTAGTCGGATTGTTTGCTTTTTCCGTTTTGTTCTTTTATTTTTTGTATTGCCCGTTTTTTTGTTGTTGTTGGTGTACAGTAAGATATAAATTATCAAGACGAGATGAGACAGATTATGGACTAATACAGCCCCAAAGAGTAGTCTCTTAATACAGTAACTCTAGTTACATCTATGACTTCCCCTTCTCTTCCTCTTCATTTCCGTCTGTTTCATTCTATAGTTTCACACTTCTTTCATCATATAATTATTATATTTTCTTAGTTTCCACATTCTTCTACTTTCTTCCCAACAGTCTGCAGTAGTTTCTCCTTCTCTCCTGTTTAAATACCCAGTTATTCTTCTTCTAATCTCTAAGGTTAAGACACTGGTCTGTTCTCTAGAAATCTCTTAAAGCTGAACCGAGTACTTGTGGTCCCAAACTTGAAGACTGATGGTAGTTAACTAAAAGATGACTGAATTTATCTTCAGTTTCATCTCTCTTTGATTCTTTTTTATGAAGAACATGGTGGGGAGAGGAAGACTTTTTCTAAATTTCTTCTTCTTCTTCTTTAAGCTTCATCAACTGATTTGTCTATCTTTAGACATTCTGTAGTGTAATACAATAGTTTGTTTTAAATCTTTCTCCATCTTTTGAGGATCAAAACCTTTTTAGCTATCTACTATTAATAGAGAGAAAGAATAGAAAAAATAAAATAAAAAGAGTAAGAGAGAAAGAAAGAGGGGAAGAAATAAATAAAGGTAAACAGAAACAGAAGTAGAAGAGAGAAAAGAAAAAGAAAGAAAGAAGAGAGAAAGGAAAAGAAAGCAAAAAGGAGTCAGAGGGAAGAAAAAAATGGAGGCAGAGGGAAGCAGAAGAAGAGAAAGAAAGAAAGGAGAGAGAACAAGAGTCAGAGAGAAAAAGAGAGCAAGGAGTAAGAAAGAAAGAAAACGAGAAAAACACAAGAAAAACAATCGGACGGAAAGACCAAGAGAGAAAGAGCTATAAACAGAAAAAGTAGGAGAAAAGAAAGAAAGGAAGATATGAAGAAGAAAGAGAGAACTATAAGGAGTCAAAGACAAGAATAGATGAAATGAATAAATATAATTTAATCATGCGACAAAGGCCAATAAAGATGGAATCAAAGTTTCATCTTCAATTTGTACATTTCACAATTCGTTCCATCTCCTCTCAGCTTCCCTCTTCAGCTATCTCAAGAAAAATCTCCAAGTTCAACTTCTGTGTTATAACGTGCATCTGAGCTGTACCTTTTTCCCTCTACCATTTCATCTCCCACTCAACTCAAACCTTCAATGGTGATATCTCTTAATCTTCAAATTAACAAATTTAGCTCACTCACATCACCACCATCATCATAATCTTAGTCAAAGCTCTGTAAAAGAGTTAGAGAAACAGAAAGTCGATGATGATGAGGAGGAGGAGAAGAGAGGAGAGTGAGAAAGAGGCAGTTAAAGAGATGAGAATTGGGCAAACAGAGATTTTTCGGAGAGTCATAAAATAAAATTTTTATCCTAAACAAACATTTCAAACCGTTTTTCGAGTCCTCCGTCCGTTTGTCCGTCCGTCCGTCTGTCGACTTTATTCCTTCTTCCTTTTTTTAAACAAATAAATTTTCGACTTGGGGCTTTTTTAATTAGCATCCACAAGAGACTTTTAAAAGCTAATACAGCTTTAAAAAAAAAATTATTTTTCCAAAATGCCGGAAGGAGAAGAAATTTAAATTGTTTGGTCTTAAATAAAAGCGGATCATTTTCCCGTCGCTTTCCTCTTTTCATCCTACTTTTCTGAGTCAAATTAAAAAGTGCGGTAGGGGGGTACGAAAGTCGAGGAGGATGAAACTGAGCTTTTCGGAGCTTTCATTTTGTTTCCGATTTACGTTTTCGCGTTCCTTTCTACGTTTTTCGAGCTTTTTCAGCTACTTCAAGAATTCAAAAATAAATTATTCGAAGAGTGGGCGGTGATACTGACGATGACGTTCATACTCTTCTTCCTTCCCTCTCTCCCTAAACCTGTAAACATTCAAATTTCACGCTCAGTGATTTGACAAAACCAATTTATTTTAATTTTGAGAGTTTGATTCGAGTTCTACTGGAATGTTGTTTTTTCCTGTATATAAATAGAAAGCTCTGATTGAATGAAGCTTTGAAATCGTACTGTTTGCATGTGTGAGTGATGCATTGGGACTATTTTTGATGTCTGACTGTATCGTCTTTGTTCCCAAGCTGATTTGAGCTTTCGTTTGCAAATTCGTTTTATGTATTTTGTTCTCTATCTTTGAAAAGCGGAATCTTGTTTGTATGCTTTCTATTTCTTGTTTCTGTATCCCTCGACTCTCTCCCGGATTTTGTTTATTTTTTCTTTTACACAATTCTACCCGTCCAATGTTTGCTAGCTTTTTACAAACTGACCAATGACAATTTTACTGATTTTCTCTTACTGAAAACTTTCCGTCCTCCATTTAATTCAAGAGTTATAATTCCACATTTTTACCCTGATGTATAACAATATTATAAGTGTCATATAACAAAGTAAAGTAAAGTCAAACCCGTGTCAACTGCGTCCTGTCTCTAAGCAAGGCAATAAGTAGTTAGTCTGGCTTTAAATGGGCGAATAATTAGGGAACTGACCAGTGTCTTAGCCCGAGGAATTGAATAAACGGATGTGACTGGAGGTGCAGCCTGTAGAAGAGGATAAGATATAGGAGAAAGAAGAGGAATAAGAAGGAAATAGAGAGAGAAAGAGGAGGAAAAGGTCAAAAAACAGTGAAAACACTAAAACCTCATGTTTAAAAGCTGTAAACTACAAAGCTCCTTCTTTTAAAGCTTGCAATACGAAGCAAATACTTGTTTGAATAATGATAAGTAATAATGTACATAAATATTTGTGCATTACTTTTGAAATGGACTCTTCCTAAAAGTGCGGTTTAAAGACGAAACTCACACTTCTTGAAAGTGAGCAAGATTGATTAAATAAGCTTTCTCCCTTAGTATCATAGTTAAGAAACGGACACCTAGTAAAACTGTGCAATATTTATGAAAAAAAATGACACAGGGATTGTCGACATTACAAAATCGGTTTAATAAGTTTTAATATAAATATATAAGCGTGTATTACTATTAAATTGAATTATACACAAGGGGAGGTGCATTTAAAATGAAATTTATACTTCGAGAAAGTGTGCAGTACTTCTGAAACGGATTCAGTGTGTTTGTCTTAGTTTAGAAATAAAACTTAGTCAAAATGTGAGACGAGTTTTAATTCCATTAGCTCAGAGTGTGGGAGTTATAACAACATAATGACATGTGCCTCAATTATACACTAACATCGCTGATCAGGCATTTGCTGACTACCTACGACGAAGCTTTCCCGTAGACAATCCAAATTTTCACGAACGGAAGCATGACTTCGGGTAGTTTTCTCCTCATTTCGACGATCAGTTCCATTTTATTGACTTCTCATTTCCTCTGTTTCTTTTCAATTTATACACTTTTGCGAAAATCGAGACGAGATCATCACACGAAGGTATCACCGTCACGAAAAGAAACAAAAAAAAACGTTTTAAGCAAATTGGAGAGCTTTTAACCCGACGAAAGGGAATTTCCATTAAATAAAATACAAATACTTCCTTGCTACCCCCACCATCTCCTCCTTCCTCAATGGAAAACCAAACTTTATTATTTTCGGATAAAAATTCCGTTCCTTTTTTTTCGAATTTGCCACCACCACCAACCTCCCTACACCAAAACCCTACCACTTTCCTCTCCGTCTCGGTTTCCAATTCCAATGGAAAAAACTCCAAAGGGAGAAAAGACATTTACCCCGAAATTTATGCTGACCTCACACTTACACAATGGGAAGGAAAAAAAAACGCTTTCATTTTTGTTCCTTCTCCTTTCAAATTTCTTTTCAAAATGAAAAAGTATAGGGCAGGATATTTTAAGGTCCGATTTCTCGAGGCCATTCAAAAAATGATTTATATCTGACATTTTGCTTGATTTCTATTAAAGAATGAATATTTTTCCCTCGGCCTAATTCATAATGCCACGACTTTATGATGTTCACAAAAGAGAAGAAGAAAATATGAAAATACTATTTTCCAAACGAGTTTTTTAAAAAATTTTAATTTCGAATAAATCCATGTGATGGGGCTCACTCCCGACTACATCACTGTAAGAACCTAGACCGTGGGTACCCAAACTGCGGCCCACCAACCTCTGAACGGCCAGTGACCCAGTGAAAACCGATTGAGTGAAAATTTGTGAAAGGTTGATTGTTCATTGTTAAGTCTGAACTAATGTCTGACCAGCACGAAAATGTTCGGGCCTGTGCTCAGAAATACCAACATTGTTTGCCTCCACAAATCTTAAGGAAGCATTATACAAAATATATACAGAAACAGACTGGCAGATGCGACTGGACTGTATGCGTCGAAAGCCGGACTTGTAAAATCTTTTTAGTGAGCCCATTCGCAATGGTAAAATGGAAATTTGGCCCGGGAAGGAAAAAGCTCGAGTACCAAGGACCTAGACGGTGTTTGATTGAAATGGATACCAGTACGAATACCTCTTATTCACTGCAATGATTACTATGTGACCACAGCGCTCAAATAGTTCATTTCGGTAGAGGTTACACTAGTTTGAGAACAAAAGCAGTATCGTGTCATTCACTTCCTCCATCACTCGATAGAGATACACTAGTACCAAACCCAGGGTGGAGGGATGATAGTTTTATTATAACCACAATTCGTTGTTAGACTGATGAGTCAATTGAAGGTAAATTTTATGAAAATAGCTTGTTTAGGGAATGTGGATTAATTATGACCTTAATCCTCTATAAAGCAATATTTATGAAACTGATTCCTCTCATAGGTGTGCAATACGAATGACACAAATTCTTCTAGAAAATGTGCAGTATTTATGAAACTAATTCCTCCCAAAAGTGTGCTGTATCTATAAAACCGCTTTGTACCACAACTGTGCTGTATTTATAAATTGAATAAGAGATCAATGACGCATAATCAGACAAGAATGGGTGGCATTCGTGTAAACCATAGTGCCCAGCTAGAAATCAGGTGAATAAATAAATTAATTACAATTTGAGTGCATTATTTATGAAATGACCTTCATATCTGTCTCCGTTTCCTTTAGTAAATTAAGTTTAGACCATAAAAGTTGACATTTCGCTAAAAATGACATAATTACTGATGTAATTACTATTCTTAATCGACTCCGCGACCTGACACCGAGTCGAAGTCTAATGATGCTTGCAGCTTTCAACGTTCGACGCGATGTAATAGCCAAAAGGATAACATAACTACCTAAACATCCTACATCTAAAATGTCGTAAAACTAATTCAACAGTTAGTATAATAACTAAAAAAAAAGTGAAACTTTGAAAATCACGACATCATAACTTACAAACAGTAACGATTTAATAACCAGTACTAAAACGAAAATCCGAGGGAAAGAATCAGAGGAAAAGCAGAAAACCCGGGGCAAACAGCAAAAGCCAACCGGAAAACCTCCCCCGTTCGGTCCCTGCCTCCCTCTCCAGGCCGCTTTCTACTTTATTTATGGCGGACGGTTCAAACAGGGCGGGATGGTGGTATCAGAGAGGGCAGCGGGAGAAATGTGACCTGTTTAAAAGGCGACCGAGTAATTGCCTTGCCCTTACCCCTCCCATACATATACACACAACACACACTTCCCGCCTTTAAAACGCATATAACCTTTGTTTTCTGTTATGAGCGATTTCCGATTTAGGACTACTTCCGACAAACTACTCCCCTCGTTGAATTGCTTTGAAATAAATTACGGTACTTCGGCTTCAGAGGAGAGAGTCAAGGACTTTTCATCTGGTAGCTTTGAGAAGTTGATGTTTTGGGAGGACCTGATGGTCGCTATTTTTGATAAATTTTTGGTGGTGATGAAAGGTTATACAATTGGTTCATTGCTTCATCCACCAATCTCTTCAGAGGTCATCACTTCATCGGTCAAGGATGAGCAAACAGAGTTGAGTCTCTGTGAACTTCGAGTCAAGTTAAGATCTAATATTCTGTTAGCTGCCAATTTCAAAAGTATTGCACACTTTTATAGAGCATTCGCTTATAAATTTTGCACATCCTCACATAGAATAAATTTCATAAACATTGCACACTTTTATGGGGGATCCATTCCACACATACTGCAAAGTATCATTGAGGAATAATTTCATAATTATTGCACATTTTCTTCAAGGACCCATTTCATAAATACTGCACATTATCTGGAAGGAATCTTTTCATAAATATCGCACACTTTTGTAGAGGATTCTTCTCATAAATACTGCACATCTTTTAGTTGTAGCCATAGCTCCCTCCTCTGAGCGTGTCTTCATCAGTAAAAGAAGTCAAACCGCCAGAACAAGTCACAAAAAAATTTCTTTTAAACACCCAAAATTTAAACTACAGCGTGACAGCAAAAATTTAATTATTCCCCACACAGAACAAGATCAGAGTCACTAAAAACAACACAAAAATGGCGAAAGGGAAAAGACAAAAAGGAAATCGAGTAAAAGACACGGAGAATAATGAAGACGGGAAAACTGTCGCAATAACTCGAACGACAGAAAAAAAAAGGGAGAACGGTAAATTACGGAACGAGGTGACATTTGGCGTCAAAATGTTTTCATCATCCCTACAGAAAAAAATTATCCGCTCAGAATGATGACTATACCATTAATAACAGGAAAAAAAGGAAACAAAAGGTGAGAGAGGTTGGATAGATGGGAAGCGGATGAAGAACGGTAGGCAGAAAGAGGCAGAATATTAATAAAAATAATTTTCTAACATTCATTAAGAAAAGAATAATTAAAATGTTTCCGAGCAGAGGGACAACAACCGCAGCCTGACGTGTTTCAAAATGGCGAAGAAATTTTTTTTTAAAATAAATTCACACCGGAAGTTTAATGTTAAACCTAAGGAACAGATTTAAAAAATTTTTCAAGTAAAATATTAATCTACCCAACAGAATTTCATAACTTTGTACCTGACAATGTGGCGGAGACTGTGACCAACATTAATGAGATAACTCCTCCATGAAAGTATACGAAAATTATGACATGAATACTCCAAGAAAGTGTGCAATATTTATGAGAAGAATTTTTACCAAAAATCTTGTGAAATTCATGTTAATCCTAATCCAGTGCAATATTTATGAAATTGATTCCAAAAATGAAATTCATTCCACATCTAAAGTATACAAAATACAGCATGGATGTGGGAAAGAACCTTCATTCTGTATAAGTTATACTAATCAATTCTAAAACCGGTTAAATGGTCAGTCGCGATTAGTAATCTCTCACCTTAACAGCTCCTAAGTTATCTCTAACTTGTCAACGGTATACTGTACTGAGTTTTGACTAAAAAGATAAACATTGTTAAGGGTTAAACAATAACAAAGAGTAACAACCAGAATTTTAGTCTTTAAAGGTGGATGAGGGCGTAGAAATGTGATATACGATCCATCTTTTTTAACTTCCTCTTTTGTCTCTCCTTCTAGTTAATGAACCTCCTCCTCCACGACCAATTTCATTCTCCTCACCCACCGGAACAAGCGAAAATCGATTCGAGAAAAGAAGAACAGATTTCAGTCGTTATTTCCGCTTCCTTTTCAAGATCTAATCAAGTCTTTTCGCCAACAGCCATTTAGCAAACTCCTTTAAAAACAATGCCTCGGATTTTCTCGTTTTGTCTAACGAAGGAGGAGGAAAGTTAAAATTTTGGGTGAAAACTTTTCCGAGCAACTAATCGCCAGAATCTCGATAAAACTCGAAATAGCTCTGAGAAGAGAGAAAGAGAGAGAGAGAGAGAGAGAAGAGAAAAGGAGAGGAGAGTGTGGCAGGGAAGGTGTTCTGACTACGAGGAGTTTAATATCTTCTCTTTGACTTTTTTTTTCTCTCTCTCTCCAACCGGCAAAGGAGAGAGGTAATTTATTTTTATTAGATAATAATAAAGTTAAATATGCCAAATGAAGGGAAAAAAAGTGTTGAGTGCTTCGTCTTCCCTCCATTTTGTTTCAAAAAGGTTAATTGTTCACTTTAAACTAAATTTATTTAACTAAAAAGCGGAGTTCGACATAAAATATCTGATAAACGTCTCAATTTTTATCTCCTTCTAGAAGCTACTGCTCTATCAAAAGGCTCATTTCATAAATACTGCACAGACTAACGACGCCAAAAATATACATTAAATTGTGACACAGGAGAATGCTTACTTCCGGGCTGTATAGCAATTCTTGACAAATTTCGTTCAATTTTTGCAACAGTAGGACATGGATTCCTAATACAGTGGCTACACAAAGAACGGAGGATGAAAACATAAAACCCTTCAATGCCTTTGAAAAAGGTCTTAACTTCCCCTTCTGTCTTACGAGTTTTACTTCTTCAGCATTTAACAAGCCAAAAAAGTTAGTCATGGACCATTTAACAAGTCCTCATGGGTTAGTTTGTAACCCATGGGTCATAGGTTTCCCATCATTGCTCTATAATATTCTTGTACTCACTTAATATATACTACAGCTGCTACCATGTAAGAGATTTCTTTGTATCGGTTGGCCATTTCATTGCTTGACTTCATACACACAACCTACGCGTGGACATCATTATGCTCAGCACTACTTAGATTTCCTAACATTCAAAATCATTTCCACGAAGGTTGAATTCAAGACCTACAAGAAAATTTACACAAAATTAGTGTTATGAAGGATTAAATAAACACAAAAAATGCTGTTGTGATTGTACAGTCTTTCATTGCAGTACCGAATGATTTTGGTATTGCAATTGGCTGAATCGAAGAATTCGAGTCTCAGCACAACTTTTTGACCCCTTGGTGGTGGTGGGGCTTCAATCGTGAAACAGAAGAATAAAAAGATGACAATACGAAACAAAAAGAAGCATAAAATCATCCTTCCAGAATATTTTATACAGAATAAAATAAAAATCAAATTTCAAACGAAAAGAAAAAGACCAATAATCACGTTCAGGTTTCGGTGGGGTAGTCAGTTTAGGGAAACGTGACCGACAAACTTATGAAAAACCGACTAAGAAGGTTCTATTTCGTCCGAGCACGAACCTTTTCATAAAAAACAATAAATCATCTACGAAACTGATTCATAAAAACGCCATTTCTACAACAACCACATCTCGAAACCTCGAGATAGAGAAACAACAGGAAAAAGAACTTTCGAAAGCTTTAACTTTAACGACCTAAACATCATTCCGATGCCAGGCAACAAAAAAAAACCACCGCCAGCAACAAGAACCTTAGTCTCATAAGCTAAACATGAATTTTCCGGGTTGAATATAATAGCAAAAGCTCATCCTCGTGTAATACCCGTTCGCAGATTTCTTAATCCTTCGACACAGCCTTCTCGAACTTAAGGAAACGCTTACAGTCATTCTGTTCTGTAAAGTGGGTATGAAATCCTTCGGATTGGTAACAAGCAATAAAAATTTTTCTTCTTCTTTCTTTACCTCCCTTCCTCCTCCTCCTTCGTCTTCTTCCTTCTTCTTTCGTCTTTAAGTAAATCAAACACTTCAAATACAGCCAGGAAAAGAAGGGGCTTTAACGCCATTAAAAACGTCTTTTTCCCATTTTTTGCTCCCATTCACCAAATCGTCTTTTCCCTTTTCTTCAACTCGTTGGCATTATGGCAGCAGGAGTAAGAGCAGAAGCAACATCAGCACGAGCAACAGCGAACTGCACAAGAAAATCATCAACAACAAAAGTTTGATACGACAACCTTTCATAACCTTTGATCAAGAATTATATTCTCTTGTATATAAAAAAAATTCTTTCCACCTCCTCTCCTCTTCCTCTCTTCTTCCTCTTCCTTTCCTTTTTATTTCAAAGCTTAAAAAAGTTTTTTCCCCTTTCTCATAAAAGCTCTCGCTCACACAAAAATGTCTAAGAAAGAAATGGTTTGTTTGACAAGAATTATTTTCCGAGGTTCGATTCTTGAAATTTGTTTCTTTCAAAGGAAATCGATGCATTATTTGATGGTTTCTTTCACCCTTTCTTTCTCTTTATTTTCCTCTACCACCCCTTCCCGCCTCCATCCACCCTACCACCCCCGTTTGCCTTTCGTCCTTTTTTCCTTTTTTTTTCCTGCTTTTACCGTTCGAACTTTCAAGATGTTAACTTTATTTCTTTCGTTCTTTGTCTTCATTATGTTTAACTTTAAAATCCTTCTAGGATTATGAATGCTTCTTTTCCCTACACCCTTCATCCCCTCTCCCGCCACCCTTATTTCTCTACCCTTCTTTCTTTTGTTTCCCTGGATTTGTTTTCTTACTTATAAACTAGCCAATTTTATAAACTTTCCGGCTTTGACTTGATCAGCGTCCTGTATCGATTTTGGTGATTCAGTTTCCCTGCCTGTGTCTTCTCGACTTGTTATATAAGTAGACCTACTCTTCTAAGGTTTCTTTCTTCAAGGTCTTGTGTTTGGATCGCATCACAAAATTTTTCCTTCTTCTACCATCTGTAATCGTGTGCTGTTGCGTTGAACAAAATCACCGAATGATGACAGACCGTTTTCTGTTGACACCAAAAGCAGAATTATTAATAAGACAAAAGGTTTCTCTGTTTATAAGCAATCTGAAGACGACACCAAACATCTTAAAAGGCTGTCAATATACTCATTAGTGACAGTGAACTTTTTTTACGCGGTTAATAAACCCATAAAACAAAATAACGATGACGAATGCGAAAGTTAAAATAACAGTATCTTGGTGTTGTCCTCCGATTAAAACAAGATTTTAGCCCTTCAACTCGATATAAAAATAAAAATAAAATTTATACCAAACTGGCATCAACATATTTATTTAAACACATAGAACTATTATAGTATATATTTATATTACTAAATAGGAGACACTCCAAATCTGAGCACTGCTCTTAACCTCCCACGCACCAAATCATGTATACTTGACACATAACCCATACTTAGAACAAAGGCTAAGCAATTCAACAGTATCAAGTGAGACAAAGGAAGCGGTTTATCCATGCCAAAGTTATACTGAAACAAACAAACTATAATACATTTGCTATACAACTACTGAAGTTTTCAATTAGTTTAACAAATGCTCTGCTATATTACGAATGGTTATGCACGAGATACGTCACGGAACTTGATGACTACAGCATTTTGCTGAGTTAACTCCTCATTGCTCTTGAAATAATAGTCAATAACTTGACATAGTTTCTGTATATATTTGTCCCTCCACAGTGTATAGTTAACAGTCATGAAATCCCATCGGATTATTTATATAACTGTAGGAAATTAATGTTTTTAGACTGAAGTAGATAAAATTCACAAATACTATCGAACGTAGCGCTCTGTATTAAATCACAAAACGCGCGAACAAAAGTAATTATAAACAACAGGATTTGTAATTATCAGTTACCAAATATACCACTCGTACAGAGAGAGAGACAGCTTTCCTTTCTGTTCACATCACTCTCTCCTTCTTCTCTTTTATTAAAAAGTCAAAAGATAGTTTTCAAATGTAGAATAAAAGTAGGGATTATGAGTTTCCAAGTTTCCCACTTCGTCAAGATGCATACAGAATACTTTATTAACTCCTTCCTTTCCCTTTTTCTGTATTCGTCTGATGCGATTACGGCAATGATGATTAATTAAAATTCGTCACCGACAACTCGTGAGCTTTTATAAAAATTAAAAAAAATTAAAACAGCAACAGCAAAAACGAGAACGAAATGTAAATTCTCAAAGAGAACACAAAAGAGAGAAGAAAAACAGATGAAAAACGATTCAATTACAGGAAGTACAACTCGAATGGAATTAATTATAAGAAGAGAAAGGAAGGAAAAAAAATCCAAAATGGTGGAAAAGTAGAAACGGAGAGGAATTCACATGATTCGGAGACAGAACAAAATGAGAAAAACGGAATAAACAGAGAGGAAGGGGGTGAGAGGAGACGACGGAAGCAGAAGAAGAAAACGAAAGAAAATTAAAACAATCAATCGAAATGATAATGAAACGAAAAAAATCAAAGTTCGAAAGCTCAAAAGCTCATACTGGGATGGAGGAAACAAGTTTTTTTCTTTTATCGACTAAAATTATCATAAAATATATCGAAGTGTTTTATATATTACATAATATTACATGTTGGTGTGTGACATGTGGTGGATCGTGTAAATAGAAAAAGTTTCATCGTTTTTTTGCTCTATTACAAAATGGCGGTTTGGGGTTGGGGAGAGAGGGGGTGGGTTTCCTTTCGAAAAGGGTTTGAGAGATGGTCTGAAATAATTTTGTTGGTTTGAAAGCTTCAGAAAGAAATTCCGGCTGAATGGGAGGAAAAGTTTGTACGGATTGATTGGGATCATCGATTTCCTTTTCCGGTTATCCTAGTACTGGGTTGATTTTTTGTTTTTGGGGCCCATGAGGGGGGATAGGTTCAGTTTTTCTTTCTTCTTGGATCATTTTGAGTTCTTCCATTTTCTAGGTTTGTATTTTACTTGCACTCTGTCTAACTTGACTTATCTTTGTCTCTACTTCCTTTCTGTCGTTTGTTTCCACCCCTGGTCTTCCTGTTTTCCTTCCATTTTTCCCACTTCCCATTCCTTTCTTTTCTTCTCTGCTTTTTGGTTTTTTATGGCTTTATATTTATTTTATTTTCTTCTGTTCTTTTTTCTCAACCGTTCTTTCTGCCGTATCTTTAGGTATCCCCACTCTGATAGTGCCCAACAGTACCCTCATCTCTCACGCTCTACCTTTCTATGTATCTAATCTCTAGCTATCTATGTAGGTATCTGTATCTAGGTATCTGCTGGGTATTTTGGGGTTGATACTAACTGATAATAACTCCTAACTTTTTTCCTTTCTTTCTGTTTTCTATTTTATACTCTCTCCATCTGTTTGTATTTTCTTTTGTGTTTTATTTTTTCTGATTCTGTCTTACTTTGCTATCCCTCTTTCTCTATCTACTTTTGTTTCACTTCTCTTTTCAATGGTTTTGTTCTTTTTTTCCTTGTCTTCACTCCAAAGTCTTTTGGCTTTCCTTATTTTTCGTCCCCTTCGTTTTTTCTATTTTGTTCCCTTCACAAATCCTGTCTCATTTTATAGGTCTTCCCGAGGATTCACTTTCCGTCATCATTGTCGAAAAATTTTATCGATTCAGCCTTTTCATTGATTACATTTCAATTTGATTTGATTTCGTCGCCTTTCATCGACCCGCCATTCACCTTTTTTGTATACTTATTGTTATACACAATTTCTTGGAATTGCTCTCATATTTCTCAATTTTTCTTTTTATTTCATTTTTATTTCTGTTTGAGTTATCTTGAGTCAAAGACTCGACTTCTTTTATTATTGAATTTTACATCAAAGCTCCGACAAAAGAAAACCTTTTAGAAGTAAAAATTGTCATGAACGTCGCACTTCTTCGAAAGCAAAGCCAACGTTCACGCGAACAAATACTCTCGAGTGAGTAAACAAATCGCACTAGACCCTCGGCCATCAGTCTTCGCTCTCGATCATTTAAATTTTTCCCCGAGAAAATTCCCCAAATTTGACTAATTTAAATTCTGACTTGACTTCACTCGAGATAGGAGAAAGCTCGCACAAAAATCCTCAACTCACTTCCTCTCTGCATTTATTACTCAGATTAATTCTTCCACGACCAAAAGCTTCCCACTCCACTCATCATCTTTCTCTTCCCTTTTCCCTCTCTCCCGCTCCCATCCATCCAGTCTCCTTTGTCTTGTCACCACCGTTTAAATTGATACTGCTGAGCTTTTTGCTTTCGTGGATGGAACGTGTGAGTGTGTGGGTTTTGTGAGCCTTTCGACTTTGAATAAAAGGTGATGAAAAAAGATTAAAAGGGACGAGACGTGAGGGAAAGAAATCAAATTTTCAAATGACATCAAAGCTCTTCCTCCCACTCCGAAAAGCCTTTATAATGCCAAAAAGGCTGGAAAGAGATGAAGCAGAAAAATGCTTTCCCCACAAGGACCTGTCTCTGGCAGGAAATGATTGATTGACTGATCAAAGATAAGAATGTGTGGTCTTTTATGCGACGGTATTTTAAATATTGATTCATGATCTCGTCTTCTGTAACCATAGTAATTAAGGGTTAAAGGATGGAAGGGACGAAAGCTCGTGATGACACGTTTGCTAAACCGGATGAATTTTCGTGGTAGCAGATAAGCAACGGATTTATTCCATCTAGTCAAACAAAAAATTAAACAAAAACTAAAGAAGAAAAAAAAACAAAACAAAAACAGAAAAATTTAATTGCTTTCAGTCAAAACCAGAAAATTATTCTTCCTCCCAGGGAGGGAAATATTCTGCCAGAGTTTTTAAACAAAGCGGAAAATGAAATAAACAAAATCACTCAAATTTAAATCCATTTCAATTAAATCGTTTCTTTGCTGCCAAAGTCTGCGCTTCAAAAAATAAAATTAAAACGAATCTTCCCTTATTACTACCCCCGTCCACAACCCCCTTCCAGCCACTTGCCAAATTTGATTTATTTCCTTTTCTCTCCGTCCGGAAATTGAAAAAAAAATCAAAACACTTCTAAAATATATATGAATTAATTAGAAAACTTATTTCAAAGTCGATTCTTGGAATTTTGGGAAAATTTCTCTTCAAAACCGCCCATCCTCCACCCATCCCATCTCTCAGCCTTCGAAAAATCGATCGTTAATGGACCCCCAAAAATGTGGCCGCCCCTTCCCCGTTTCGGGTCCGAATAAAAAGACCTTTTTAGTCGAAGCAAAATTCTAAATGATTAGTCTCATTTGCCTTTGAAACGTTTTCCGAACTGTTAGCTGTGTTGGAGCACCTTCGACCTTAAAAAATTTTTTTTCGTTGCTTGTTTTCCCGCGTTTTTTGTTTTGCGAATTTCTCTCCTACACACTACAAACCTCCCACCCCCGAACTACCATCATCTTCCTCCTTTTGTCCGTTCTTATCATCCCAAAACCGAAAATTGGTGGTATAGATTTCAATAAGATCGATATCCACGAACAGCGTCATCATGTACCCAATTAGCCTTGTGTCACCTGAAGGAAACTGTTTTCGCGTGGAACTCCGAACACAAAAGAATTATGAGGCGGAGCAGTGTTATAGAAAACAACTCAAAACCGGAAGTAAATCGCTGAACTTCCATACATCTCACAACAGATCCAAAGATTTTTAAAACTACATATCACTTATCCAAGATTGACTCGATTAACCTTTTTCCCCGATGATAATAATAATAATTTACTAAAACGACAGCTTGCTGCAGAAAAGATTACCAGAACTCAGATCCCATCATCTCCATCATCAATACTTGCCAGCATGATTAGCTATCACAGTCAAGTTCCGTTATCAATATTTACCAGGCACCAAATCTCTTCCTGTGTGAGTTGAATATCCTAATTACAAAGTCTGTCCCAAAAGTTTCTGAAATGATTTTGTATAGTTGGCAACAATGGTGACGACGCCAAGAAACCGATGGGGAATACCGATTCGAAACAAGCCCAACAAAGCTATAAAAATTCTGAAAGGATTGTAAGCTGATTTTGAATAAATTGTTTTAAAAAAACATTTCAGGAACTTTTGGGACAGGACCTGTATACTCAACTGCGGTTCAAGGCTTACTGGAAAAAAATTTTTTTCTGTATCCAACATTTTCAAAAATTCTTGAAGGCTTGTTGATTTGAGACAAAAAATTTTCACACCTAATTTGTGACAGATTTGCAGTCGAATTCCTCAACGTACAATTTCGTGAAAACTATCAATCTCAGTATATAATATAAGAGTCAAGATATATACAGAAAATAAGGTAAAGAAGAACGAGAGACTAAATGTGAGGGAAATAAATTAAAAAACCAAAAACCTGGCTGAAATTTGGGGCTTTTGGTCATCGGCAACTACAAGTTGAGCGTTTGGTTCTGATACCAATATTTTCCGAGTTTGTACAGAAAACGAAACCGACGTGAAAGAGGCGAAAGAACTCAACAAAGCCTGTTTCCAAACCGGAAACGAATCGTACGCAGCACAAAACCTTCACACCTCCTTAGTTACGTAAGAAAATCTCAAATCGAACGTGGGAAACGGGATGAAAAGACAGCATTCTTGTAATCCTACCGTGTTAACACACGTAAAACCCCACTTGAGCAGCCATTAACCCTTTCAAAAATCTCTTCTCGCACACACACACGTCATATGATACAAGCACATCCACAAATTTGCTCTCATCCACCCCCCAGCCCCTCCAACAAAGAGATAGAGAGAGAAGGAGAAAAATCCGAAACAAAGACCGCTTAAACGTTGGCGTAAATTATTACCGTCTTCAGCACACATTTCCCGTTATTCAGCTTCGGATACCAGTTCATTTAATTACAACAAAAGAGGATAAAATGAAAGAAAAGGTATTTCGCATGAGTTTCTCCGCCATTGTTTTCTCAGAGATTTTCGCCGGGGTTTCCGACGAACAACGAATCTAAACGCCCGCAAAATCGAGTCCCGGGCTTTTCTTTCATTCGTTTGCTCCGGCTCAACAGTTAAAATCAAATAATAAAGAGGAACAAAGAAAAAAAAAATTGAAAGAAGAGGGAGAGGATGAAAAACGTGGGAGCAGAAGAGCGAGAAAGAGATGAAAACGAAAGGTTTTGTGTAAATCAAAAAATCATTTAAACGAATATTTAAAATCCTATTTAAATATTTAACGAAAGGCTGATATTAATCATGGCGAAAATGCTTCTTTTAGAAAATTTACGCTCGTAATTTTCCAAAGCTTCTTATTTGTTATTAAAAAAATTTCAGCTTCATAATGACTTTAAATCTTCATCTCGAGAGATAAAGGACCCCTTTTGTAAATTTAGAGAAGTGATACGGAGTGTTCCCATTCAAAAAACAGAGTTACCGCCACTGGGAATTTTGACTGTTTTTGCTAATTATTATAGCTGTTTACTTTGACTCCTCACCCTCCATTTCCTTACCTTTTCACCATCCTTGAGATGTTAGCTTTCTGCGCCGCATAGGCTCTGTATATATTACAACAACAGCGTTTTATTTCCTGAAAGACTGGAAAGAAGACACTTCCCACCGTGGTAAAACTGTTTATCTAGAACAAAAACAAGATAGAGAGCACATGGAAGTAATTAAGCTTTTTGTAAAACTCGACACATACTCAAGAGGAACTCAAGTTTATTGATTTAAGGCCCTTTCTGTACACCATATTACCTGTCTTATTAAGACGTAGTTAAAAACGTTACTGAGAATCCCTGTTCATCTGAATGATAATCTTAATCTCCTCTTCTACCCTACTGACCTCCCTTCAGGTTTACAGCTATTATGTCTGTCAGTTGTCCCTTTAATCACGCCTGTGCTGACCACGTAGGTCAGCTGATTCGCTCAGTAACAACTCTGTGCCACTACAACTTATCAACTGGGTGAAATTTTATTTCCGTTTGCTTATCACATCCTTGAACGACGACAAGCTAACTTTGTAATGGAATCAGCTTCGTCTGTACTTACATAGACATACTTACTAAGACAGTTAAAAACGTTATTGAGAATCCTTGTCCATCTGAATGATAATCGTAATCTCCTCTTCAACCCTACCGACCTCTTTAAGGTTCACAGCTATTATGCCGGACAGTTGTCCCTTTACTCGTGCTGACCACAAAGGTCAGCACTGTTCGCTCAGTAACAGCTCTGTGCCACTACAACTTACCACAACACTTGCTTATCCATTTCAACTCATAAATCTTAGAGTTATATAGTATACTACAAAAATTTGAAGTATCGCTCTTAATGTTGTCCGGTTTATAATAAAAAATTGTTTCTGTAATATTTCAAAAATTTAAATCAAATCAGAATTTTAAAAGTGGAAAAAATGTCAATGAATTGCACACAGATTTTTTTATACAGTGTATCACACCAAAAAAAGTTTTAAAAGTTATAGCGAATTCATTTAACTTAAATAAAAGTTTTTTACTTTAATTTCATATCATAAACAAAATAACAGCCAGTGACGTAGTTCCTGTGTAACATTGTAGGTCAACAATGAGTTAACACAAACCTGAATTCATCCTAAATTTCTCCTCGAGATAAAAACAAGATGATATACTCTTCAGTTTGTTCAATATGTCCACAGCAGTTGGGTGGACGAAACATCCAATTCTTCTCAAACACTAACAGTTACATTGTTGTGTTTGTGACTGTGCTGTGAAACTATGAACAAGGTATTTGACCTCAAAATTTTTAAACTGATTTCAACTATGGCATCCAACCTCGAAAGTGAAGTGAATTTGGCTGAATCGTGTAGTGTTGTCTCTAAACCGCAAACAGATTCTCAAATTTTTAGTATCTTTCAATAACCTTCCTTCAAAGCTCCATCTTCTTTTGTGATATTGGTGTTAGTGCCCTGTTACAAATTCTATTTCTTTTCCTCTAAGACAACCAAAATTTGAAACTTGAATTTCATTTTCTTCTCAAATTTATGCTTCAAATTAAACTTACAATTTTTTCTTCTGAACTGACGTCACGAAAAGGTTTAAACTTTCAAAAAAGGATCAAACCTTATGATGAAATATGAACAAAAAATAACAATAATTTACGCTTTCCAAGCTATGAATCCTATTTTTGGAACATCCTCCACCCGTCCGTCTGTCTTCCTTTCCTTCATTCGTTCATTTTCATTAAATATTAGCCCCCGAAATCGAAAATAAATATAAAATCACTCAGCATGAAGTTTGAGAGAATTTGCTGAGCGTATAAACGTACAATTAAGCCCACGCCTTTAAAGGTGTATTTCTCAAAGAGAAAATTTATTTCGAGAGTCAAATTGAAGGGAAAAAGGGAAAAGAGAGAAATGAAGAGAGAGAGAGAGAGAGGAGAGGTTGAGAATGTTAAAGGAAGGCTGGGGGAGCTAATCATTCAAATTCGTTTGCGTGCAAGTGGTAGAAAAAAAATTTTTTTTTTTCTTGAGAGAGAAAATTATTACCTTGTTGGGGAGCCGTGGTAATTTCGACTCGCGATTTCTTTTTACGCATTTTTGAGCTTGATTCCTAATAAATTTGGTAATTTAAGTCTCTCCGCCTCTTCTCAGCGAAACGACGCTTCTTGGGAGTAATAATAAATTAAACCCTTTCCTCCCTATACCCCCACCATACTCTATACTCCAATTATAACCCCCCAAAAAATTTTTTCCCTTCTTTTCTGACTTTCATCCTTTTAACTGAAGTTTATCGGAATGTCGTTTGAGAGAATTTTAAGCGAAACGCGTCCTTGAAAATTTCAAGAAGGCTCTTTTCTTCTCTCTTCTCTTACCCTCCTCCTCATTCATCTACTTGAGTCTTTCTCTTTCCGACTCAAACTAAATCATGTTTGACATTTAGTCAGAGTAGAAAATTAGAAACTTTTTTGAAGTGGAATTACAATGTCAATAACGAGGAAAGAAAGATCTTGACAGCTTGTACGGGTTTTAAACCTCCCCGAAAAAAAAACTTTTCCTTTTTTCCCGGGGAGGGAGGAAATGGTAGAGGGGATGAGAAATGAGTCTTCTCTAAACTCTGTAATCTATACCTCTTGAGTTGTTAAATGCTTAACCTACAAATCGAAAGTTACGAAATGGGAAAATGACATTTTCAATTGGGTTTTGTCAGAACTTGATGGATCGACGAATAAAATAAATAAATAAAAAGGGAAATTAATTTTGTGATGGAACGCTTGACAATCAAACCTGACTTTATTTTTTTAAAGACATGTTATAACTTGTTCCACTCACCAGGCCCGTAGGAGGAATCAAATTTCATCCAGTATTAAAAACTAAGCTCCGGAAATTATTTCTCAACAACGACTCTCGTAACCTCCGCCTTTTCCTTTATGACATGTCATTAAAAATCTACCTGAAGCTTTCTAACAAATATTAGGTTTCAGACATCAAAATTTTATATTGTTCCAACTTTATTACTCCTTAAACTGTGCTTTAATAGGAGCCAATTTTCTCGAAATGAAACTTTACTATAAGAAAGGTTATGAGTTCTAATTGGGAAAAGGCTGTAAAAAATAATCTCAGCACAAGCATCACAGTAGTCCAGTCTACCTTGTTGTATTTTCTGTTGTAATCGAAAAGCAAAAAAAAAAATTTTTTTCACTTGAATAAGTGATTAAATCAAATTCCATGGGCCTGAAACTCTTGAATGTTCATGCTTTTCCTCTTTTGTTATCAAAAAATGTCAGAACAAATGAGACTGTCAGTAGATGATATCTCACCAGTTTGATTGCCTGTTAATTAGTGTTGGTTGCAGGTGACAGCCTTTTTCTTTTCATGCATAATTACATGAAAAATAACATTTTGTCAAGAGATTACAGGCAAATTGCAACCAGAATCACATGCAAAAAAAGCAAAACTTTGATTTGAGATTTGGAAAAAAAATTACAAACCAACAATAAAAATTTAAACATGGTTACTTACATAGCATCAAATTGAGTTTGTAAATTACTTACAATGAGGTTATTAATGTCAGACACTTCAAATCTGTACAGAATTTGTAACCCAAATAGTAGTAAGTACACTCACATACAAAGAAACACTTTTATCAATCACAATACAGAGTGAATGGAGCCTTTAACTAGGCACCACTATACACAAGAATCACATACACAAACTACCTTTTAACTACTTGATATTCGACATTTTTTTATTATAAACCGGAAATCTTAATTTTTATGGCAATACTTATGCTTGCCTCGTGACATTTGCTGGCTTGATTTTACTTACTTGTGTACTTAAAAAGTATTCTGTGACAACTGAAAGAAATAAAAATTATAATTTAAATCAGAAAAAAACAAGAGAAAACCGAGTTATATAAATTCATTCACGTTTTCACAATAAAAAATTCAAATGAGAAAATAAATCTGTAAAGCACATTTTTAATCGTTGGAACGCAACGGTTAAGTTGTCGTGGCACAAGATTGAGTTACAGCCAATGACGAAACGAGGCTGACAATAACAAACAAGATGGCTCCTCTTGTGTGTGTGGTGGGTGCGAGTTGAAGTTTTTGTTTGGAAAATTTTTGGTTTGTATTGTAAGAAAAATGATTGAACCTTTGGAGAAAAAGTTTTTAACCAATCTTAAAATGGTTTTGTTAGAATTGCATATAAATTTCTTTTTATGTCTAAACTAAATTCAAATGGTTTATGTTGTCTGTGTTTATAAGTAAAATTTCAAACCGAAGTGTGATTGTTGTTTCTTTTATATAATTTTTGAATATTTATTTCTTCTATCTGGTAAGATTTAAAAACCGCGAAAGAATCTTGACTTAAAATAAAATAAAGAAGAAGTGGGAGGACTCTCCTCTCGAAAGAAAAAATGATTGAACGCTTTATAACCGCACTTCATCAATTTTGACGTTAAAAAAATGTCCCGGGAGACCTCTCAAAGCTGATATATTGTTAAGGAAGGTAGAACAGCGAAAATCGAGGAAAATGGATGGTCAACAGCCTCGCGGTCAAAACCACCATTTTTCCTTCCTTTAACTTAAATTAGCTTCCGGTCATTTTAATGCCTTTGGCTTAAATCTCATTTCTTCTTTTTCAACCTGCGTTTCTTACTTCCTCGTATTCCCTTCTCCCGCATCTGGTTTAATAAGTACAATATAAGTAAGAGTTTAGTTTCTGTAATTGCAGTTACGACGGTCGTAGTCGATGCCATTTTGGGGAGAAGTGTCACGATGCCGTGCGATATAGAGCCCGTGGACAGGGATGATAGAGTTCATATGGTTCTCTGGTTCCGTGAGAGAGGAGGAAAGCCGTTGTATAGGTAAGTTGTTGATTTATTTATTTTGTTGCTTAATAAGCCTCTGATAGGTTTCTTTTTCTTGGAACTTGATCTACTTATCTGCAGGTGGTTTAATGTGAGGAGTAAGCTCTGAAGGGAAAGAATGCAGGATTTTGTTTTAAAAAATTTGGTTTATGACCTAAACATGTAAACTCACCAGCTTGGTCATACCTATCTGACTTTAGGAGAACTCAGAATACTACTAACACAGTTCTTTGAAAGAAGCAATGTGTAACATCCAAACCATAAACTAAAACCCAAAAATACAAAACTAAGCTAATCAGAATGAATAAAATGAAATAGAAGTTTTATTCCAAACTTAATAGGTTTCCTGTATGTCTCATTAATGTCCTCATATCCCCAAGGGCTTATGTATAACCCGGCATATGGACCAGGGTCATATTAAATTAACAAACAAACCAATTAATTAGATTCACGTACGATTTTAGAAAATAGAGGGAGGTGGGAAAATATTATTTTTAAGTCTCTCCAATGAGCAAAATGATGGCCTTTTGTTATTTTTATTGCCATAATTATTTTTATTACTTCGGATAATTAAAAATTTTTTATTACCCACCACGTTTGAAAATTCGCATTTCTTAATTGTGTGCGGGGAAAAGGGTTTTTGGGTTTTCTCCTTAATCCCACCAAATGCTATTGGAGTTTTATTTTAATGAAGATAAATAAATAAATAAATAAATTGAATGTATTAAAATTATGGATGGAACAATAATCAGAGTAATGGTTTTGCAATTCTGATAATCATTTTATTCACAAGCTAAGCATGGAAGTGATAAAACGGTTTGTCGATCTGCTTCGATTCTTTTAGTCGAGTTCGAAGTATAAATAAATTAGTATACCTTTGAAATTATGTTTGTGAATTTATATTGATAGGATATAATAATTTTCATTGAAGAATTTCAGAAAAATTATTTTTCCTTGAGGTCGTGAATTGACTTGCTGAGTACAGCGCTTACTTACTTTAAATGTTGGCACTACTGCTCTCGATTTAAGGATGAAAATCGATACGATGACGTAATGGCTGTATGTAAACTACAATATAAACAAGTGTGCAAAATGTTTTTTAGAAAAAACTACATTATGATAGTTTTTAGATGTTAATTACTTTTCTAAATTAGTTCTTATGTATCTGTAAACATTTTTCTTTAAAGTTTTGCCACTCACCAATTTGTAAAATCAATAAATCTTCATTATTAAGCCATAAATTGTCTGTTGAAATAAATTGCTTACTAATAGTAATCAATAGGATAATTTTGTTACTAAGTGTTTTTATTGCTTATTCATAGGTTTTGGTTTTGATAAAGTAAGGGAGTGTGGAGTTGAGGGGTACATGGGTGTGGTCCTGGGTTCATTGAGTTTGCTATATTCAATCCACTCCATTCTTTAGTGTTGAGTTTGTTTATTGTCGGTTGGTTATTTGATTATGTTTAAATTTAACTCATGTCAGGATCATTATTGATGAATTGTAGCCATCGATGAATATTGTTGGGCTGTTTTTGAGGTACATATTCAAATGATATCTGAAATTATGGTTTTGAATAGTTTTAGTTTGTAGTTGTAATTTTGTGTGGTTGATTTGGACTTGTCGAAGTTGCTCGTGAGAGGTTTTTATTTGATATGATAACTGTGATAGGTTTTCACTTATGAAATTGTTTATCGTTAAGCTTTCAAATATTTGAGAAAATGATTTATGCTGTTTCGGTTGTCAGTTATTGAACTATTTCACTCATCGATGAGTCTGTTAATGATTGATATGTTCTAAGACATACTGAGTATGAGATTTTTACCAATTGAGGTGTACTCTGATTTATTATTATAATTGTTTAGGTTGGAAAAGATAATTTGAACCATTTTCAAGAGCAATAGTATGTGTGTTGTAGTTTGAAGTGGTTATCGACATACAAATATGGTGGATTTGCTATATCTTTATTACAGAGGTCATTCCTTTGGCTTTTTTTACTGTCGGTAAATTCATGACAGTGTGACTGGAGATCAGATTGGAGATATTGATTGGTTAGTTCATTGTTTCTGATAGTTGCTGTTGTTAGTGTCAGTTTTATGGCTGTGATACTGATTTCAAAAGCTAAATTTGGTGTAGTAGGACAGGTATGGGGAACTGACAACTGTTATTTCACTTTAGACTTCATCTCCAAGTTAAAAAAAAAGTTCTTAGGGTTGACCCAGATCCAAATTCTATCATTTCACGCCATTTTAAAACAGGCGGAACTGAAACCTAATAGTAAATTCGTGTTATTGCCCTCACCCTCATCGAACCATAATGTCTGAAAGTTGGGAGACCTCGAGAGACCGAACAAACCAATAATCGAATTCGTGTCACTGCATCCAGGGGAAACCGGGAAAGCTCATTACTATTCGATGCAAACTCCTGCACTCAGGGAAATATTATCAAGTTTTTGTCGTTTCCGGATGTCTTCGTGAAAGTCTTCTCGGATACTAATGGGAGGATGGTTTTCGGGTGGGAATGTCTTTCCGAAGGCTTCCAATTCCGGTTTTAAATTTTTTATTATTGTCATCAGAGATTCTCGAATTTCTTTTTTATTACCATCAACCGCCTACAGCGGGGGTGGGGAGGAGCAGCACCGGTAGGTTTCCTTTTCTGATTTTCTTTCTCCGTTCACTCACTCTCGGGGGCTTGGACTGACCTCGAAACACAAATTTTAATAAAATTCGGAATGGAAGGAGGAAGAGAGGAGGCGGTGGTGGGGAGGGAAGGAGGTAGATAAAAAAAAATCAAATTTGTATCGAAGACATTTTATTAGGTCGGCGTATTTTCAATATTTTATGTAAATTTTTGGAAATTTGATTTGAATTATAAATGTTAATGGAAGGTTCTGAGGGCGTTTAAGGCGGGTTCAGAAAATATCTCGAATGCAAATTCAATTTTTGCTAAAATTGAATTTGAACGAAAGCAAAAACAAAACTTTTTACCATCGCAACGTTCCGCCCATCCCCTTGGTCCGTTCTCTCAATCTGTTTACCAGACGCTTCGACATCTTTTCGCCTCTTTGAAGTTTCCCTTGTTTTTCCTTTTTTCCTTTTAATAAAATTCCAGCATTCTGAATGTTACCACGTGGTAAGTTAAAAACTGGGTTTCTGAATCCGGGAAACAAAAGTAAAAACCTCCGTCGTTGACTGTTTGTGTCAACCGATTCTCAGGAATAGTTTGTCTGTTCGAAATCGGAAATAATTTGATGGATTTTGCAAAATCTTGACAGTCTCCTACGTAATCCGTATAAATCGGGTCTTAATCTGCAGCAACATTGAGTTCGATTAAAATCACTGTCAGGTTTTGTTTTATGCGGTAAATTCGTTCCAGAGGAAATCGCATTAAAGATAAAAATAGGTGTCTTAAGAAGCTTGAGTGAAGTTCAGTGTTGGAGTGACACGTCTTATTAATTTTATAAAACCTGAGCCAATCAACTATTTGAAGGATTGTTGTGTTTTAAAGTGTCTCGGCTTGGTAATGGATTGTGCCATGTGGTGAGACATTTTAGTTCCACCATAAGAACCTAGTTCTAGCTCTCCTTACTAACTAAAACCAAAGGTATTAAAGTTATTGTAGTTATTAAGTGTTTCTATTTTCTTTAGTACGCTGATTTGTACGTTCTGTTACAATATAAAGTGGAATATTATAATAAATAATATATATGTGGCGACCTAGGCAACACCCTCAGACTTGTAATAAACAAGTCACAAAGACATACAGAAACTTGCTTGAAGACGCGCTCAGACTTGTAAGAAAAAATCTACAAGAAGCTTATTAATAATGGAGCACGCGAAGAACAAGAAGTCAATGGAGTATAACGATTCGGTGAAGCAACTCGAACGGCTATCGGAGCAACCCCACTATTTCTTGTAGATATTCTTGTAAATATTTTTATTTAAATAAATAAATTTTTGTTTGGGATTCGTGTTCTTTGTTTCATCAATACCCTTAATTCCAATATTTTAGTAGTATAGAGCAGTTATGTATTTTTTAATATTATATATTACCAAAAATTATTTATGGTATCCGCAAAAAATGGCTCTTAACACCAAAGAGGTTACCGACACATGTACTGTGGGTAGCGTGAATGGTTACCGCAAATAGTTATCGCTTTGCCCACGTAGCAATTCACAATACCCACTTTCATACAGTGGACCAAAAGTCGGAAGCTTAGTCGTCGTCTCTAATCCGCTCGTTGATGTTCCGTTGAGGTTCTGGAAGACCCGCCGGTAAAGGCAATACTTTCCAGAGATCCTGGGCTTAGCGTCTTTCTTACCCTTCCGTGGTTCAGTTCTTCAATTTGTAAGGATGAGGAGAGGTAAAGATGCTTGATATTCCCTTCTTGTCCTTGTAGAGGGCATTCCTCGTCCTCTTTGGTTTCTAGAACTTATCAGCAAAAGTTTTTAGTTGGTGAGTTCAGTAGGCCCTGTATGACGTTATCCATATTAAGAAGTGGAAACGTTTGCTGAGGTTATGATTTTAAAATTGAACTGCAGTACTGTATCACTTCATTTGGTGATATCTAACACATATAGCTGTATATGGTTAAAAGGATGAGCACAAGACTCTTCATTTTAGTTATTGGTACGAGCATAAATTTAGAAGTATGGCGGGGAGGAAAGTTTTAATGGTTTTGAAAGTCGGTTGAACTTTTTAAAAATATAAATCAGGTTTTTTTCGTGCACACTTCCTCCGGGTTCCTTTCCTTACTTATTATTATTTTTTACTTAACTTTAATTAAAATTTGACGGAAAACATACCCGCCATACTCACATTAAAAAGGAGAGAAAAGTCTGGAAACAATTAAAAACTTTTCTATCAAGTTAATAACAATAACTGAACTTCACTCTAATTAACTTTAACTTTTACAGCTATAATTACATTAAAGTTATACTAATTGATACTATATTTAAATTGATTATGAACTCGAAAACATTATTACCGAAACTTTAAACTGAATAATGATGGCGTTCGTGCCTCCCCCCTTCTCCTCCCCCCGTTCCTCTCTCTCTTCGAAAAAGTTTCTCTTTTCCTAGGATGAAAAAGAATTTTTCTCCGAGGTTCTTCGTGTGTGAAGGAAAAAAAATTGAAACCGATTTTCGTTTCCTTCCATCTCTCTCTCTCTCTCTTTGGCTTTCTCTATTCTCCCTCCCTCTCCTCGTTCCCTCCATTTCGCACTTGGTTTATGAATCTGAATATGAGTCTCGCGGGAAGGATTTCATATTTTATAAAAATTGAAAACTCGTTTCGAGTTGACTTTAATAGTTTTTATGTGTGAATTTCGATAAAAGGTGGGAAAGCTCGGTGTTGAAAGCTTCTCCTTTTTCTCTTTTTATTGGTCGGAACCTTCTTTCCTGGATCGTTGGAATAGGTTTGTCCGTTTTCGTTAGAAATAGAGAAGAGGGCACCGAGCTTTATCAAAGCATCCTGGCTGAGGTTTTTGTTTTGTGATGTGGTTCTTATAGTAACAGGGTTTAGTATATATTATTATTATTCTTATAATAGAAGTGTGCATTATTTATGAAATAAGTTTTTCATAGAAGTTTGCTTTATTTTTAAAATGGATTTTGGCTGTGAGCAAAATTTACGGAGCTAGCTCGTATGGGAGATGTGCACTGGTTTTGAAATGAATTCGTGAAAGTGTTCAATATTTATGGAATGGGTTCCTCCCAGTCAAAATCTACAATTAAAAATTAATTCATGGTGGTAGTGTGCAATCTTTATGAAATGAATCCTCCACAAAAACGTGCTATACTTATGAAAGTGGCTTGCCCCGGGACTGTGCACTACTTTTGAATTTAAGAGAAGAGCAATGGTGCATGCGAAGAGCCAGGAATGTGTAGGATTAATGGGTTAATCCTTTGGACAGATATGACATGCAACAACGTCATCCACGTCTTTGACCAAAGTTTCACGCGACGTTGTGATACGTCGTTGAAACCAAGACAACATTTAACGTGTATATCTTTGACACAATAGTTTGGATCAGTCGACGTATTATAATTTATTTCCGGTATTTCGACGAACATTGATTGCAAAACTGAGTACAGAAAGTGTAGTAAAGATTGTATATCCGTGTTTTTATACTATACTCAGAGAATAACTTCGAGGAAATTTCGAAAAAAAAATTTTCCAATAACTTTGTACCCAAAGGGTTATGCCGGCACGAAACGGATATAGTGACACGTTCTCCGGAGTCTCATATATCGGTCAAAACTCTCAAAACTCTCCGCCCAGCCCGACAGGAATAATTTTGCGAACAAGTCCCTGACCTCCTTTCAAATCTGCCTTAACTTTCTTGAACGTTTCCTTACCGCAGTCAACTTCCGCATCCGCATTAGCGGTGAGAAACAAAATATTTATCACGATCGGAAACCCGGAAACCTCAAATTTTTCACCCCTTAACATTCCTCTTTTTTCTGTTATAGCAAGGCACCCCCATCCCCCGAATAGAAAATGTGACAAATTGATTAAATTTGGTTTTATCGATAAAACTCGTTCACCTTCGATCAACCCCCAACCTCTCCTCCTCACTCTTATCATCATCGATCGAAGGAGATCGATCCTCCTCTTCTCTCTTTTCCGTTCGATGATTTTTCAAAATTTTCCCAAGTTCGCCATTTTATTAACCTCTTCGAGCTGTGGTAGGTAAAGGAGGCTGGAGGAGGAGGAGAGGGTGTAGTTTAGTCCAAAATCGGGATTTGAAAAATGTTCAGGGAGTGGAATGTTTTAGTTTTCCCTGTTTTATTAACTTTTTTTTTGAAAGAGCGTTGAAGAGAGTGTCGAGTGAGTGTGGAGTAGAAAGGAGAATGAGGACAGAGGAGAAGAGAGGAGGAGGAATTGTAATTTCTATTAAATTAACTCTTCTGCTCGATGACTAATGGATATCATTAACAGGAATTAATTCCGATTGAAAATCATAGTGATTAGAAATCATGTTAATATAATAAAATTACTGTTGGTGCGATTCGGAGGGAAAAACGAGAAGAGAACGGCGGGTGGGAGGAAGCGGAAAAGGTCGGGTGTTGGAAGCGGCGGGGCGGGGGAGGGGTGCGTGGAAACTGCGGGAGGAAGGATATTCTGTGAAAATTTTCTCATCGTTCTCTGCTCCAGTAAATATTCAACGAATGGAACTAATTTAGAGATTTTAATTTTGCTTTTCAGTTTTAAGAGACCTTGCACCATCCCTCCACCTCCCTTCTACTCCTACGCCTCCTTTGTCCCGCACACACATCCTCCCGGCCTCCGGGAAATTTATCTGGAAGGAAAAGTGAGTGAGTGCGTGTGTGTGTATCGTTGAATAAAATCGGTTCACGTTTTCGCATTTTTCAACTTTTCGTTAAAATAAAATCCTAGTTTTTGAGGTTGCCCCCTACCCCAACCTGCCCTCACCTTTCCTCCGTATTTGTGCCCCTCCTGTTATGTCTTCTCATCTTTAAAGCTTTGAAGAATGGACTAAATGGAATTATAGCAATTGTTCAAGGCAACGAACAATTTAGATCTTTGGTTCTTTCTGTATATAATTCTATTGACACGACACTTGAGGAGACAAAAATGTAGTCGATTGATAAATTATAAAACAAACTCACAAGTTGCCCCGTTTGACGGTAATTGTGTGATAGTTCTCTCTTCGGGTTTAAGTTCTGCGTCAACAAGTTGATCGTCAGGCGATGGCGCCTCAGGCCTCAGTATCGTATTTCCAAAATATACCGAAGCGCCCTTTTGTCAGCTCTGTTCTCGGAGTGTCTTCCACTTTCCCAGACACCCAACAACCTTCTGAAAGCTTAAAAATCATACCAGTAAACCATCACAGCCTTCTCAAACAGAATTCAAGCCCACTAAAATGGGAAATGGGGGACGGGAATGAAGAAAAACGAAACGCCAATCGCATATTTTTGGGTGACGAGGGAAAAATAATTCTGGGAAATTCATCAAAATCAATTTGGCCATGGTTTCACGGCAGTTGGGTTGGCCGCTGGCTTAAAATTCGGTTTCGGACTGAAAAACCTTTTTTTTTATTTTATTTCCGGTTTCTCGTTGAATTAAATGCTCAAGCCCGAGCTGGAGGGAAACTCAAATTTAAGAAACAAAAGGATGAGAATTGTGGTTTTTCCCCACGACAGCGGAGAATGGAAATTTTCTGATTAAATACGAGTTTCTCTGGGACTTTTCCTCTCGTGTTTCTTTCACTGTTTTTTTCCTGTTTTCCCTGAAATTTATTTAAATTATTTAGACGTATTTATTGTTAATTACTACGCTTTTGGGTATTGTAGGAAGAAAATTGGCGAAGATGTGCTTTATTTATGTGATAAATCTGTGGAATATATAGGTACTTCTTAGAAATTGTTCATGGACACCAACCAAGTTTTGTAATTGTAACAAATTATTAAATATTTATCACATTTACCGGCTAACATTCACATTCGGAACCTCTATGAGGAGGATATCACCATCAAGTTCAGTGTTCGTCCTGACGATGTCCACAGCTGTCGAAGTGGACATCATGTAGCAGTGCTGATAAAGTAACTAGCTTAACTTGTTTTTATGTATGAAAGAAAAGCTAGGCAGAAACACGATTCAACTGATTCAGTCAACGTCCTAACAGGCATTGAGACTACCCAAGGCAAACCCTATCTCAAGTGACTGCTATAAGACACCACTTTCAAAAATCTCTGGTGTACATTCTAGTAGTTTCATCTTTAACCCGATCCCTACAAAATTTTCTTTTAGATGGTAAATGGAATGAATACTGGAAATGTTGTGTGGTAGTTGTTTTACTGGAGAAGAAAATTTTCTCATCATCAACAACAGTTTCAAGTAGACTTCCGTTTCAAAAAAGGAAGGAAACCCACCCTTGTCACCGGAATCTGTCACTTTTTTTTCTTTTTTCTTTATCTTTTGTTGGACGAGGAAAAAGAGAAAACCAATTAAAATTTCAAATTTTCTTCTTTCCTTTTCAAAAAATTAAAAAGCAGAACATTAAGAAAACTAATTACAAAAAAAACCGGGAAAAGTGGGGGCGGAAAGAGAAATGAAAAGCCATCTAGAAAAAAATAAAGGAAAACCGCTTGCCCGTTCGTCCGTCCACCCGTTCGCTCGTCCGGGGGAGAAAAATGACAGAAATGAAAGCTCCAGCTAGAAAGCTCAGGTCAAACAGAAGGGAGTAAGCTCAGGAGCTGTAAATAAACAGAGATTTAACGGTTTCGGGTCTTCGGACGGATGGTGATGACCATTTTTTGTTCTTCTTTAAGTTCCTACTTCTTCTCTGTTTCTTGTCTCTGTTATTTGTTTTCCTTTTTGTCTTTTGTTTATTGTTTTGAGTTGAAGATAAAAATGGAAGATTTTATTGGTGAGGGTTGTCGAGGGTGAGAATTTTATAAATTGTTGTTGGGGGTTGATGGAGTTTTGTTTGGAAAGGTTTTGGATGGGGGGCTGGATGTTGAGTTGGTGGGTGCTCAAGTAAACGTGATGGTGCTTCAGAGAAAGTTTTTTGTTTCTTTTTGGTTTTATCTATCTGTTCTCTGTCTGTTTCGATGAGCTTTTTATCTTGTCTTCTATCTCTATCTCTACCTCTCTCTGTTCTACGTTCTTCTGTTTGTTTTCTATCTTGTTTTATTCCCTAACTTTCCTTCTGCTTCTCTTTTCGTTATTTGCTTACTGACTTTCCTCTTTCTGTTTATGTTCTTGTTCTCTTTCTATTTTCTATCTTTTTTTTCTTCTGTTTTATTTTATTCTCTCTTCTACCTTTTTAATTTTTATTTTTCTTCTTTCTCTTCTTTTTATTCTTTGTTTTCTTATCCTCCTCTTCCTGCTTCGGTTCTGTTCTGTTTATTTTCTGTGGTTTGTTTGTTTTCTAATTTCTTTTGTCTTATTGTACTCATGTACTGCTTTCTTCTTGTATTTTCTTTTTACTTTTCTGTACTTTATGTTTTCTGAATTGGTTGGGGTCTTTTGTCTTTCTCTTCTATCTATTCTACTTTTTATTTTCCCTCTGGTCTTCCTTTCGTTGTTTCCTTATTTTCTTTCTTCTGTTCTGTCTTCTGACTTTGTTCTCTCATTTTCAAACTTCTCCTTCTGTGTTTCTCTAATTTTCCTTTTCTGTCCTTTTCGATTCGTTATTTTCCTCATTCTGGTTTATTTTGTGCCTTTTTTTTTTTGCATTCTATCTTTCCTGCCTTTCTGTTTTCCTTCTTCTGCTTTGTTCTTTTCACTTTTTATGGTTTTTTGTTTCCTTGTTTTTATTTTTCTTGACTTTTTACTTTTTTTTTCTTATTACTCTTTGACTACTGTAATAAGAAACGTGCGACTTGTCTGTCATTGGCAAAGAAATAAAATTGGGATTCGGTCTGGAGGCATAGATTGGAAGAGGTTACTCTGTTTCTGGCCGATCGTTAACCTTTGGTTTTATTTCTGTTGTTCTGTTGGCTATGCCTTTCTCTGGTTAAAGTTTTTATTAGAGTTATTTTGTTGCCTCAAAGTTCTTTTCCCGATAGTGATTACCATTTGGTTTACTGAGTGCATCTTCTACGTTTTATTTTTACCAGAAATTTTTATCGAACTAACAATGTTTGGACTAGAACAACACACCGCGAGACAATAACAAATCGTTCTCAAATGCTCTGTGGGAAATGATAGATAGTGGAATGGATATGAAAAGCCTTGACAGAACAAGCTTTACCACAGGGAATCAAGAAGGGAAACAAGGCCAAAAGCTGAGAGAAGCTTTTAAATAATACAAAAACAAAAATTTGAAATTCTCACAAAACGTGACAACTGGAAAAATAAATAAAGAAACCGATTCGAAAAAAAGAAGCAGAAGGAATGTCGGAGAGGGAGAAGAGAGAGAGGAAAGAGAGATGGAGACAGAATAGAGAGAGAAAGTAAAACAAAAGGCGTTCGCTAGTTGAAAAGCAGGACTTCGTTCACAAAGTCACCCAATCTCAAAGCAACAATAACAATTGATAAAAAAAGGGCTTTTGTTTGAAGATACGGCCCTGAATTAAGAACAAAGGAGAAGACAATTAATTTGAGAATGGTAATTTTTATAGGAGTCTCAACTTCTGGGTCGAACACTGATTGATTGACATATTGCTGTAAAAAAAAAGTCTTCTGCCCTCGTGTTTTGATTTTTTCGCGTTAAATTCTTTCGAGTTTTCCTTGTTCTGAATATTAAATATTATCTGTTGTGTGTTCAAATATTAATAGATAAAAATATCTGTAGATAGAAAATGTAAGAAGAGGAATATTTTATTTGTGGGACGTTAAACTCTAATGATGATGACCTGGAAAGTGTGCGTTAGGTAAATATGTGGATTTGTGGAGTTAGTTTTGGAATTTTCGTAACTGTTACTGTTAGTTTTTGTAACGTTATTCTGTTCGCTGTTATGCTGCTCTAGTAGGATTATTGGTCAAGTGAGAGATAGATTTGTCTGAACCTGACGTTTCTAGCTGAAGACAACAGCGGTGGATTGCAGTTTAATTTTGACTCCAAGTCGATTTCATAAAAAATTGCACAATTTTACATTCATCTTCTTGACTTCTTTCTCACACGTTCGGAGTTTCATTTCAAAAATTATTTCACACTTGAAGCACTTTTCTTTAGATCGATTGATTGTTTCAGTGTTTCTTTTCTTTTCTAGTTTACTTCTTTATTCTCTTCTCTTTCACTCTGCATTTTTTTCTTTCTCTCTCTTCCCTATTTCTTTTCTTCTCTATTTTTCTTTTTTTCTTTTGTCTTTGCTCTTTATTCCAATTATTTTCCTTTTTCTTTCTTATAAAAAGAATTTGCCAATGATTGTCATGACTACACCTTTGAACTAGGAGGACTGATTTCAAAGAATCGGAAAATAAGTCGGAAGAATAGAAGAACGACTAAAACCAAATTTGATCTACAATTTGAGGAAAAATTTTATGAGAAGATAGAGTAGAAGAAGGAGGGACATGGAGGGGTAAAGAAAAGAAGATAATTGAAATATTCAAAAGAAAAATGGCTGTCAGCTTTAATGATATGCGACGTCATAATCTTTTCATCTTGTTTCTTTCTATTCTTACATATCAACCCCGACAGAAACTCTTCAAGTTCAATTAAACATTTTGAGGAAACTCCTACCTCCATCTTCTCTTCTTCCTCACCCTTGGATAAAGTAGTCTTTGTTTCCGGTCTCTCGAGTTTTTTTTTAACTCTTCCTTCCTTTTTTCCGGTTTTATTTTCTTTCCTTTCTCCCACTCTCTCTCTCTCATTTTCTACCGTTTCTTCCCCCAGGCTGTAGATAAAAAAGTTTCCGGTGTATGAAAGTGAAACTTTGTAGAAAGAAAAGTCTGATTTCTTTTCTTTTCTTTTTTTAAGTAGATGCCTTCTACTGTCTTGTCTGTTTGTGTCAAGTTCTGACAACCTAGGAACTTTGGGTTTGTTATTTCTCTGAGGTTTTATCTATCATCCTTGACTTTTTATCTTTTCTTTCTGGGAAATTTATTTGTTTTTTGCTACTACTTATGCTTTTTTTGATTTGTCTTCTGTTTGTCTTTTCATCTCCTTAAGAGCTTGATGGTTGTTGCTGTTGTTTTTTCAAATCAGAAGATGTTTTTTCATCCTTGATCTTGTCGATAGATTTTTATTTGTTTTTTTATCTATTTCACCATCATCTCTCTCTCTCACTCTCTCATTTCTCTTTCTATTTTTTTGTCATTTATTTTTCTACAATCCCCTTTTTTTCTTTCCCTTTTTTGCCATCTCTCTTTCCGTCTTCCTCCATCTTTTTTTTTTCTTATCTTCTGTTTAATTTTCCGTCGTCTCTCTTTCATTTCTCTTATTCTCTTTCTTTTTTTGGTCTTTTCTTTTTGCTTCTTTTCCTCTTCTTTCTTTTGTTCTACAATCTGTCTTTTACTTCTTTTCTCTCTCTCTTTCTCTTCACCTTTTGATTTATTTGCCTACCTTTCGTTTCCTTTTTCTATATTTCTCTTTTTCTTCCTAATTTCTTTCTCCCTTTTTTAATTTCTCTTTCCTTCATCTCTCTCCTTCTTTTTTCTCTCATTCTCTCTTCTTCAATTTCTTTAGTTCTCTTTTCCCACTCTCAAGAACAAGACATCGAACATGGTACACCTTTCAAGGTTGCAAAATCAACACTTCAAACCAAAACAAAAAACCGGAAATAGAAGAACAAAAATGAGAAGAATTTTCACTGTCGACAGTAACACATACGAATAATTTTGACTGAGTGATTGATTGATTGACTAATTTTTCAATTTATTCTCTTTTCTCCCCTTTTCAAAGCTCCTTCTTTTCTTCCCTCATATATTCTTCATCTTTTCTCATCTATCTTGCTTCACAGTTATTTTTTAAATAAAAAAAATTTTTTTTCCCCGCTTTCCAAACTTTTTATTTCTTTCTCTTTTCAATTTGATTTTCCAACTTCATTAATTTCTTTTCTTTTTTCTCTTTAAAGAATGAGAAAGGAGGAGGGAGGACGAAGAGGTGAGGAGGAGGGACTGAGCAGGCGGGAACTTTCATCTTTTTTTTATTCAAAAAATTATTTTTTAATTGTTTCTTAATTCTTCCTTTTTCATTTCCGTCACCTCTTTCTCTTTGTGTTCTTCCTTTATTCTATTTTATTTTCGGACTTTTTGTAGTCGGTGGTGTCTTTTGTACTTGTTTCTTTCACCTTTTTTCTGTTTGTTGTTTTGTTTGGTCTTTAATTTTATATTTTTTTGCTGTCGTGAATTTTGCTCGTGTGTTTAAATTGAGATTTTTCTTCTTTTGTCTTTTTCCTGGAATTTGTTTTTATTTGCATTCGCGTGCTGTGTAGAGCGGTGTTTCTTTGTTTTGTGTTATTAGCTTTTGCTGATATTACGGTCAAGGGCGACTAAGGCACGTGCCTAGGGCCCGAATTTTTTGTGTCTAGTACCCGCTCTAGCTTTAGTTTGCCACTAACTGCGGTTTGTGTTTTTTTGGGGGGGTTGAAAAAAATGAGAGAAGTAGAGTATATATTAGGTTGATTTTAGTCTTAGTTTCTAGGTCATTGCTTCCGTTAGGTCATGAGGTTGATAATTAGGCGCTTGGTTGCACTTGTGTTAAATGTTTGGTCATTCTCTATGAAAAATCGTCATTTAAATCTATGACGTCATTAGTGACTACTTCTTCCTTAGTTTATAGTCCAACATGTATTTTAATGAAGACAATTTTTATGAAAAGTCAACATAAACTTAGGTTAAGCAAACATTTTAACACAACTTACAAATAAATCCAAATACCTTAATATACTGTAGGTTCGCGCATCACGAACGATTTCGCGGGGAGGAAAACCTTTCCTACTGGTCTAAACGGTGCACTTTCAGGACATCATCTGTATGTACATCTGTCAGCCTGTTTCTGTATGTGTTTGCTGTATACCTCTTCTTAATGATATATTGAAGCAAACAATGTTAGCAGTTTCTGAGTACAGGTTCGAACATTTTCGTACTGGCCCGACACTATAGCTCAAACTTAACAATGAGCAATCGACCTTTTACAAATTTTCATCCAATCGGTTTCCACTGGGCCACTCAGTAGAGTTTGGTGGGCCGCAGTTTGAGAACCAAGGCTCTAAACACTTTACATAAATCCATAAAAATTGGGTCCAAATTCTGTCGATTTTCGGTCGTGTTGCATACAAGAGTGGTGGGTACTGCAGGTATCCTTCTATCCTATCCCAAAAACCCCATCCTCATCTCACTCTTAGTTTACGATACCTCTGCGGCTGGTAAGTTTCTTCGTATGGTCCTTCCCGTGTTGGGACGTTCGCTGTCCTGTACACTGTATGACTACCAAGTCACTAACTTTAGAGAAATCTGCAAACTGTTCGATATTTATAGGTCATTGAATTCATTTATTGTTGTAACATGAAAATAACTGTTTTCCACTACAAAAAGATTATAGCGGTTTAACTTTCCGACAGTCTGTTGGATTGCATCGGTTCTCTTGTCTCGTTAGATTTTCTGTGACTTCATTCACTTCATCATGTGTAAAAAGAGAAGAAGAATAGTAAAGAGTAGCAGAATTAAAAAGAAAAATTTAATTGACGATTATATGTGGAGAACCATGAAAAATAAAATAAAATAGAGCGGTTGAGCACTTAGAAGATGAACTATAAAAGGAGATAGTCTTGAAGGTGCGGGATTTGCATAAATATTAAATGTAACGTGGTGGATTGAGCGGAAGGCGGTTATGATGGGTAATAAAGAAGATAATCTACTTGAGGAAGATATGAAATCAAACAAAACGAGATTCTTTTATTTGGTTTTCTTTACCAACCAACCCCCTTCACACCCGCACACCCCCATTTTCTTCTCTGCTCTCTTTAGATGGCTCTGATCTTCTGAACTGAAACTCGTTTAAGGTTTTGTGACCTCTTCTTACCATCTACTTTTGTATGAAAGTTCGGTTCGATAGTGCCACTCTGAGTTTCTGTATATTCATTTGACGGTTTTTTGGTATCGTTTTATCACTTATACTGTATATATACTGACCTAGCAAATGAACTAAAACAGATATGAGCCATGTTAGTATTAACTATGAATCGATTGGCTGATTGATAGATATGAAGTTTATTTAATCCACTGTATTTTGTATGAATTTTATTCTTAAGAAGGAAATGATACAGAAGAAGTGAATAATCTGTCCTAGGTATTAGATGAAGGTACAGTTTTCATAAGACTTGAAGAGGATGGTCCGAGAAATTTCAAGTAGGTGGTTTTGACCTTTCCGACGATCCTAACTCTGAAGGCCATCTTTAATCGACAACGATACTGCCAAGATCATTTTAAAGCAAAACCCTTAGCTGACAATATCGGAAATTGCGGATACAAATAACGATGGGAATTATATTATTCAATAAATTTATACTTTGTATTACTCTAAAAACAGACAACTTTTCGGTAGACCTAGTATATGTTATATATTTATTTGTATTAATTATACTTTATAGTATTTTATATAATAATACTGATATGTGGGTTGGTTAAGAACTCAAAACAAAATCCTTATGTGAGCACGTTTGGTATACTATACCAATCACAGATCTTATAATTCCTCCTCCTCCTCTTTTAGCAGAAAAAATGACGTCAAAGAAATTATAAATTGACAAACGCACGCGTGTTTTCTCTCTCTTCCACTTCCTTTTACCTCTTTTTCTCTACTCTCGTACTTTTTTTTCTTTCTTTTTAATTTCCGCTACCAATCAAAACTTTAGAGGAAATGCAAAAAATCATTTTTCAAATAATTTCCGTTAATTCAGAGAATTTCATTCCATCATGAAAACACGGTGAAAGGCTTTCACTTAAAAAACATTTTCTCCTCTTTCCCTCATCTCCATCTTTCTCTCTCTCTCTCTCTGATATAAAAAAAAATCCTCGAGTTACCTAATTATTTTTTATTCATTTATTGGCTTAATTTGAAAGTATGTCTTGGAGGTTGGGAGGGAGGGGAGGGAGGAGAGGTTTTTTGAATACAAAAAACATGCAATTAAGCCTTTTTCTCCTCTCCTCCTTCCGGTTCCTCCTCTCGTCTTCTACTTCTTTTTAATATTCTTCGCCGAAAGGAGATGAGGAAAGAAAAGGGAGGAAGGAAGGAGTATAAAAAAATAAAATAAAAAATGTTTTCTGTTCAATAAGAAGTGAATAGCTGAAAATTTTCCTTTTAAAATTCCTTTCATTTACACGCCCTTTTTAATAAATAAATAAAAACGTAAATGAAAAATATATATAAAAGGAATTTTTTGTATAAGGAAAAATTTTTTTTTCTTTAATTGAGTATATAGTATAAAAGCTTGGGTGCTTTCCATCGCTTCGTCTTCATCTCCTTTTTTTTTGAAATTCTTTAAGATTAGAAAATGAGGGAAAAATTATGAAATGAAAATCGTGGTTGTAAGGTTTCGGGAAGGTTTTGATGAGAGTCGTGTACCTTGTCGTTGCTGAAAGAAGTCAGCGACTGCTTAGAAAGTCTGGTCCATAACTCAGACTGTGCTATTTAAGTTTTCATCGTTTGTATTCATTTATATTTATTTATTTATTTAAACAATAATACCGATTCCGCTCAATAATTTACACTAAACATTATATTTACAGTCAACCCTCCTATAACGCGGTACTCTCAGTGTTGTAGTTATGATATATGTCGAGAGGTGGGCTGCAGTCAGTAGCACTAATACAGGTCTAAGGTTAGGTTAATATATAGTGTTTATTTGAGGAATTTTATTAATATCTTATTAAATAAACCATAAATAAAACACTCGGAACGCGGTTTCCATATTATGCGGAGCTGAAATTGCGATAGGCCTCCTATAACGCGGTACTCTTACAGCGCGGTTTCCATTCAACAACATTCGATAGCCCAATCATCTAACATCCGCACAGCTTATGAATGACCCTAGTAACTAGATATGTTTATATTAACACTATGATGTCCTGAGGTCTGATGTAAATTTTTTTGTGTCGGTGGCGGTGAAACTGATTGCCGTGCTGCTTGAGCACAAAAATTTTAAATTCACAGCATATGAACTTCAGTGAAATAATCGCCAGGGACGGATGCGCAATAATTTCCGAACGTGAGGTCACCGGCATTCAGCCAATAGCGTTTGTGAAATATTGCATAGCACTACTGTGGGGTCACCGGCGATCAACGGTGACTGTTTTCATGGCCCCACAGTGGAACCACCGGAAGTCATTGTGTTAATGTAAACATAGCAGCATATCTCATAGCTGTCCACGGTATCGATTTCAGTCGCCTCAGACTCTTTCAGGTACATACGTTTTGTTGATGACCAAGTCTTTCTAAAATGTTTCTATACAACGCGGAAACGGTTACCATAGAACGCGCTAGGAATAAGCTTGGTTTGTAGGTTATATCCGAGTTTCTTATAGCACGGTTTCCATACAACGCGGTATGCACTCACCGCGTACTAGGAGAGTTGACTGTACTTTCATTATTGTAATAATATGAGGAGGAGTTGGAATGAAACGTGTCGAGTTGTCTCTAGCAATAACTATTGTATTAGATCTCCCGGAAAGTTCTGTTTGATAATGTCACAGGAAGTTACAGAAAATCAGAGCTTGTACAATAAATAAATAAACTGTGACGTCACACTGTAACACATATCTCGTTTCAAACACATGCGGTTTGCTCTGAGAGAAAACTCGCTTCTCTTTATTTTATTCTCCTTTTTGTATAATAATATATTTTGGCGTGGTCGTCGTCATTTTCGGGATTTCATTTTAATTTTCATTCCATTTCCGGTTTGATAATTCCTTTTATCATTGTTTCCACGGTTTTTTTGTCTCACTCTCTCTCTCTCCTCAACTTTTTTTTTGTTTTATTCCTATTTCGTAAAATTTTTTTTTTCATTTTCTTTTGTTAATTCTGGAATTTTATTTTTGAAAATTTTTCATTCATTAATTTTTTTTAATTTCCTCTTTTTTTCATCGAAATGAATCGTCGTCCATTTTCCTTTTTCCTGTTTCTCCATTTTCTCACCCTCCGCCACTTCTTTTCCTACCGTTTTTCACCGTGGAAAGAAATAAAATGAAGATTTAAATAGGATTCTCTTAAGAAAGGAAGAGATGAGGGTGGTGTGGGAGTGGAGGGAATGGGATTGATCGTTTTTCCTCTTCCCTCCCCGCCTCCGTCTTGCCTGCCTCCCGTTTTCTCTCTGATTTAGTTCAAAAGGCGCTTTTTGATCGAACTTGTTGAATGCTGATTTTCCCGGAGCCGGAGAACAAAAACTGATATTTAAATTAAGCCGGCGAAAAATTTGCATTTCAAGGCGAGTAAAAAATGAGTAACCCCCTCCTCCTCCTTCCTCTCCCGTCGTCCTATCTCTCTTCCATCTACCTCCCTTCTGTCCTTTTAGTTTAATAATGTAGAGCTTTTTCCGAGTTGATTCATCAATCTGCTGCCAGATAAACCCTCTTATGAGAAAACTTTTTTTTTATTTCCTCTGGTCTCTCTCTCTCTCTCTTTGGAAAATAAAAAAGGTTTTTGCCCTCTCTCATTTTTTTTATTAGAGTTTGATGGTTGCAATTGAAATTAAGGTGAATTCATTTCGAATCAATATTAACAAAGAGAGATGAAGGGATGCTGGAGAGGAGAGGAATCCGGGAAAATGATTTAAGGCTATCGATGTGATGATATATGATTCGATTGAATTAGGATTCCGCGATTGATTGCTCTCTCAAACATTTCGAGATCCACTCGAACCTGAAAAGGTTCCCATCCCCCTCTATTGGTGGAAAACGGAAAAAGGGAATCGAATTAAACATTTTTCCGGGATCCTTCAGCCGAATTCCTTTTCCTGGAAGTATAAATTGTGATGTTCTCGCCCTGCACAACTTATTTTATAAAACTCTGTGTTTTTTCTAAGGAAACTCTCGCCCCCTCCCCCCAAAAATTAATAAGAAGGTTATAAATAATTATTAATTATGAAAGTGTTCTCCTGTGTAGGAGATGGGAAGAGGATGAGAGGAAGAACCTTTTTTTAGGAGAATAAATTACTTTTCATTTCCTGATTTTCTCATATTTCTTTCGACTTTTTAATTTAATTTTGGAGGAGGATGGGGGGGGGAGGAAGATGATAAGTCGAAGAGATTTTTTTGTGTTATTGACACGTTCGACATTCTTCACCGACTTGAGTTTTCTGATAATCGTGGACATGATTATAAATTGGTGAGAGGCTGTGCTGGATAGGTTATAATTCGTCACTCATTTAGGTTTGGGGTAGGATAAACAGCAGCTTTAGTCTAAGTTGTAGGTTATTGTGCTGTTGGGATGCGAGGTTTATGTCAGTTCTTGAAAAAATCTTTTCATCTCTGTAAAGCTAGGAGATGGGTTCAAAAAAATCGACCTGATTGGTTACTAACCCAACTGACCAATCAAAAGGCTCGAAATTTTCTTTGTTAACTCTTCCTCCTGGTAGACTGGTTGTTTTTAAACCTCTGCCACAAAAATTTGGTTTGTTTTTTTCTTTTTTTCTGTTTGGTCATCTTTTAGGACCACGCTACTTCAACCTTTCTCTCTTTCCTTTCGCTTCTTCTAATAGTCCATCTTTCTCTTCAGTTCGTTTCGTTCCTGTTTTTAGCTTCGGCTTTTCTGTCAACTTGCTTCTTCTATTTTCTTCCTCACGCCATCCCTTAGGTGCATGTCTTCGGCTGTGATCCCTGTCTCTTTCAAGTCTTTATTCGTTTCCACGAACCATGCCTGCTTTATTTTTCTCTTCAGGAAGTGTGTGAAGATCTGGTTTGTCAGTCTCCCTAGGTCCATCCTCGTCAGGTGCCCGTAGAAGGCGATTCTTCTTTTTCTAACGACGTCAGATATCTTTTTTATGTAGTTGGTGTTCTCTTTTTGACTTATCCTATACCTTATAAGTTCTTACTTTCTAGGAGGAGCTGAAAAAAACGAAGAAGATATTTAGTCACGGTTGCACTGACGTCAGAATTTTGAAATTTTACACAGCTATAAGGACCAAATCTGATATTTTTGAAAGCGGAAGTTGTTTTCCTCATCCTCAAAGAAATTTAACTCAATTTGACTCAATATAAGGAACGTGGGGTTAGCTTTTCACTGTAAATTGACTAAACTCTTACTAATTTACCATTACAATCACTACACTTCTCACTTTCGCTCTCCCAATTGTTTACTGACGTCAGAGAAGCTCTCCGTAACTTTACGAGCCAATTTTAAGTTGCTAACAGTTTCCAAGTTACACCTGAGAATTAAAACCAATGCTAATACTAAACATGAAAATATATATTATAAAATTATAAAAAGCTTATCTTCTGAAAGAAGTAGAATTATAGAAAGAAGAGAAAAGTGAGAGGAGGGGACAAAACGTTCAAGGGCGAGCTAATCAAGTGGAAACTTGAAAATATTTAGAAAACTTTCAGAATCATAAATACCAAAAAAAAGTTCCAAAAAGGTCGAAAAACCGGAAAAGCTCTCTTTCTCCAAACCTTTTTTTTTATTTTCAACTCAAAGCTCGTGAATATTATCGCAACCAATCAAAAGCCGTTTCTTCAACCCCCTCCATCGCTCCTTTATAAGTAGAGCAGCTAAAAAAAAGTTTTCACAAGCTTATTTTAATTTTTGTAATTTCCTTTCCATGCAAAGGGAATTTGACAGGAGGAAACATTGATCAAGTAGCAAAAAGGAAAAGATTGGTAAGAAAAAAGGAAGCGGAGGAGGAGGAAGGAGAAGAGGGAGGAATAAGAAAGAGGAGGAGAATGGTGGTGATGATATAGAAAGTGAAAAGTTGTTCTCCTCCTCTTCTCATCTCTTCTTTGATTTCTTTTTACGGTTAGTCAAAATCTTTGCAAATCAGGAGGAGTCGTTAAATGGGGTTGGGGGTGAGATAAAATTTCAAAATGCAATTTTCTCAGGAGATTTTTGACTCTTAAATTACCCCCAGAAGACGAATTGTTTTGTGGTCACGTGACTGGGAATGGGAGGCATAGTCATCGACTTCAAATCGTAACCCGAATGAATTTTTTGGCGCTCTTGCCACGTTTTGGTCTTTAGTCTCTCTATGTCTCGTGACCTCCTTATACACTCTTTTGTTTCCTTCTGTCTCTGTTTGTCTCTCTCTGCCTCTTTCTTATTCACTCTTTCTTCTCTTTCTCTATGTTTTGTGTCTTTCTGTCCTTGTACACTCTTTTACCTCTCTTTCAATCTTTTGTCTTTCTCTCCCTCTTAAGCAATCTTCTATCTTCCCTTCAGTTTTTGGTTTCTCTTTGTCTTTGTTTGTCTCTCTCTCTTATTCACTTCTTTACTTTATTTGCCTTCCTTCCTCGTTCTTTCATTTTTTCACCTCTCTCCCTCTGTTCTGTCTATTTCTCATGTCTCTTTCTATTTTCTTTCTCTTTTTTCTTCTCTCTTTTGCTCTTTCTTTTTTTGTTCCTTTGATTTCATTCTCTTCTTTTTCTTTTTTTCTTTTTCTTTTCTTTATTTTCTCAATCTTCTTTCTCTCTCTTTTTCAATTTCTCTCTCTCACTCTTTTTTCTCTATTCTCTAATCTCTTTTCTCTGTGTTTCTCCCTTCCTCTTCTCTATATCCCTATCTTTTTCTCGATACTCTTTGTTCCTTCTCACGTTTTCTGTCTCTTCCCTCTTTCTCTCTGTTTCTTGCAGTACGTAATTACAAGATCTTCAGGACATTAGGAGATTCTAAATTCAAATTTCGTAACGAATTCAAAAAAACCGGAAGTGGAACAACCGAAATAATCATCGATCACAGCGCATACGAATGATTTTGAGTCTCTCTTTCTCTCTCTTCCACATTTCCTCTTATTTTTCCAAAACAAAACTCCCGTAACAAAGTTTCAGTTTTCCAAGGGAGTGAGTGCTGACATCATAATCAACGAACAGTCATTACGGTTTTGGTTCAAATTAAGTAGGAGGAAGGAGAGAGGAGGAGGAGGACCTACGCCTCCGGGCCGTTTTCTTCTGAATCATTATTATAAGCAATCAGTCTTTAACCTTTTCATCTCCTCCCACTTTTTTCACTCCGTTGAACATGCGACAGAAAAATTTTTTTTAAGTGTTTAATTGTAATGAGTCTCCAATTTTAAAATTCGGAAAATTTTCCGTTTTTGTCGTTGGGGGTTAAGTTTTTGACTTTGAAGCCTGCCATTACTCATTATTATTATTATTATTGTTATTATATTAATATTAATGATAATGGTCATGGTAATTTGGGCTGACGGTTTTCAAAAGTGTGTCGGTTGTAAATTTGATAAATATCTACAGTCACGTTGGTCGGTTTCGAAAGTCGAGATTTTTTTTCCTGTTGTTACAAAAAGAATATTTTTAACAACATTCTCTGTTGTTTTATGTTAACATCTCTTATTTATTGTATTGTTAGTGTATATTAATCTTAGTATTGTTATTCTTTGGGTTGTGACGTCGCTAAAATCAACATTGTGGGAAGAGTAACAGTTTTCTGGTGCGTAGTCCAGACGTTTGATCGATATTAACAGCTGGGGTGGTTTTGTTAGAAGGTTTTAGAACATTTATTTCATAAATATCGCACACTTTCTTTAGAGATTTCTTTAGGAAATGTATAAGTAATTAGTTTTATAAATTTTATAGGAAATTTGTTTCAAAAATATTGCACGTTCATGGAAGAAATTCTTTCAATAATATTATACTTTTGCGAAGAATTATTTTCATAAATTTTTTGAGGAATTTCTTTCAAAAGTATTGCACACTTTCAGCAAGGATTCATTCCATAAATTTTGCACACTTTTGTGAATAGTTAATTTTATACATTTCATTGGAAATTCGTATCAAAATTATTGGCATGCCTTCATAGAGAAAATTTTTTGACTAACTATTAATACAATTTTATGGATAATTATTTTCATGAATTTCTTGAGGAGTTTGTTTCAAAAATATTGCACACTTTCTCAGTGAAAACTCTCTCGTAAACATTACACTTTGCTAATAGTTAATCTCCTGATTTTTATAAGGTATTCGTTTCAAAAATATTGCACACTTGCATTAAGAATTAATTTCGTAAGTATCACACGCCTTCGTGGAGAATTACTTTTATAAGTATTGCATACTGTCACTGGAGATTCATTTCATAAATGTTGCACACCTAAAGAGGATTTCTCTCATAAAGGTTGCTGACCTTCGGTTAGTATTTTTACGTACATATTGCACTTTGAATGTAGGACTCATTCCATAAGTATTGCACAGTTTCTAAAGAAATTTGTTTTGGAAATTTTTGTAACCCTTCATGAAGGAATTTTTTTCATAAATTTTGCACACCTTAACGAAGAGTTTATTTCATAAATGTTGCACAATGTGTTAGTAAATTTTGATTCATAAATATTGCACATATTTGACTGAGTCAGCATAAAAGTTCTATTGGAAGAGAAAATTTGGAGAGGTTTGAGTTGAAAGTGGGTTAACAGCAGCAGGAAACTTAATTCCAGGTATATTCAGGTATTCTAATTTCCTTTTGCGGGCTTAAACGAGACCTGACATTTTCTTTTTTATAAAAAAAAATTTTCGAAATTTTTTTTCGGGTGATAAGAGTTCAACGATCTTCTTCTCGACAACCGATAAGAACTTTTTTGTTGTTGGACAACCCAAGTCAAAATTTTTCCTTTGACTCCTTCCCGTGACAATGTTTTCCGATTCTCGACACTTTTCCACGACCTTTGACAGTTTTTCTTTACATTCGTGATCGATTTCGACATCTTCACGATCCCCCCCCTTCCAACAATTTCCATGACAAACACTTTCCTTTGACAATACTTTTCCATGAATTTTTCCTTTTCCGCAATATTTCTTGACCTTTCTTTGCTTTGATGCGAGTTTTTTTTTGTTCCTTTGAACTTTTCTTTTCGAGTCTTAACCTTGCCTTGGGCAACTTCGAAATTCCTTCATTTCTGTGAAAGTCTTTCTGCCTGGAGTGGGAACTTAAGCCACTAACCGCCCCCTGATACTCAATGTCCACATCCTTCTGCATTAGTAACTGTGGATGTTTGAGAGCATGTAAGCCGCTGCTTTACGTTTCGTGACATATTTATGAGACTATATACAGAGCAGAAGAAAAGTTATGGTCGTGAGTTCGTCCCCTCTTATATACTATATACTATTAAGTGAACAAAAAAATAATATCGGTTCAGTGTTACGCCAAATATATACGTCACAATATAAGTGATAAATCAAACGAATATATATAATCTCCGGTGATTATTCATAATCATCAACTCGGTTAAAGTTACAAAATACTGAATATTTATCACATTTACCGGGTAGTTTATAAAATATTCCAAGTAAAGTTTTATTAAATTGTCTATTACCACTTGAAGATTTTGTAAATAGCCGGTAAATGTGATAAATACTCATTAAATTGTCACATTAACCAAGCATACCTAGTGATTATGAACAATCGCCGGGTAATTATATATATACTCTTCAGATTTATCACTTTTACCGTAACATATATACGATACCGGGTACATTTAGTATTTATTTATTGTGTTTAATTGATTTGTTTTACAAAATATATATCAAGTACAATGAATAACTATAACTATATACTGTAACTATACACACAGCCAAACACCACCCCACTAAACACAAACTAAACTTTTTCCAGTTTCTTAAAAAATTTCCTTAAATACGCGGCAACTGCCGGCAAACCTTCCTTCTGCACAAGAATTTCCCAGGCAGATTGACCATCAACATTCATACAGTTCCTCCTCTCTTCTTCCATTGCTGGGCAATCTAGCAGCACAATTTGCAAATGAATCCGTCTTCTACCTTGCATAGGATACATTTAGTAATACTCCTGTTGTATACCTGCAGTACTAATTAGCGTAGTAGGATTCACAATAGGGGTCATGGCAGTTGTTGGGTTAAGAAAGAAAAAATAAATTTTCTTCTCTCCTTCATCTTCGCTTTCTTAACCCAGTTTCATCTCCTTGCCTTTCCTCCCACCCCACCCCTCATCTCACAACATCAACAGAAAAGAATGATCATTAAAAAATAAGAAAAGATGTCTTTAGAAAGTTTTTTCTTTGTCGCAAATTGGTAAAAATGTAACCGATATAAATATATCCATGTTCTCTCTCTCTCTCTCTGTTTTCTTTTTCTTTGCGAGCGAGCTTTCGAGCTTTTGACTCTCAATTTAATTTATAAAAAAAGCAAAGAAAAAGGAAAAAAAAATTTTAATAGCATACCTTCATTTTACCCAATTATGTATTTTTCTTTCCCAAAAAAATATTCTTCATTGAAGAAATTTTAGAATTCCTGAGTTTTTGAGAATGAAAAATTTTTGCAAGCTTTCACTTTTTATACAGATTTGTAGAAGAAAGAAATGTATACTTTGTTTCTTTTTTATATTTGGAAAGTCTGAGGAATACTCTTACAGCATAGCCTGTTTTTATAACGAATAAGAGAGGATGAGGAAGAAGGTTGGAACCCAAAAACATTACGTGGAAATTGGTTTTGATTGAATAACAATATAAAATGGTTTGTGTTTATATGTTTAGCGTATTGGTTGCTCTCTCTTTTTTGTTGTATTTGGTTTTGACCATCTTGATACTCGATACAGACAACTACTTGATACTTTGAATACTGAAAGTTTATATTTATAATTTAATACGAGCTGTTGATTTACCTTCTGAGATGTTCTTTCTTCTGGTTTTATTAATAATATTTATAGTTATAGTTATAGTTGAGCTTTAATCCGGTTTTTCCACCCTTTTTTGGGTATAACAGGGTACGGGAGGAAGATTTGAACTCGCGACTATAGTTTCTTAGTTCGGGCTTAACCACTATACCACAAACCTCCTATTTTGCTCGTTAGAGGTTCCTTCTTCTGATTTTACGTTAGTGCACATATGTATTGTGGGTGTCAGCGATGTGTTTTCTGGTTGAAGGAGAGGAGGAAAGACTGGGAACAGAAGTGGATGACCCAAAAATTTCTTACTTCAATGGGAGAGAAGAAAGCTCTACTCTAACACTGTTTCTTCTGAAAATTTTTTTTGGTGGTTGTAGCTTTTGTTCTGTCTCTCTGTCTCTCACTGTTAGACACAGTCCCAGACTGTAGTCTTTTAAGAATGTCTCCCAATCAAATCTGTCTTACTAGGCTTTCGTTCCTTCTTCGTCGCCATTCGACACACGTGTAGGAAAACTAAGAGTAAGAATAAATAAATCAACGACATCAACAAAAAATGAAGAAGCTCGAGGAAAGAGGAAGAAGAGCAGAGGAGGATGAAGGCGGGGGTGCGTAAAGGGTAAGAAAACGATGGAGATAGGTTCGTTATCATTTTAAGGCTTTTCTTTTGGCGAGAGGAGAGCTTTCGAGAAAGTAATTTCCGGTGAGACGAGAGGAAATTTTTGCAAAACCAAAAAAGATGTAGAGAAATCGAAACTCGCTCTTTCCTTCCCACCCCGAAACTCTCCTTCCTCCCCTCCCGCTGTCTTCCTAGGAAAGGAAATTCGTTAGGAATCGGATAAACAACCCAACCAAAGGTTCTGGGATAGCGAAATCCTGTTCCTTTTTCCAACGGTTTCCGCTTTCGAAACGAACTCGAATTCACCTGGGACCGATGACTTCGACCCAAAAAGATTTAGGGTATGGAAGGGTTACCAACTTTACGCACACACGCACATCCAGGGGAAAAAAAAAGGTTTTTGGGAATGTTAAATAAGAAGGAAGTTTAATTACTCTGACGTTTCATTCCGAACGGTCGTGGTCACGTAATTTTTCTTTTTCGAGAGAGAGGAGGGGAGGGAGAGGAGGAGGAGGACGTGAGGGACAAGAAATGGGTCTGTAACACCTTCTTTTCAGCAATTCCTACCTCCCTTACCTACCTCTACCCCCTCTGGGAATTCTATTCAAACGAAATTAATTATAAAATGCATCGAACGGCCTTTCAGTCCTCTCCTATCCTCCTCCTCTTCCTCTCCCCTCCGTACCCCTGCCAAAAAAAACTTTTTTCATTGGCTTGACGTTGAGAAAAGGTTTTTTTTTCGACGAGCGAACGCTTTGAATTTTCAAAGGAAAATAAAAGGAAAAAAATAAAAGAGGAAAAAAAATCGGTGAAAGCCGACATTATTATTCAAGGCTGAATTTATTTTAATGTTATTCGGAGGATTTTCGTTGTTACCGAACCAATGTTAGTCCTTTTTTTCTTCTTCTTCATCCTCCTTCTCCTCCTCTTCTTCCTCCTTCATCATCCTGTTCGCCCTCTCGCCCTTTCTCTCTCTCTCTCTCTTTATCCAGCTAAAGGCAATCAATCGAATTGAAATCGAAAAATAAGGATAATCTTTATTTGTAGGAGCGTTCGCATCGGAAACATGTCGATTGAGATAAAATTTGCCGTAGGACAGGGATTTTTCTGTTAGAACTGTCTTCGGGATGGAGTTGGATGGTGGTGGGGAAGGGAGGCTGGGAAAGGATAAGGTTGCTACAAGACCCGAGCCGGGGGATGGATGTCGCGTGATTGTGGAGTCGGTGGTCATCTTTCCTTTTTAGATTTCCTTCTTCTGTTTATACTGTCACTTATACTTGTTATACAAATTTTGTATCGTCTTTGTCCTTTGCTGCTTCCTCTTCTCAAATTTCACCATAATTTCGGTGAGAGAAGGGTTGATAATTATTAAAACTCTTTGATTATGATGTCCGGTGTCTGCCATTTTGACACCGATACCGCCAAGACCTTTTGCACTTTCAGTCAAAGGACTGAAGAATGGTGTTGACGAGGCAGAGAGTGAAGGGCCGGAGAGGAAGGAGGAGGAGGTAACGTAAACCCTCCGGGTCTCATAAAATCTGCAAATCATTAATGATGTCACCGAGGGATTATTCGAAAGGTAATTTGCTTCCCTGGCTAATGGCTCGTTGGAAATGGTCATCAACATGTCGCCTAATCGCTATAAATGTCACCCCGAGGTTATATCTGATAGAGGAAGGTTAGACAGAGCTTTAAGGTTTATTTCCGGCTTTTCTTTTTCATCTTGACGTCATTTCTTTTCCGGACTTTCTATTTCCATTCGGTTTTTCTTTTATTTTTGTCTGCCTTTCCGAACCTTGTACCTAATTGATGGTTATTTATTCATGTCTTATTTATTATCATTTATTTTGATTATAATATTTTAATATATTTATTTTTATCTAAACTATCTGATTCTCGCCCATTGGTGTACTGCAATATATATATGTTAGAGTAGGAATGATAAATCGGGCGAATATATATATAATTCCCGGAGATTTTTCATACTAATCAATTGATCCTGGTAAATGTGATTAATTACTAGTATTTATCACATTTACCGGCTGTTTATAAAATCTCCAAGTCGTAATGGAGAAATTTTTACTCACATGCTAGCCTTCTTTCATTTTACTGGCAAATGGTAAGCAAACCAAGGAGCTGTGCTCACTGTGTATAGTGAATGAACCCAACAAGAAGTGGCAAATTCACGACAGAACCGATATTATTGTCTGGCCCACCTAATTTTTCGAGAGGACGTGATGCTTATTATTTCACTCCTACCCTGATCCACGGAAGTATCTTTCCAAACCATAGCCTGGCACATCAGGCTTGAGTTTCGATATTAGGCATCGATATTAGATATCGTTCAAACAGTGAAAGCAGTTCGGTCGATACGCAATATACTAACAGACGAAGAGGTTTCATTAGGTTGGGAACCTATGTTTGTTTACTCAATTTTAACTACCTAAAACTGGGGGTAATGACCTCATTTGAAGCCTAAGTTGCAATCCTTATGGTTGGAAATGAAACCAGCTGCGGATACTGGAACAGGAGGGGATTTAGGATTGAAGGATCTGGTCTTAAAGAATCAAATTGGCACTTCCAATAATGGCAGTAATAGGCGTGATGTTGCTTATTATTACTATTTCCTGTATGAAACTGTCACTTCCTTTACAGTAGATTAATGTATCATCATCATTAGGTGCCATCTCCGCGTCGAAGGTTGCCAATCAACAGGGCTATGGCGACCTTGGATGCTGCCACTCGGAATAGGGCGGCGGATGTCATGCCGAACTGTTCCTTAGGCTCTTGAGCCACGAAGTTTTCTGTCTTCCAAGGCGTCGCTTTCCCTCTATTTTCCCATCCATAATGAGCTGGAGTTTGTATTTGTTGTTCCGTAGTACGTGTCCGAAGTATTGTAGTTTCCGGCGCTCAACTTCGTACAGCAACCCCTCTTTGCCCATACGGGTTGGTACTTCCACGTTAATCATTCGTCCAGGCTATTCTAAGCATGCGGCGGTAAAGCCACATTTCAAAGGCTTCAATTCTTCTCTCGAGGGCCCTCGTTAGCATCCATCCTTCGCAGCCATACAGAAGAACCGGGAGAACGTAACATCGGAGAATCCGCGTTCTCAAATGAATGTATAGGATATTGCTATCGTCTTCGGTTCATTTTGGGACAGTGCTGCTGAGACCAGATAAAGAGACAGAAGGTCGTTCTTCTAAAAATGGAAGAAAATAAATTTTGACTCAACACTAAAGTAATTTTTCCTTTTTGGGGGCACAAGGATGGGTTTCCTCTCTTCTCATCTCTCTTCACGTTTCACGAATTTTGTTTTGTTATTTTAAATTTTTTAGATGAAATCATGTTCAAAGGGAAATTTGGCCTCTTTGAAAGCCGATCCTCTGATAAACTTCTCACTGTCTCTTTCTGTTTAGATCTTCACCGCAACATTATCCCTTGCCAACGCACAAAAACATTTTCGTAATTTGGCCTTTGTTTCAACATTTTATCCTGCTCATCTCGAAACTAAATTTGAAATTTGGTTTTTTGTTGTACCCGTTTCTCTCTTCTTTTGCTCGGATTTTGTGTTTTCAACATTTACACGACCAAAAGGTGTCCTTTAATTATTGTTTATCTATTCATTTCCGGTTTCTCTCTCTCGCTAATTTATTTTTTATTTATTTATTTATTTTATTTTATTTTTCACAAAGAGGGAAAAGAACAAAATCGCTCAGACGTGAAGAGGTAAACATGAAACTTTACAGACAACCGTATCAAAACTCTCTCCTTTCTCTTTGCCTCTTTGCCCTGTTCTCCTCCCTCTCACCCTGACTAGTATAAAATCGGCTCAAACCCGGAAACGGACAAAAAAGATTTCCACAACAAAGAGAACAAAATAATTTTGAGTTAGTTCGAAAGAATGAGCACGAACCTTCTCGCCTGCCCGATTCCCGTTCCCTGTTTGCCTTCCTTTTTCGGGACCGTAATGAATCCTTTCTAAGTTCTCCCATGTTCCTATTTCCACGACTATCTCTCCTCCTCCTCCTCCTCCTTCTCTGTTGCCGTCGTTTAATTTCATTAAAAGTTTTATTCTTCGTGGTGAAGGGTTTTAAGTGTCCAGTTCCTCGTCGGGAATTATTTCTGGTTTGAACGGAAGCTCTAGGATGGGCGGGTGGTCAAAATTTGTCAAAATTTCGAAACGGTTGGGTTGCGTGGCTATCGATTTCCGGGTTTTGTTATTTGGGGTTAAATATTCTTCTCAGAATCTGGTGTTCTTAATGTAGATGAGGAACTTCTTTTGAAAGCTTTCCCTGGCTTTTAAGCACAGCCCAACCCAACTTAATCCAAATGCGTGCTATTTTCAACTTGAAATACTTTCTTGTTTATTTTTGTGCGAGATTACTTCTGTGAGTGACTTAATCCGTCACTGTTTGAGAAATCGAAAGCTCTGAGAGGTTTTAAAAGCTCGAAAAACGTCGTTGGTTGAGTTCAAATTTTAAAAAGTGCAAGATTTTTGGGGTGCATTATTGTTAAAGCTGTGAAGTATTTATGAAATGACTTCCTAACTTGAGGGTAAGAACTAGACACTTCTTAAAACTGTGTGCAAAATTTATGAAATGAAACTTCCATTAAATTGTGCAATATTTATGAAAGTAATCCTCCATGAATGTGGCCAAAATTTATGGAAAAAAATATCCTTAAAAGTGTGCAGTACTTATGAAACGAAAGCTTTGTTCAAATGCACAGTATTCACGAGATGAGTTCTGGGTTACAATGTGTAATATTTACGAAATGAAACTGTTAATAAAGTCTGCAGTATTTTGAAATACAATCATCATGATAGCGTGCAATATTTATGAAAGTAATCTTCCATGAATGTGGGCAAAGTTCATGATATCAATTTTCCCTAAAGGTGTGAAGTACTTATGAGACAAACACTTTGTACAAATCCACAATGCTGATGAAATGAATTATCTATTAATGTGTGCAATATTTATGAAATTTAACTTCAATCAAGAGTGTTCAATACGTACGGAAAGAACTTGTTCAAATGATGTGCATTATTTATGAAAAAAGCAGACGATATTGACAGAAAAAAGAATTCAGGTATAGAAAGACAGACAAACACAATTTCTATGCAAATGGTATATCATAAGTTCATCTCAGTCAGTTCTTAACCAACACAATTTTTCCCTTTCTTACAGAGAAATATTTGATTCATTATAGTACAAAATGAACCCTAAATAACATCGTCAAATTATCTGTTGTTAAATAAATAGATAAATCTTAAAGAGAGGACAGTTCGAAAGCTGTGAAAAACCAAAAAGCTAACGATTTCCCTCGTCGAAGAAACTTAAGTCTAACCCAATTCGGATTAAGCGAGGCAATTTTCGCTTCCTCCACACCCCCACTTCCACCACCGGCCCCACGCCACACCGTCAGGAGAGAAAAAAAAAGTCAGGGAAACACTTAATGACCCGTTCAATTCACGAGAAACTTTCCCGAAGCAAACAATCTGAGAAAAGTCATTTGAAAGCAATAAAACCGACCTTAATCTCAGTTTCCTAATAAATTTTTCTTAACTCGAAATCTGATTTCCTGTTTCCTCATTGGCCGAATTAATGGACATTAAAAATGTTCGTTAAACGACGGCCGCGTCTTTAAAAAGAAATTCTTCCAACGGCTAATGACCAATTCGAGAGATGTGTGGAAGAGTATCCATCCGTTCGCTTCACCCATCCGCAAAACGAACTCCAGTTGTTTACCCGCCCATGAAAACCGTTCGTCCGACTGTTCAACCTTCTCCCTTTTCCTCCTTTGGCCCAGTTCTTGCAAGAAGATTCCTCCTCCACCACTCACCATCCCCGCATCCATTATGAAGTGTAAACGTTTTAATGTTTTCACCTGGCGTTCGTATACTAGAAAAAAAAAAAGTCGGATGGAATATAATTCATGCGAGAAGGAGGGCGGGCAACGTTGCCAAATGTGGCGTGACCAAAGTACATAATTTTGGAAAATGGGCGACGGCGGCGCTGAAATATTTCGGCAAATTCTTTTCGGGGGTTGGGGCGGGAAGGATTCCAAGAGGTAGTGATGGAGGTAAACGATTATAGCTTGTAGCTATTTTTTTTATCGTTTTTAGGCGCGGTTCTAACACGAACGAGCTTTATAATTTGTTTCCGGAAAAGCCGACAGGGTTTTTCCCCTGTTTGATGTCGGTTGTAATGTCTTCGAGTATTTTAAACCAGTTAAAGTCGACATTTTGTAAATTTGTATAATTAAATTAATTGATATACCAAAAGCATTCAAATATACTTTTGATGTATAAGGCTTTTTATACTTCTCTTGTGTTGAGAATTTTTGTCAGGCTTGAAACAATGACGCAAAAGTTCGAATGGATAACCACAACTCCTAACAATAATTGTTATACTGGTCTCCTTTCCACGGGTCTAGTTTATGGGTTTCAGTATATCGAACCAAACTTTGCTATCATTTGACAAGACTCTCAAACATCCAATTTCTGTATAGATTAGGGTCAAAGTCTGAACTTAAAGCTTTCCGCTAGTACCCTGGGTGTGAAGATTGATGGTTTGTTACCAGTGATGAAGATGGTTTGAAATTTGAACCTTGAGGACTGGACAACAGTTCTTTAGCTAGGTTGAGGAAAAAAGGAAGAAAATTTCCCAGCCTATCCCAGGGGGGAAAGACTATAATCAATGAAATGAAATCTCTATGAAACCGTGCAATATTTATGAAACCGATACTGTGCAATATTAGTTAAAGAATTCTTTATGAGAGTGCGCAATTTTTGAAATGAAATCTTCATGGTAGTAAGCAATATTTATGAAATCAATCCGTCATGAAAGTGTGCATTATTTTTAAAATAAGATCTTTGTCCAAATGTGCAAAATTAATGAAATGACGTTTTGTAAATATTGTGCAATATTTATGGAATGATTTCGCGGTGAAAATGTGAAATGTCTATGAGATTAGTGGCTTGTGAATGTGTGCAGTAATTATGAAATGATTCCCCTATGGAAGCGTGAAGTATTTACGAAATGAACTTTTGGTCTGTGTGTACAATTTCAGATTTTCAATTTAAACCATGGAGTAGCTTGCTGTTGGGCTTCTGTGGTCCAAAAAAAATTTTTTTTTATTACACCTGCGATAGCATGAACACTTTCCTCAATATTCGGATGACCGGTGTTTGGTCAGCTTTGTCCCCATTGACTTTTGGCTTTGACTAGGTGTTGATCTCGGCGGTGTGCTAAATACACCCTCGACAGAACCGAATCATAGCATTTTGCTGCTGTCAAGGCATTCATTAGCTCGTGCATATCGTAAGTTTCAAGTTCTGACGTCAGAAGACTTTCAAATTTTACTTTTCCCATCGTCGTGTTTACTCCAATTCCTCGCTATCAAATCCAATTCCTCACCAGTCACAACTTTCTTCGAAAGCTCAAGACGCCAACCCAACTCAACAAAACGAAAGCTCGCCTATTTCAACTTAAAAGCTTTTATAATTCTTGCGGGACGTTTTCACACGAATCCGACGATCACATTCCTCGATCCATATGTTTCCTTCTATCGATATTTCACCACCCTGTCCCACCCCCACCACCACCCCCTTCAAAGCTCAAGAGCACGTTTTAAATTCGAACGCCTCGTAAAATATCAGCTTTTTGGTCTTTTTCACAACAACAACAGCACCAGCAGCAAAAAAAAAGCTTTTCTTGTCAACTTATTTCCGCAATATTTTTTCGAGAGCTTTTTTTTTGTCGTCTGCTGTTGTTTTGTTTTATATTCTCCGGATTCTTCTTTTTTTGTGCATAAATTGTTCAAACAATTCCCAACTTAATAATTAGATTTTCCCGAAGCGCGGCAAAAAAATTTTTTTTTGTTTTCCCTTTCTTTCCCCCTTTTCCTTTTGCTTATTCTCCGGTTCTGTTATCTGCATTCTAATTTTTGGTTTTTTCATTTTTAATAATCTAGTTTCTTTTTTTTTCCTGTCGTTCTCCTCCTTCTACTTCTACTCTTCCTCCTTTTTCCCTTATTATTGTTTTGGAATTCCACCGAAGTGTGACGTTTTAAGGAAATTAGAAAGGAAGGGTTCCGTGAAGAATTTTTCTAGAAACATTTTTGAATTTTTTATTTTTATTTTTGGGAAAGTATAAATTTTTTAATATAAACAAAATTAGTAGACTTGTGTAGGTGTAGATGTAGGTTAGGCTGTGGGCATAAGTGGAAAGTGGTTTGTTTATAGGAAATGGTGAGCTAGGCTGTAGGTTAGGAATGCGTTAGGGTTACCAAAGTTTTTCCTGTTGTTTTATTACCTACTTGGGTTTCGTTAGAAGACGACTCAATACGATATAAAATTGTAGCATAGAAATAGCTGTTGTAGTGGGAGCTTTTCACACGTGTGACTTCTCGAAATTAATTTAAAAATATAGAACTACAAACCTTATACTGAACTATTGTTAAAGATTATGTGATGTCTATGACTAACTGTTGACTACCTCATTATTGGCCCTTACTCTGATTTTGGGTTCTTATTACATAAAGCCTTGGTACTCAAACAGCGGCCAATCAAGCTGGACTGAGTGGTCTAGTGTCCAGTGAAACCGATTAAGTGAAAATCTGTGAAAGGTCGATTGCTCATTGTTCTGAACCATAGTGCCTGACGAGTACGAAAATGTTCGGGCCTGTGCTCAGAAACTGCTAACATTTTTTGCCTCAACATCTTTGTGATGCAATATACAGAAAATACATACAGATGGTACCATGAGAATGGACTGTATGCTACTTGTAAAATTTTTTTTTGGTAAGTCGTATGGCGCAGTCGCAATGGTCACAATGAAAATATGGCCCGGGAAGGAAAAAGCTTGAGTACCAAGGATATAAAGGAAGGGAAGTCCTTAGTCAGCAATCATGGACTAGGTTTTTGACTTGGCTGAGTCATTATTGTTACCATAAATTTGGAAAAACCCATCGTTTTAGCTCTTCCTTACCCATTGTTTATGGATTCCTTGCCACTAGAGAAGTAGAACAGGAAAAATGTCTGTTCACCCAGCAGACCTTTAAAATAAGCAATTACACGACAGTATTACTTAGTATAGAGTAATGCCAGGTTCTGCTGACCGAAGCAAAGCTTACAAGCATTTTTCTTCTATTACGTTTCCCTAATCACCCTATACTACCCCTAATGCTACCTTACGTGGGTAACATTATTCACCAGCCATTGACCTGGTACTGGTCTAGTGGACTTCACCTGGTGGGTCCATTCCCTGATTATATTTGATTGCACACTTTCACATGAAATTAAATTCATAAATATTGCACGTGAGTACAAAGAGCTCATTTCATAAATATTGCACACAATCATGACGGATGTGTTCCAAAAACTGCACACTCTAATGGAAATTTGGCACACAATTTTAATATTAAAGCAATTCTTACCCTTAGACTACTAAATTCTTTCATACATAATGCACAGAATACGAAGGGTTCATTTCATAAATATTGCACACTTTCATGGAGAATTCATCAATTATAAATGACTGAACACTGAGTGAGGTAAGAAGGTATAACCACTAACGGAAAACGTTGAAACTGTGCATTACTCTAGTTCAAGACCGTCGCCCTCCCCTAAAAAGCTCCGAAAATTTCAGTCTAAACCCACCCCCTCAAAGGAAAAAAATTCGAAACGAAAACGGGGAAAATTCTTATTTAAACTTTTTTTTTGTCCTTTCAATTTTTGCTTATTTTGCGACATATAAGAGACCGTTTCTCCATTTTGTGTCGGCCAAAGAAAATGACTCCATATTGGATTTGGAAAATTTTATGAAAGGATATATATATATATATATAAATGTATATATTGATATTCTTTCTTTCCTTTTTACCGGTTATTTCGGAGAGAGGAAAGTCACTGAGGAAAAGAGATTTTCTTCCCCAGTTTTCCTTTTCTTCTTTTCCTTTCGTTATTGTCGAAAGGAGGAAAGAAATGTTTTGGAGGAGTTTTCCTTTCCAGGAGAAAATCCCCTGGAAAAAAGCTTTTCACCGAATTATTTTCCGTCATTTTGACGATTTTTATGTCGCCTTATAAAAAAAACGGAGGGAAAAGGTGTTTTGATGGGATTGAAATTATAGCTTTGGGTATTCAACTGATCTACTCTGGGAAAATCTTTTTCCCGCATTTTCACCGGTGAAAGCTCCAAGTTTCCCTTCGAATCTCCGTACTACCCCTTCTTTTGACTCTGGTTTAAACTAAGTTAGTATAATTTTCGACATCCTTGGACGCTTAGGTTGACAGAAGGGTAGTTCTGTCCTCCCAAACACCCATCCTTAATTCGATCCTGGTCTTTTCTTTGACAAAACGCCTTTCGAACCAAATTCAGTTGATCTCCTTGTTGTCTCAAACTTGGAGACAGTAGACAGTGAACTAGGGGATGAATCAAGACAAACCGGGGGGAGTGTAGCAGAAGGTTGATTTGGATAACTGCAAAAAAATTGAGCCACCTGTAAAGTTGAGTCCAGTTGTAGTCTAGTTGTAGTAAAGTCTACTTCAGCATTTTAACAAGTTTGTATGACTCGTGCTCGTCTTTATACTCTTATATTAAGTGTGCAGTACTTTTGAAATAGATTCTCGTTTACAGTGTTCTACTTATTTTTACAAGATGGATTCTTATTAACACTGTGCATTATTTTTGAAATGGATCCTCTGTGAAAGTGTGCAGTATTTGTAAGTGTCTAATATTTATGAAATCCTCAGTGTGTGTAAATATTTATGAAATAAACTGCTAAAACTGTGCAATATTTATGAAATAAAGTCTTCGTGAAGTGTGCAATTTGTGAAATTTCTGAAACTAATTTTTCGTTGGAAATGTGCAAAATTTATGAAATAAATCCTCCCAAAATGTATGAAATACTTATGAGATCAAAACAGAACTTCCACTGAAGATTTACAGTCAGCTGGAAAATGTAGACCACAAAACGTCGGAGCAAACTGTACAAATATCATCTCATCCAATCAAAAATTTGCCTTGGGGACGTGTTAACCAACAGAGTAACATCACCAACATTAACAAACAAAACAAAAATAAACGACAGACAACACCAGAAGAAGATAAAATGAAAATGAAAAGAATCGGAAGCTCTGCAGAACCTTAAAACAAAAAAAAACAAAAACCTGAAAGGCTAACAGCAAACAATTCCAACAGGAATCTCTCCCTGCTCGTAATAATCTCAACAACCGGAAACGACCTGTGGAGAATGTTCCATTTCCGGTATTTCGATAATATTCTCACTTTTTAATTAAGTTAATGAGAAAGCTCTCGGCCGAGAATCTCTTTACAGACAAAACCAGACGAGGAAATAAATAAAGGAAATGGAAAAAATCATTCTTGTGGGAGAGAGAGAGAGAGAGAGGCTGGGAGACGGTGGGGGGGAGGCGGGGGAATCATTTTTACAATTTTCTTTTGTTTTTAAGGTTTATTTATGCGAGGACAATGCCATAAACTTGTTATTGCAGGTACTTGGTGTAACCAAGTCTTTGTTTCAACTTTATCGACGTCATAAAATTTAAATATCATCATTATTATTCTTTTTACGAGATCTTTAGGTGCCCTCGAGGGTTCTTTATCGGAGATTGCGGTTATTTTTTGTTACGTCTAACATCTTATTAAGTTTTTGTATAAACAGTCCTTCCGGTTTTACATCCCCTTTCCAGAGCTCTGGATAATGTTACATCGGGGAAGAGGAGAGCAACACAAAAAAAAGGCGAAGCACAAGTAAAAGAGAAAACAAAATCAGAGTTCCGAGGTCGTACAGTCAAATCGTTTTATCTTTTTAATTTTTTTTATCTTTATCTACTCCATTATTTTAGAGTTTTAGACACTCTTTATTAACTATCTATTCATTATCTACTGGATAGGTTTTTTGAGTTGGTGGTCGTGAAAAGACGGAAGGTTTTGTTTTGATTTTTTGAAAGGTGTTTCGTGATTGGTGGATGGGCTTCGTCGTTTTCTAGATACAATCGATGTTACTCATGTTAGTCATTGTTAGTTGTGTTACTGTTTCGGCTATAAGACCATGAAGTTAGTTGACTTCTTTGAGGAGTTAGAGAAACATTCTGTGCGGTATTTGTACAGACGTTGGAAGGTGTCCGTATCATTAGTGGAATGGTTTTGGTTTTTGACTTGATCAAATGTGTGCAATATTTATGAAATAAATCAAAAACTTTTTGTGAGCTCTGTTACTCATAGCACCTGTAAAAGTGTGCAGTATTTATGAAGTAAATTCCTCTATGAAAGTGTGCATTATTTTTGAAATAGATCCCTGGCTCAGGTAAGCAAAGAAATTATTGTTGTGGGTTTGCTATACACTCAAACCTGTGCGGTGGACAGTGACCGCATAAAAAAATTCCACAAAACTTCACGAATAGCTAAAGTATAGTTTTCGGAACACAGTTAAAAAGTTTTTTTTTATGCGGTGAATAGGGACCGTATAAATCGCACAAAAACAGGTTTGAGTGTATTTATGAATACAAATCCTGAAAATATTGCAAAAGTGTGCAATATATATGAAACAAACTACGGTAGTGTGCGACATTTATGAAATGACCTCTATGTACAATGTTCAGTATTTACGAAACGAACTCTTTGTACAGTGTGCAATATTTTTGGAATGAATTCCTGGTGAAAGCATCCAAAGATGATGTGTAAAGTGATTGTTGTATGAGAGAGTCCACTGTTTATGAAATAAATTTCTTCATGAAAGTGTGCATTATTTTGAGTTAGATTCTGGCCAAAGGTGCAAAGAAATTAATCTTTTGGGTTTGCAGTATTTATGAATACAAATCCTCTGCGAAAGTGTGCAATATATATGAAACAGATATCTCTAAGGCAGTGTGCAATATTTATGAAATTGACTAGGAATCGAAGCTAAAGTTCAATCTACTGAGAGGAGTGCTGAGTTTTACTGGGGTATTCAAGGGAAGTCCGACACTACCTGTTGGGTTTGCACTCCTAGCAACACATTAACGTTCCTCCTCCTGGTGGCCAAAAAAATTTTAGATATAAACCGGAAATGAAGAAAGCGGAAACGACAAAAAATTGGTTATAGATTATAAAAATATATACAAAGCATTATAAGAAGAGGAACCGGAAGTCAGGAAAACACGCAAAACAATAAAAATTCTTTTTTTTTAGGCGGAAGGCTTAAATCATTACTGGTGCTGTGGTTTTGCCCCCAACGAAGGAGAGACGAAAGCGTCTGCGGGAGGGAAGGGGGTAGGGGGTGGAGTTTGACCGAAAGGATTCTCCCTCGGCGAATACCGGAAAAGGATTTTTGATATGAAAACGCTTGCAGAGCTAAGCTGAATTAAAATAATTAAAGGTGAAAGCTGAGTCAGCACGGTTTCGGGGAGAGGAAATGGGGGCGGTAATGTCAAAAGGGGGTAGCTTCTCAAGCCAAAAAAAAGGTGAAGAGGGCAGTGGGAGGGCGGGGGTGTGTGTGTGATTTCAACCGTCGCTAGCATCCTTTCTTCAGAGCTTTTTCACACTTATTTGATAATTTTTCAGGTTTGTGTGAGTCGCCATTTTGTGTTTTGTCTGATGAGTAGATTTTGAAAAAATGGCGGAAACGGAAGTGGATGATTTTTGTTTGTTTTGGGTCTTTTAAAGGTTGTGTTTTGTTTGTTTTTGTTTACAGTTTCGATGTTCGGGGTCGTTCGTTCGCGAAAGCGCTGTATTGGTCGGATGAGAAGGCGTTCGGTCCGCGGGCGTATTTTCAGACTGTTTCCAAACCTGCTGCTCTGGCTTTGGATAGCGTCGCTTTGGAGGATGAAGGCATGTACAGGTGTAGGGTGGATTTCAAGAATTCGCCCACTAGGAACTATCAAGTTAATTTAACAGTCATCGGTAAGTTGTTACCAGTTTTTTCTTTTGTTCCTTGATCACCTCTTTTCTTAGTTTAGGTGGCGGTGAGGGGTGAAGGGACTATAGTAATCGTCGAGACTTTGGCACCCTTCTACATTCTATTATACCTGTGGCAAGGGTGAAAAATTCTGGTGATGTAGTCCCTTCAATTTGTTTAAAGTCTCAGCTACCATCGCGTACCAAATTCTGTGTGCCAGTATAATATTGTCCCAAAAGTTCCCGAAATCATTTATTCATATCATTTCACAATGTTTTTAGAACTTCTCGTAGGCTTCTGTTATGTCGGCTACTCCACCAACGAGCTTTTTCAACTACGGAAAAATCATTCCGGAAACATTTGGGACAGATCGTGTGTATACATACAGTCAAATTTATAAGTTGGATAAAGTATATCAATTTTACTGTACCCCTTGCCAGTACAGTACTTCTTTTGACGGATATGATTGGTGCTAGGTCTGATTTAGATGTCTCTTCCGAAAGATTGTATTATAATTATAACCCTTGTGACTCTCTCTGTCCACATGTCCCAGTTTCTCTATAATCTCTCAGTTTCTCTCTACAGATGGCTTACTCTCTGTCTGTCTCATCGGATGTCCCACTTTCTTTCTCCCGAACTGTAAGAAACGGTGACAGGAGTGGTTCGCGTGCTTTTAACGAAGTAGTAGTTCAGAGTTCAAACCAACATTCTGTTACACTCAGAAGTGACAATGAAGATTGCAATTCAGTTGCTTTCATTTTTTTCAGGTGCACTATCAACCTACTTCCACTTTCTGAGACCTGACCCACAAGCCAGAGAGCAATTTTATAAAATCGTAGAAAGAAAGAAAGAAAGAAAGGAAGAACCTTACAAAGGATTAAGTTCCCTTTCGTTGAAAGAGAACGCAGGGATCACCTCTCGGGGCAGAGCGAACGCCAAGTTAAAAGGCAAAAGTGAACGCCTCGAGGCGTTTTTATTTAGATTTTTATTAATAATAAATTATAAAAGAGAGAGTAAAGTTAGACTGCGATTGAGGAGGAAGTTAGGATAATGCGGGGATTAGGTTAAATTTAAACTTGAAATCCTCCTTCGCAGTTTCCCTTTAAAGCTAAAACCCCCCTCCGGAAAAATTGATTTCGTGATTTTTTCCCCGGGAACGAAGTTTCCTTCGACAGGGGGGTGTGAGGGACTAGAAACCGGGTTGGGTTGGATGTAGGGTTAAGGGTGTCTCAAGAACGATCGCTCATTGGGGAGGGTAGGAGGAGGAATGAATTACAATGCCCGAAGACCTTGAACAATGAACGAAGCCATAAAACTGCGGGAGAAACCTCCATCTTTAATCTTGGCGTAATGAAAAAATAATCCGCTTTAGAGTTTTTCCCGAAGTCTAATGATGCGGAGTCTGGGTGGTGGTGGAGGGGTGGGTCGGGGAAGATGGAGGACGAAGAAGAAGAAAGTTACCCCCGGGGATACCTTGTGTCAGTGTATCGTCCTCGAGATGTCACACCTGCGAGCTTTTCGCATTGTTTTCGTTTTCTAAGAGAGTCAAGGTTTCTTCTTGAGGTTTGGAGGAGGGGAGGTTGAGGTTTTACGCCTCATACTCCCAAAGTTTTTTTTTGGAAAACGTGCAACAGGATAATGCCTACCGAGACGGGGCATAAATCACGGGAGAGGGAAAAAAGTGGTTTCGGACTTTTGTATGTGTGTGTGAGTGAGTGCTGGTTTTGAAAAGCTCGAGGAAAAGAAAGACAAAAGCCGAAAACCAGAAAGTGTGACAGGGAAACCTCCGACGGAATGCATTATCCTAATTTCGATATAGTTGGTTTGGGGGTGCGGGGTGCGGGTGGCGGTTTGTCTTCTCCCTTGGCCCCCTTGAGTGTTGCGTCTTGAATAAATTTATGGCCTGATTTTGAGGTCGGAGGTTTTGTTTTTGGTTTGGTTTTTGGAGTTTGTTGGGTGTGTTTCGGGCGGTTCGCTGCCAACTGTCAAAAAATTAAAGTTAATTTATTTATTTTATTTTTTTTTTTGGTGTCGGTTTCTCTGACAACCGGGTGAAACAATGAAGGGTTTGTTCGAACGGCTTTCACTTCCATCTGTCTTTCCTTTTTTTGCCGTTCACATATTTTTCTTTTCAATTTTGGTTTTGTTTGATCATAGATTTTGGTTTGGTTTTAGTTTTTGAGTTTCTCTCTCATTCTTTTGGTTGATTTTGTCACTTTCGTATGTTTTTCTGAGTTGTTTAATTGTATCAGCTCCGTCTTCGTCTCTTCTCTCTTCTTCTTAGATGTGCTAAATAGCGCTTCTCATCTTCTCTCTACTGCCTATTATCTATCTAATACTGGTAGTGGGTTCGGCTCTCCTTCTCTATTCTAATTCTAGAATTGTTGTAGTTTTAGTATATTGTAACCCATTTTTAGGTTTCCCTAATTAAAGTGCTATTGGAAGCTGTTGGAACAATTTCTGACCTACTCTACCTGTGGCGGCATTCTTTGGGTCAACCGAGCAGGCCTTTTTAAGTGACCCATATTTTGATTATCGCAAACTTTTTGATCTGAAGTAGTGAAAATTTCAGAGGCTTAGAGTAGAGAAAGCTCACCAAAACTATATTTTTCAGTTTCTGTCCCTTTGATACCAGATCTTAGCCTCTTTTGTAGTGTCACTGCATAACCATGACCTACCTGCTGGAACTAAACACATTTCTCAGTAGAATTTGACCCACGTCTCAGGTTTGCTACCTTAAACAGTATAAGTAGAGAGGCCAACTTTGAAGTAGCTGGAGGATGCTGTCTGGATGTAACCAAAAGCTAAGAACTGGCCATGAAAAGCAACCTAATTCTACCTACCTTACAACGTCTTAAGGCGACACGTGTTTGAGTGTTCAGTCAGCCTTCTGATAAGCTATCAAGTCAGTCAGCAACCTTTCTCATATCAACTTTTCTGTCAAAATATGTTGGTTTTGTTATTGTTCTTTTGGTTTTATGTTTTTCTTTATCAATCTGATAAAGCTGATGGCTGTTGCTTTGCCTCCCCATTCTTCTCTGCATTTTTGAAATTCTCAAGCAATTGCACTCCGTCGTTTGGTTTTTGAGCTTGTTTTCTTCATTATTACCCTGAATGACGTCACTGTTGATGATAATGGTAGCTCACAACAAGCCTTTCTTGTTTTCTACTAGCAAGTTGCATCAGGTAGGGACAGAATCGGTTTGGATGGACTCACCAATCCGACCAATTACAAAACTCAAAAATGTGCTTCAAACAAAATGCTAATTATAGTTATAATTCTAAACACCAATTTCCTTCTTCTTCATTCTAAGCCCTGTTCTACATATTCTCTTTGACTTTCAGTAATTTTCTTCAAAATCAAGTTTGATGAAATTGGTAAATCGCGCCTAAAAATTGTCAAAGCATTTTTATCCTCATATCTCATTTATACAAAGACAAATACACCGGTAATTTTTTCAAAACGTCAAAGGAAAAAAAAATTTTTTTGTCTTCTTTTCGCTGAATTCTCTTTTTAGCCAACCGTCATTTATTAAGTTTGCCAACATTAGAAAAAAGAAAACAAACAAAAAAAGTTCTGTTTATTAGAAAATTTAATCTATACCAAATTCGTGAAATAAAGCCAGCAGAATGTTTTTCTCTTTTTTGTCCTTTTTTTCAGTTTTTGAAAGCAGAAACCTGAAATTCATTTCCTCCCTTTTTTGGGGTGTTTTGTCACAATGGTAGAATGAATGGCTTCTGAGATAGTTTTGTGTCTTCTTACTGAATCAGTTTAACGATGTCAGCTACGCAACTGTGTACGTGGCACTACAGCACTCAACCACGCAGCTGTATTTCATATTGTTCCTCTAGCAGAATCGCTGAGCTACCACTCCCCCCTCCCCAAAGAAAAAACGAAATTTCGTGGGAAGAGCCCGAAAAGTCTCGAGTAAAACTTGCTGAAGGTCGATCGAGTGAAAATGCCGACGTCCCCTTCCTTCTCTCGATAGCTGAGGATGCTTAACTTGCTAAATACTTTAAAGGGATCATGATGTCTAAGTCTTCTTTCTTCTTCTTTCCCTCGGTAAGCTACTTCCGAATGCTTTTAAGGATGATTTCGATAATTATCCTTCACCTTTAAAAGCCTTAAAAGAAAGAAGAGGAGGAGGAGGAGTGGTCCAGGGACGAAAGGCCTCCACTTTAGCCCGTCGTCTCTCACTCCGTTCATTGTTAACATGTGTCTCTTTCAGTTTCCTTTCCGGTTTAATGGTTTCTGGCAAGGGACAGTTAATATTAAAGTTGGATGCTTAAATGGAAAATTGAATTTTGAAAATGGGCTACGACCTGAGCTTTAGCCTCAGCAGGATACGAAATTTTGTCTATTAGTTGATGAGAATGCGTGTTCTGGCTCTTAAACGAGACAATGAAAGCTAATTAAAAGCGTTTCTCATTAAGCATCGCTCAATCTAACATGCTTACTTTTGCTTTTGATGCTGAAAGTCGTGTTCCTTCTATTTCCATCCTTCGGGAGATAGCATATATGTCCCGATGATTACTCATAATCACCAACTAATTTATAAAATTTTTATCTGAGTAGTATTTCATATAATTTCACGTTGGGGGTTTTATAAACTAGCCGGTAAATGTGATAAATATTCAATAGTTTGTCAGATCAACCAAACTTAGTTGGTGGATTTTGGATAACTACCCGGAAATGGATATACTGTACATTCGGAAAATTTCTCACTTTTGCTGTAACATATATAATATATTGCTTTTCACTTAATATAATATTTTATTTTGTCCTTATGTATGTATGTGTATTTTATCTTTTTTTATGAAGTGGAGTCTACAAAAATTTGCATTACACATGGAGTTCATACCTCGCAAAAGTGTGCAATATCTATGAAATGAGCCCTTCAAAAGGATATACAGTTCTTATGAAATGAATCCTCCGTGAATGTGAGCAGAGTGTATGACCGACAAAATGTCAGAGGTCGTTAACACCTGGACTTTGGTTAGTGCGTACCGGTGAGGCTGGTGGATTCGCATGGATGTGTAACTTTTAAGTTTTCCTCACGTCGTGTGTTACTAATTTGTAACAGTTAGTGGACGTTGTAGTTTGTTTCTTTTTAATGTTAGTGATTATTTGATTGTTGTCCTAAATTTTCGTGCTGTTTGAATGCCTACATGTTTTTCCATGATACTGGTGTTATCTGTACTGGATAATGGTCACAAAAGTTTGATGGACAGCATTCCTTTGATTCACCAACCAATCAAAACCATCGATGGACACAAAATCGAAAATCCCACACCCAATCAAATTCAAAAACAAGAAAAAGGACATAAAACAACCAAAAAATCGGAAATAAGCATTGAATCATCAGAGAAGGACCCAAAGCAACAGTCAAATAATTTTCCGACCACCCCCCTCCCAAAAACAGAAGAAAAGCCGACAGGACGCTAGGATTTGGATTTGATAGTCACGATCCATTTTTTTCTTCCTTTTTTTTCTCCGGGAATCAGGCTTGTAAAATAGAGGATAGTAGTAGTTAGGGGTAGTACGGGGGTGAGAAGAGAGGGAGGAAACATCCGGATCGGCGATGAAAAGTAAATAGCCTCACGTTTCATATCGCGAGCCTGAAATTCCATTTTTACGCAACTTGGCAATACAATCTCTCTTCAGATTTTTATTTTTATTGCTTTTACGATCTCGTTTTCCCGGGGAGGGAAGAAGGAAAAACTGTTGCGTTTCTGCTGTCGGAGAGAGAGAGGGAGGTGGTGAGGCAGTGATGAGAAGAAAAAGGAGGGAGGGAGGGAGGAAGAAATTTAATTCCTTTCTTCAGATTCATCTTTTAACGTGTGCGTGAGTTAGTATCTTTCTTCCTTTTCCATTCGTCTTTCCTTTTTATTTACATCCTCGACAGCCATCTTGTTTTCCTGTTTGTACTGCTCGTCTAGCCGTTTTTGGTTTTGCAATGGGAAGAGTAAGACAAATTCATTTTCAATACACCTTGAATGATGTTCTTTCTTTGTCTCCATATTTTCTCATCTTTCTGTCTTCTCTTTATTGCTGCACAACTCTTCATTGTCTTTCTGTCTGTGTTTGCTCTGTCCCTCACCTTTTTTTCTCTATGACTCTCATCATCTGCTCTACTTTTTTGCTTTTTTGGTTTTCCTCTTTTCCCCCATTTTTCTTTGTTGACTTTCTTTTCTTTCTTTCTACCCTCCCGTTTATAACAATAAGCCCACACTAACTTCCGTGAAGTTTTCAACCTTTGTAATCTGTACACATACTGTATATCAACTTCCGTGTAGTTTACATAAGTTACATGTTCTCGAAGTTACGCGATTGAAATCAAACTCTGGAGGCCTGTTCTATGCATTTCTCATCTTCTGGAACGTTGGTCTCTTTTCCTCTTTGGTGGTCATTACTCCATTAATCTGTCCAATATTAAGATCCATCTTTGGCCTGTATGATCTACCATAGGTCGTTATTCAGTCAAATTGTGCGCTACTTTTGGAATGAGTTTTTGTTGGTCTGTGCATTTTTTATGAAATGGATTGTTTGTGAAAGCTTGCGATGTTTATAGGATGGAACTCCCGTCAAGAATATGTATTACTTAAAGGGGTTAAGTGTGCAATACTTTTGAAACTAATTTTTTGGGTGAAAGTGTGCCATACTTTAGAACTGAATTTGATAAGAAATGTGAGAATCATTTCCGAAATGGGTTGAAGGTTTCTGGTCAGGTTTCCTGTAGAAACTACGTTTCACATTGTCTACCGTACCATATTCTTCAAGTTATGACAAGGACAACAGCAGCAAATATGTGGCCACGCGAACTCTTTTCATGAAAACAAAAATTTCAAAAACCACCGTTTGTCCTGTACCATTCTCTCCTCCCTCTCAACATCTTCTTCTCTCTTCTCTATCGAAAGATTTTCCCCCGGCACTAGAATAAATTGTGATCCGGTTTTTTGTCTCCGAGCTTTTTCGAGACTGGCTGGGTTTTATGTTTGCCCTTTTGACCCGCATAAAAGTCAGAAACGAAGCAACAAAATAAAATAAATTATGTTTGAGAGAAGTTTTAGTTGTGTTCCATGGAAAATTTCAAACGTTTTTCTCTTTTTTCTTTCCTGCCTCCCTTACTCCTCCTCTTGTTCTCCTCGCCTCCCTTCCTCCCTCTCTTCCCGGTTTATAGGGAGTCGTTGTCGAGATGTGAAAAAGAAATTTTCTTGTTTTCGTTGTCCTTTCCTTCCGGTTTTTATTTGTCTTTAATTAAGGTCAAACGTTAACCTTATCATAAAGCATAAAATAAAATTTATTTATATTGTTATATTATCTACAGAGAAAACTTTTTTACGGGTGACGGCGATGTCGTTTTGTTGGAGGGAAAATGTTAAGTATTCATATGTCAGCTCCTCGAGACAAAACTCCAGCCAACAGGAAGGTTGAGGCGTTTGTCACTCTAATCACATGGCGCTGTGGTAATATATATATAATTAAATGGCTCTACAGCTTTCCAAGAGCTTTGGTCTTCAAAGGTTCACCAGGTCCAATGTTCGGCCATGTTCCTCAGGCTGATTTTCAATCGCTTCACACCTCTTCTCGGTCTGCTGGGTTTCCTCCTTCCTTTCAGCAGGTATTCTTTGGGAGTCCAGACTGGTCAGGTGTCCGGGATCCTCAAGGATCAATATTAAGAGAAGTGTTTAAAACATTTAGAAATTTCAGGTTTCTATTTGCTAATTTCGAATTTGGAAACTTTCGGTCCGGATGCTGACATTTTTCACAATTTTGGTTTGAAACTCCTGAGCTTCTAGAAATCGATAGTGAGGCAGTGCTAACTGATCATACAGTTTCAAAAGTAATGCACACATTCAAGAAAATTTTGTTCCAGAAACATAACGCACACTTTAAAGAACAATTTGTTTCAAAAATAATGCACACTTTTAGAAAGATTTTGCTTCAAAAGTATCGCACTTTTTAAAAAACAATTCGTTTCAAAAGTAATGCACACTCTTGCGAAGGTTTTTCCAAAAATAATGCACACGCCTTCACACGGAATTCGTCTCAGAAGTAACGAACACTTAACAATTTTTAATTTACTGTATTTATGTTTTTCCTTTTATTATTACATATATATATATATATATTTTTGTCATATTTTCAGTTTGACAAATTTATACACTCATATACAATGTGTAGCTTCGTTGGTGCCTTGTCTACTCTCATCCTCTTAATGCCCTCTTTAACACTCTCGTGCTGTATAGATAGATAACTCGGGTCTGTTAGTGCTGTCTTGTCATGGAGTTTAACTAGTGTGTACAGTTCCATGGTTCTAACTTTCTTTTTGGGGGTTTTATATATTTATTGAGAATTGTAACGAGGCCTAAAAAATATTTTGTGGATCGAGGAGGTATTGATGAAGGAGCAGTAGAGATGACCACATTATTGTTGATTGAGCTTTCTTAGCATACAGAAAGGTTTCGAATGAGTTTTATTAAGGTAAAATGACCTTACTGTATAGATTTATAACAAGAAAAGAGATGAGGTTAGTCGTTAATAAGTAATGAAGGATTTTAAACGATGACGTCATCGAACGCGTCCCAAGTGTGAAACAAAAGCTCGTAGAAACCACACGTGAATGAATCGTGGCTCAAAACTCTTCTTAAGGATTACATCCCAATTTCCTTCCTCTCCTCCTCCTCCTCCTCCATCTCCTCATCTTCTTATCACTACGAAAAGAGAAAATCATTTTCAATAAAGTTCTCTGAGATTTATTCTGAGAGAAGTTTTCCAGGAGAACAAGAATTTCAGAGAGAGAGGAAGGAGAAAAAAGGCGAAGAAGAAGAAGTGGAAAGTGACAAAACCTCATTTTGTTTTCGGCATTAACCGCAGCAAAAAGTTTTTCGCGCGACAATTTTATTTATTGTTATGAATACTAAAAACGCGGTCGTTTGTATTCGTTACGGGGGGTAGAAGTAGAAGAAGAAGAAGAAGAGGAGGAGACGGAAGGAGGAGGCTGGTAAAAAATTTCCAAAACCAAAAGAGATGAGAACTAAGAGAAGAAGTTTTCCGAAAGTGAAAGACGTTCTTTTTATAATTAGAAACCGAAAAAGGAACTTCCGTTTCCGTATCAGTTGGCAACTAATCAACAATTTGGAGAGAGAGAGAGAGAGGGGGAGGGGGCAGAGAGACTTGAATTGAATATTCAGTTCGCGTTTTCTCCGCATTTCTTTTGTTTTAAAGCACAAAATTTTATTTTTGTCTCCTTATTAGAGAAGAAATTTATGCTTTAACGGTTTTTTTATTTTGATGGAAGAGGAGGAAGGAAGGAAGGAAGGAGAAGGAGGAGGAAGAGGAAGCTACATCGCGGTTACCCTTCCTTCCGACTTTCTTTCCCTTCCGGAAACAAAAGAAAATTTTCTTTAAATTAATAAAGAATAAATTAAATTTGACGTCACGGTCGTGTCTTCCTTCCCCCCCCCTCTCCCACCAATTTTATGGAAACATAATTGCGTTATTAATAATTATTTATTTAGTTTTATTGATTTTGTGTGAGGATATAAAAACACGATGGAAATCATGTCTGTGTTTTGATAAAGTGGTGAATCGCTTCCGTTTAGTTTTCCTTTCTTGCCTGAAGAACTTGGACTCGGTGGATGAAGCTTACTGTATGAGAAGTGGTAAGTGGTGTGGTGTTGGCTGTTTCTGGTTTTGGGTTTTGCGAATTGGCTTCTACGGCATCTTTTCATGTTTGTGACCTATTTAGAAAGGTTTGTCTTCAAGACAGAAATTCGAGAGGCTAGGAGAATCCACCTTCATGGGTGTTCAGCTCAGTCATCTGACACGCCACTCACTTAGTCACTAACTTTCCTCTGATCCTTCTGTCTGTTATTGTCTTTTGGTCTTTTATTTGTTCTTGAATATGTCTCTAAATGATGGAATCTGTTCCATCTATTCCAAACTACTCTAGAACTACTTGTTTTAGAAACGTTTTTCAGTTTCTACTACCATGAGATCTATTTCGATTCTGTCTTCTTATCTTCTGTTTTGTTTAAGACGTGGATCACGGGTTCACCGATCCTAGTGATAAATATTCAGTCACAGAGAGTCGGAGATCTGTTTCCAAAAAACAGCGCTCTGTGATTAGTCAGATAAACCTTTTACAATAATTCGATACATAATCGATGACGTCTGTTAAAGTCTTAAAGATCAGCAATTTCAATCCAACAACCGTGTATTTCGAAAGGAGGCCTAAATAATTAGAGAACGTCGACCTCGGGTTGGTATGATCAAGAGGAAATCATTGATCTAGGTGAAAATGTAGGTTAGAAAATGGTGGAGAAGAAAGCGGCGGATAAGGGATAAGAGAGGGAATCAGAGAGGAGAGAGAGAAGTGAAACAGAGAAAGAGAGAGAGAGAAAAGGCTGGAGGAGAGGAGGAGAGGGAGGAGGGGAGAATTAAAAACAAACAAGTGGTTCTTTCATTAATGGAAAGTTTTCCTCATGGTTCGACAATTTTCCGAGGACGGTATTCCCGGGGCGTACTTAATTACCGAACTTTGGAATAACCTCTTTTGCTTTGACGTGGTTTCCTTTCCTGGTGCCCCCTCCGCTCCTCCCTCTTCCTCCTCTCGCTTAAAACTTGCGGCGCTTTAATCTACGTGTCCGGTAATTAATTCAAGTTGAGAAGAAAATTTTCCTCTTTTCCGTCGCCTAAGTGGGAACCTAAGGATTCGTCAAGGGACCAGAGAGAAAAAAATTTTTTTTAATAATAACATCTGGGAGTGAGAGTTGCCTTTCCTCCTCCTCTCTCTCTCTCTGGATTTCTCTACCTCATGCAAATAATGACCCAACAATCAATTTTGGTTTTGTGTTCTCTCCGTCTCTCCTCCTTCTCCTCCTCCAAATCGATGAGAATTGAATTCCCGCGAAAGTCGAGGTTCAAAACCCAACACGTAAAACAAGACGAAGGTTCACGGGATTGATGTAAAGGGTTTCATGTTTTGATAAATGATCATCTCCACTCCACGAGTTTCCGGTTTTATTTCGGCTTCATGCCAGGGCTCAAGAGATAGTGACAAATCGAATGTAGTTAACAGTTTCCTGCGTTGTTTCCTGTGTTTCCGGTTTGAATCCCTTTCTCTTGTCCTAAGCTGTAGAGGACGCAACCGGAAATTGTATTTTGATGCCTGGTTGATGTTCTATCAGGGGTTTGATATTTTTTTGAATTGGTTATAGTGTTACGAAAGCTCTGGCCGCCATTTTGAAGTCACATAGCCTTCTTCCTCCTCACTCTCATCTGTCTTTTGTCTTTATTGTGTTGTTACCTTCTTGATCTGTTTGTGATTGGTGAGGGGATGAGACATCTTTGTTTATCTGCGACTCTTCCAAGTGTTTTTTACTATACAGTAGCAAATATTATAAAATTTACAGTATATTTTTTATTATAGTGTCCTGTCTATTTTTCTTATTATTGAGGCGTCGAAGAGCTGTAGGGAAGTACAGACACCGACCCAATCGCTTCTTCCAGGTCGCGTTGATCCCTCTTATAAACCACAAAGATAATCCTCCTCCCGTAAATGTGCAGACTTTTGGCGTCCTTTTCACGTCCTTTTTCACCCGCCGCCCTTCTACTCCTCCACCACTCCCTTCCCACCGGAAACCTCATCAAAGACTGCAAGTCGTCCATTAGTTTTCATAACTTTGTAAGACCCTTTTCCATGTTTAAAGGTTTAATTATCCCGAAAGGTTGGATTAGTAGAAATGCTTCTGAAAGGATTTTCTTCTTCTTCTTCTTGTTTTCGTGAGTTGGCGCACGAGGTTAACCTTCTTCCTCCTCCTCCTTCATCTATTTCTGATGCGGGAAAAAGACAAATCTTCCCAAGAAAAATATTTTTCCTTTTTTTTTGACCGGAATTAAATTTTGGGAGGTAAATTTGTCCGTTGCTGACATAATTTAGAAGCTAAAAAGAGAAGTTTCGGCTGGGTGGAAGGGTGGACTAGGGTTTTGAGTTGAAGTTGCTTTTGGTTCGACGGGTTAGGACTTGTAGCCCATCGTTGTGTGCCACCTGACTCCATCATATCATGTCGAAAGGTCTTGTTTCAGTGTTCTCAGTCAGTTTAGACCGATCTCTCAACTTCCTCTCTCACCGTTCTGTACCTGATCCTTTAGTTAAACCTTAAAAGGCCAGCTACAACTGCTACAGGAAGTGTGGTATGCTCGTTCTTTCCTCAGTTTTCATTTGAAAACTCCATAAAAGTGTGCATTACTTAAGAAATGAGGATTTTAGGATATTGGGAACAAATCCTTTGAAACAGTGTTTCCCATTTAAGAAATGAATCCCGCTAGAAAGTGTGCAGTACTTATGAAACGGGTACTCTAAGACAATGAGGCAAAGTTTAACAAACAGATCAACCAAGAGAGAGTGCAACATTTTTGACACGAATCCTTTAAAAGTGTGCAGTATTTATGAAATCAATTCGTCAAAAATGTTCGAGAGACTTTTTCATAAATATTGCACACTTTGTAGGACAAATAATTTCGGAAATTTCAGTGACTAATACAAATCCTTCAAGGTAGTGAGCAACAATGTGAGATTGAATACCGTTAGGAATTGGTTTTCCTTTTCTTTTTGCCCGCCATATTGGTTTTAATCAACAGCGGTTGCTTAATACACATTTGGGTCCTTGAGTTCTTCAAATAGTACCTTTAAATTCATTCAACTTCCAAAAATTTTTAAACGGAAATAGGAAACCTGCATGTCTTTGAATCACGTGGAATTTCATGTCTTTGATGTTTACAAAATGATTCTCCTCCTCCTCCTCTTCCTCCTGTGGGATGAGAGGAGAGGAGAATGCAAGCAGACAAATGAGGGAGATCGATACACTTTCCTTTAATCTCTTCTCTCTCCTCTCTCTCTCTTCCTCCTTCTCCTCTCTTTGTTCTATTGTTTCCTTCTTTCTCGTGTGATTGAAGAGGATTCCCAAGGTTTGACAGATTTTTTTGTCTTCTATCGATTTACTTCCGGGAATATTTTTTCGGAGGTCTTTGAACCGGTCTTTTGAGTCTCATTGAGTGGAGTGTCAAATTTTAGACAACAGAGCCTCGTGTATGCGTTGATTCAATGAATTGTTACTACAGCCAATGTTGTGAGTCGTCTTTGCTTATTAATATGAACAGTTTTGGTTATATCCGGTTATAGTCATGTCCAAAAAACGGAACTAAAGCTTAAACAATCCCTCTCTTCGTTTTGAGGAGTAAAACACTTTGGAAAAGCTAAAGCGAGGTAAGAACCACTTCCGGGAACGGACACAAAGATCCTTTCGAGTGGATCTGAAAAACAAACCGCCGAACACACTTCAGAGTGAAAAAACAGGACAAGATGGCGAATGGAATGAAAGGAAAGAGAAGAGGTTAAAAAAAAACTTCGAAAGCCATCTTGAAACAAACAAAAGGAGGAGGAGGAGGAGAAAAGGAAAACTTGTGACAAAGGGAAAAGTTTTTGTTTCGATATAAATAAAACAAACAAAAGGGAAACTGAATTCGAAAGACGGGAGTAAACAATAAAATCGAATAAAAAAAATCGCTGACGAGGACACAAGTTTTTCAGGTCAGCGAAGACGGGATGGTCATACGCGCGGATGGACTCAGAGACGAAACGGTCGAATCCCCACAAGGCAAAGGACACAATTTCCAAATTTTCTTCTTTGATCAAAAGTTTTCCGGAGGAAATTGGGCGTTGGAAAAGAAAACGAGAAAGATATCTCTCACACGTGTAAGCAAAGGAATCAGCTCATCCCGCTTCCCTCTCTCCCCCGAACTACCCTCAACCTTTCAGTCCCGCATTCATCCCCGTTAGAAAGCGTGCTAACGACAGCAAACCCAAACATACTCGTTCGTTTTCATGGTATTTACATAATTCTGGGGTTTGGGGGCTAGGTGGGGGTTCAGGTGACTCCCGATTTTCGTTCAAACGGGAAATAGGTGAGAGAGGGAGATGAAACAAAAAAAATCATGCGGGAAAGAGCTATCGAGTCACAGCCTTGTTTGTCGTTTGATAAACACCAAACGGAAATGATTGCGATGGACAGTCTCTCTTCCTGTAGGATTGGGAAATCACTTCCGGTTTATTGCTTACACTTCCGTTTTCCATTCACAACAACCAAGTGAAGGAAACCTGAAGAAATGTTAACTCGCAAACTGCTTAAACACAAACAAACGGTTACAAGTTTGGTTTCAAAATCAGCAACCCCCCGGGCGGGGGACGGCGCCTCAATTTTCAAAACCGATCATCGGGAAAAGGCGGGAGGGGGGTGAGGATGAGGAATGGGCTCCGCAGATTTTTTTCTTCTCCCCAATCTCTTTATCGAAGTTTGTTAGTGAAAAGCATTAAAAGTTGTTAATTGACTGTAAGAAACGGTGAAGGGCCAGATGACAGGCATCGCTGAATTAACACGAGAGAACATTTTGACACTTTTGAACGTCTGAGCTTTTACTTCATTATTGTTTTAACAAAATTCAAGTCTTTCAAATTTAATTTTAAATTTTCAATTTTCTCAAAGAGGAAGAGTGAGAGAGAGGATGAAGAAGAAGGATGAGGAGGAGGAAGTGAGAGAGAGTGCGCAGCCCGTTAAAAACCGTTGACATTTATTGTTAGCATCTTTGAGTCTCGTTAGCTGAACTAAGTCATCTGACGTGTTCTCCTCCTTGTCACTTTTAAGACTGACAGATTTTATCTGTCTTCCTGGATAACTGCTTTCTCGATGAAAACGGGCTTTTTTATTATTTTTTTTAACTTTGAAGGCCTTGTCAGGTTTTTATATCATATTTTCGATTTTTTTTATAATTCTGGGTTTTGCTGGAGTAGAAGTAAGATTCGAGATGAGATCTAAAATGAGTTATATCTACACAGATCGGTTATCTGATCTCAGGTTGTGAATGTCTGTGATCTGTCTAAGATCTGAAGATATGTAAGACCTTTTATAATTAGATTATTTGTAGCCATCTTGATTGTTGCTATTCTAATAAGTCTGTCGGAACCTGTATGTAGATTCACAACTCTAGCCAGTGGTCATCTGGCCGGAGATGTTCTGTCGCTTTGAAGTAATACTAAGCCGCCCACAATTAAATTTCGGTTTGGTGTCCTCTATTTATTGAGTTGTTGAGAATATTCTTTCGACCACTGCTTCCACAATGAGTCTCTGCATCGTTCTATAAACTGCAATTTGGACAGGCGGAATATATAATATATAACTGAGCCTATAGATTTATATTAGTATACATAAATATATTAGTTGAGTTTTCATTCCCTTTCCCACTCATGGATATAAAGGGGTGTAGTGTTATAGAAGAGGAAGAGGATTTGTAGTCATGACCATAACTTATATAGTCGGGGAACTTTTCCACTATACCAGACCTCCCTCACTTAGATAAGTTCCTATATATTTAAGAGTCTGTGGTATAGTGGTTAAAGTGTCAGACTAAGAGGTTATAGTCTCCAGTTCAAACCCACCTCCCGTATCCTGTTATACCCAAAAAGGTGAAAACCAGGGGTGAAACCCAACTATAACTATATACAAAAAGCTATAAAAGTTTAACAGTGAGAAGCTATATTTCAAACCCACGACCCAGAGAAGCAAAACAGAGAGAAGATGTGATGACGTCGAAATAACGTCACATTTTTGTGTTTTTGACACTGATGCACACCACGGCAATTATTTACGCTCTTTCCTTATATTTATTTATATATATACTCATTTATATTTATATATATTTTATATCTTGTTTTGCTTTTAGGGAGCAGATAATTGTTACTATCCTCACTTGCCATTGCATTTCTTGTCTTTGGTTTCTACCATTTTTGCTTCTCTCAACGCCATCTCATCCGATTTCGTCATCAAGAAATAAAACCTTTCCATGTCTGGTTTACTTAAAATCTCATATTTTGTCCAATAACATCAGTTCTCTAGTAGATTTTCTTGGAAAGTACAAAGACAAAAACAAAAATCCTCTTTTAACTTTTTCTATTCTCGAGAAAGTAAGAGTTTAAAGATCGCAAATTAGAAAGCTTTTCAAGGAAACCTGGGGATTCTAGAAGAGAGGGGATGGAAGGAGGGATTCAGTATAAAATTTATTATCAGATATTTAAAAAGAAGAAGGAGAAGAAGAAAAGATAGAGAAAAGAAGAAGAGAAGATCTTTTCTAAGTTAAAGAAAACGAAGATAAGTCTATTTCAACGAGAATCAACGAGGAAGGCTTGCAAATAACAACAACATTAAGGAAAATTAGTTTGTCTCGCTTTTCTCAGAAAGAGAGAGTGGGAGGGAGGGGGGAATAGAAAGAGATAGAACGGGCCCGAACGGGACGAACAGAAAACGTTCTCATGAGAGCGTAATGACGTTAATTTGGTTTCCGTCCTCCAAAAGTTGAAAGCTTTCGTTGTTTTTATGGAAATCTACTTCTGCTTCTCTTCTTTTTTAATTCTATTTGTCCTCCACCTCCCCTTCTTCTCCTCTTTCCTCTCCTCCTGCTCATCTCTGTACCTTTTCATTTAAACTTTCACAAAACGCCCAAAAACGACTACAACAAACAACGCAACACACTGTTAACCGTTACAAAAGAGTCATGCATGACGTCATTTTCATTTCGATATATCGAAAGGAACGAGGTTTTGAAATTTTTCTTCAACGGTTTTCTTTTATGTGTTTGATATGAAAATTTAATTTTCCGAATTTTCTTTTGGAGAAATTTGAGTTGGTTTGATTATTTTGAGAGAACAGAAGATGAGAGAGAGAAAAGTGGAGGAAAGGGTATGCAGATGGTAAGGAAAGAGAGTTAGGGGAGGAAATTTTTGGAAATTTTGAATGCTGTTGGAGAAGGAAATTGATCAGACTCGAAACTGTTGAACTGATTTTTTTTCCTAAAGTTGGTAGAAACGGAATTTTCACGCATTAATAAATTCGTTAATAAAAGTTATGGCTAACTTGGTTCTGTCTTTTCCTTCTGTCTTCTGCTTTGTTGGGGTTGTGTTTTCCTTTGTGGTTGTCTTTGTCTTTCCTCATTCCTGACTTTTCTTTGCGAGTTCTTCCTCTTTTCCTTTCTTTTGTCGGTTTATTTGGTTCAGTAAAAGTCTTTTAATAAATTATTGTTTTCAGTTTGATGTCATGCCTTCCTCCTTCTACCCTTCTTTCTTCTACCAGTTTGATTAATTTTGTTCTGTCTGCGGGCTCTGATTAATTTTTGGTTTTTGTCTTTTTTGTTTTCAGTTCCACCGAGTAAAATTCAAATCTATGACAAGTACCTGCAACCGTTGAACGAAAGCTCGGTTGCCATCGGACCACTGGTGGAAGGTGCTGATTTGTTGCTCAAATGCGAAGTTCGCGGTGGTAAGTCGAATTTGATTTGTCAGTTTGACCAAAATCTGTGTTCTGATCAGGTACAGAAGACTTTAACCAAATGACCTAGAATGCTGTGTGAGAGATAAACATCATCTTTCGAATCATTGGACCGTTTCTGTAATAAACGCCAGATTCAAGAACACATCCCACCGGAAATGGTTGCCTTCTACCTGATTTGAACTGACCTCATCCACCCAAATCTAACTTGTCAGAACCAGAAGTTACGTTTCCTTCCAAGATTAATCGAGTTTCCTTTCTTAGGGAAACTTGCGAAGGGAGGGGGTTAAAGGAAATTTGGTTTTTGAGGTTTGTCTCACGGTGGAACTTTGACTTTTCGAAAAATGTCTTTTCTTCCCGACGTCAAAACTCGCTGAGTACGTGTCTTTGATCGGACTTCACGACCAGATGGGAAGGACACGCCATTGAACTCCGATTTTATCGTGGAAGGAGACAATAACAATAATAAAATGATGGCGTTTTTGAGTGGATGCCCACTGCTCGGTTTCGAATTTCAAATTCGAGAAAAAAAAGGAAGGAGGAAAAATTTCTTTGTTTTCCTCTTTCGCACATCCGATACTTTTCTTCTGTCGCATTTCCCGAACAAATGATTCCGACTCGGTTTTCGCTTTCCGATTATCCATTTTCTTTTTACGTCATCAATTCTCGTCCTTTTTTTCCTCCCTTTTGTCCTTGTCTTTCTGATTTTAATGAGGTGTCTTCGAAAAATAAAATAAGAGGAAATTTTCCTTTTTCCTTCGAATGAAATTCGAAACTGACTGGATTCGAATTCGAATCAACGATTCTTTCTCTTCTTTGTTTTTCTTTAACCCGCATCGTGACTCTGGCTTCGAATATGACCTTACTACCACCCCTCAAACCAATTTCAATACGAATCTCGATTTATTTAAATTCTAAACCTACCAAACGGGTCAATCGACCGATTCTAGTTTAATAATCTCGAAAACTGGATTCTGAGATTTTAAAGAAGTCACAATTTGCTTAGTTTGGCATGTGTATTTTGATACCAAGTACCCAGCAGCTGATGATAAGCTTGATACTTCGGAAAGAGTGTGCAATATTAATGAAATGAATCCTCTATGACCTTAGTACTCTTCCCAGGCCAAATTTCCATTGTGACCATTGCGACTGGATCACACGACTTATCAAAGAAAGCTTTTACAAGTCCGGCTTTCGACGAGTACAGTACAGTCGCATCTGCCAGTCCGTTTCTGTATGTATTTTCTGTATATTGATTCATAAAGATATGTTGAGGCAAACAATGAGTGCCAAGGATCTATGAAGATGTGCGAATGATTATGGTATGAGTTCTGTAAGAAAGCTTGGTATAACTATCACACGAATTTTTTTTTCTAGTGTGTGTGCATTACTTATGAAATACAGCCTTCATAAAAATATGCAACAATAATGAAATGAATCTTGTGTGAAAATTCATTTCCGGCTCATCATGAAAATGATTCAGAAAGCTTAACAACCCATCAAAAATTAAAAAATTGAAGACGCGCGCATTCAGTCCTCTAAAGAATTTTTTCACCCCTAAACTTTCAAACCACCCTTAACACTCCCAATCTCACCCCTACGTCCTTTTTAACCCTTTACGAAAGAGAAAATTAAAAAATTTACTTTTAAACACTTTGTTCCGGGTCGTCAACTCCTTCACGAGGAACTCCATCGTCCGAATTGTATTAAAACCGGGTCAGCAGTCTTCAGCTCTTCTCCCTTCCTCTCGTCCTACATCTTCTAAAAAATTTCCCGATCGATTTTTGGCGACAGTTTTTTGTACAATGACCGGAAAACTCATGCTACGAGGTTTTGCCACCGGAAACGAGAAACCGGATATTAAAAAAAGATTGACAATATCATCGTGGTGTATCGTTACCGCGACTCTATCACCTCGACCCGTGAGGAGGAGAAGCTTTTCCCAGTTTCTCTACCACCTTTGCTCTCATCCGTTGGGAAGAAGAAGAAGAAGAAGCTCAACGGCGGTGGTTTGGTATTTTATTTATAGTTAAACTCAGTGAAGGCAACGAAATAATTAAGGTTTAATTAATTTTTAACAACATTTTACCTGAGAGAAGCGCGCTACTTAATGCTGTAGCTAAAGAGCGGTTTAGCGTTTTAAACTGGAGAGATAATTTAAAGCTCGTCGGCGATTTTAAGGCCGACCTTAAATTTTACTCTCTCGTGGCATCTATCCTCCCTCTCCCTCCTCCTCCTCCCCACCACCAACTCCCAACCTCCTCTTCTCTCTCTCTCTCTCACTTCTGCTTCACGTGAAATGTGGAAAATGGAAAACCCAGTGCGAATCAAAGGAATTTTTATTAAACACAACTTCCGGTTGTTTCGAAACCTCTCTTATCCGCCTCTCCAACTTCTAGATAAAATCTAAACTCGATTTATTTTTTTATCTAGAGCTTTCTAAGTTACCTCGAATTTGTACAAGATTTATCTATAAGCTGTCTTTACCTACAAGACTTTTATATTACTTGGATGGCCGTGTACATCTCTAATCTCTTATAAACAGTTCAATAAATAAATAATTAATAAGACACATAAATACTATTTTGTATTATCTATTAGATTATTTATTTATTATTGCTTTTGAGTCTTCTTTGTTTTTGTTTCTGCTGTAGAAATAATTATCTGGCCAGCTTGTTTGAAGTTTATAGTTTACAGTGTAAGCAGTGGTGGTAGGTAGCCTTTATGGTTATCCATTTTGACTTTCGGGTGTGTATGGATCAACCGGAAGTAGCAGGAGGTTGTGGAAGTGAGTTAGCATTAAAATTAAGATGGAGTGAGAAAGTTATTGTTAGCGCAAGTGCTGCAGCTCTGAGAAGGAAAGAAACTGACTTAAATTTCTTTTTCTAAAACATTTCTCCCTCGTTTTCATGTTCGCCTTTCTTCTCCTCCCGGTTTTCATCTCTTCCCTCATCTCTCCTACCTTTTTTCTTACGTCCTCTGCCCCCTCCGCCTCCCTCATCCTCGCTCTCAAATTCAATTTAACCAAATTTCAATTCATAAAAGACGTAAAACGTTTCAAATTTTATCCTTCCCGCGGTATAAAATGATTAAAAAACAGCGTGAGATCTTAAAAAACTTCCTCCCCGGGAACGCATAAAGAATGGGAGGAAAAAAAAGAGGAGAGGCGGGAGGAGAGGAGACGGGGGTGGAACGAAAGGAGAAGAAAAGGTGCCGAAGGAGAAAAGAAGATGGAAAATTAAAAAAAAAAACTTTTCGACTAAGAAACCTTAACAAATTTTTGTTCGACGATAAAGATACAAACTTGTCCTCAACCCCCTCCTCCCTCTCCACCACCACCACAGCAACCCTTTTCATCCCTTCCTCCCTTCACAGTCCTCTTTAGTCATATAAAAAAAGTTGTGCCTCCTAAGACAGACTTATCTCGGTTTTAAACTCCCACTCTCCTACTCGCATAAATCTTCTTCTGTCGAATGGCTTAAAGGCTCGGTTGGTGAGGTTTTCCTCTTTAGCGACTCAATTTCCTCATCGCTGAAATCCCTTTTCCTTCTTCTTTTTTTTTTACTTCCTCCTGATTTCCTTTTTCCTCATAGATTGCTATTCTACTGCTCACGCGTAATGATAACTTATTAATGACGTTGTTCCCTGATGTGAGGATGTGTTGTTGGATAGAAAGTTTCTGAAATTGGGTGAAGAGGTTGACCTGAGATATTGAAATCATTTTTGATTTTTCTTGAAGAGAAGAAAGTATAACTTCTACGCGGAGTTGCAGGTGTAAAGACTCAAAGTTTGTTTGCCTTTAATTCCTTTACAAGCTTCGCGACTTCCATTCATTGCCTGTACGACTCACATCAGCAAAACACACTGCGCATTACCTTTGCCCGCCTTCCTTTTCATCTCAACAGCTTTTTTGCTGAACGTTGGCCACTTTGGCTTTTTATTCCTGTCAAACATGCAAGACTACCAACCACAAAAAGACCGCATTGTATACTATACCATATGTTGTTGTCCTGTAGTTTGACATCCTTTGTAAAATCTCTACTGCCCCTTAAATGGTCTGTAACTTTTTTGAAACAGGTACAAATTTCCCCATTTCCGGTGCCTGATTTCCTTGAATGAAACACTGTTACAACATAGAGCCAAGTAAGAACTTTCTAGTTCGAAAATCGATTTAACCCGTTCCCGTTGGGAAAATGGTATAGACACCTTGTCTGACTTGAAGTCTCAAGTTTACATTCTTGTACGAGTGTGGAAACTGTACAAACTATTCTAACTCGTTTCTGAAGTCACTGCCTCGAGTTATCTAAGTATGTCGATAAGTAGCATAACTAAAAAACCGCACAAAGTTAGACTATGCTCACTTTAATTCTCACCCAACCTGTCTTTATCCTGTTGCATCCTCATGAAATCATTTTTACTGAATTATAGGATGCAGTACTTCTAACCTAATGAAAAGGAAATTCAAAAAACTGTATAAACGAGAGTATTAGTGTAGTCTAGTCTGACTTCCGGTATAACCTGAGGTAATCCTCTGTATTTTGATGAAGGCTGTCTTGTCATTATTGCTTACTAATTTTCATTTTTCAAAAGCAAAAGGAAAAGAATTTTTCTATTTCCGGTGTCTAATTTTCTTGGAAAGGAAACAAACCCTCAAGACTGATACAAAAATGAGCCAAGTAAAAGCTCTCTCGTTCGAAACTAATCGATTTCATCCCTTCCGGTTGGAGGGAAAAAAAATTTGGGTTCGCCATCTTTGATCTTTTTCCTTCGTGATGCGAATTCATCTTTAGAGCGGCTTCCACCCCCCCCTTCCTCCTGCGGCCATTTTATCAAATGGAGAAGGAGCTTTACAATCGAAACAAAATAAAAATTCGAAAAATGTTTTAAAGCTTCGAATAAGGAAAAAGCTTCAGTCTTTCGTTAAAACCATAACAATGAAAATTTCTAATTTTCCATCTTCAGTCTTCTTCCTTTCTTTCTCTCATCATTCCTCCTTCTCCTCTTTTTTCTTTTCCTGTCTTTCACGCTTTATTTTTTTATAATTATTCTAATTTTTTGTTTTGTAAAAACGAAGAAGAGTGAGAGGGAGGAGGAGGAGAGAGAATTTCTTCCAAAAATTGGACCAAAAAAAAAATTTTCTTTCTCCTTCCTCATCTTCCACGTCTTAGTTCTCTCTTTCTTATGTTTTATCTAACAGATTATATTATTCATTTCTTATCATTAATAATTTTTTTTTGTTTTCATATTGGGAGGAGTTGATGAAAGGAAAGATGGCGATGATTGATGAGAGTTTTAATTTTAGGAGAAAAAAAAGAAGAAGAAAACAAAAGGTGGGAACCAACCCACCCCCAACTTTCTTTCATCCCTTAAAAAATTTCTTATTCTCAGAAACCGCCACCCGACCACTATAACACCATTAATACATAAATAAATAAGAACTTAACCTAAATTGGTTAAGAAAGGAAAAAAGCGTTTGGACAGAATTTAAAAGGCCGACTAATGTTGTTTGATTTGGGGCTGGAAGGTGGCGGGGGAGTAATTGGCTTAACGAGAATAAAAAACATAACCCCCACCTACCCACCTCTTTCCTCCGCCATTTTCTCCTGCGTTATGTAAACATCATAAACGAAAAATTTTGTTTCACATAATTGTGTCGGGCTTAGTTTGAAGGGCGTGGCTCCCATATCACATTTTATAACAGCTGACACTTAAAACCTTATCATCACACATCATTACTTTTCATTTATTCCAAATGACTTTTCTTCGGTCTACTTTAATTTTTATAGAGAGGAGAAGGGAGGTTGGGGGTGGTAGATGGATTTGGGTGGTTGGGAGAGGGTTGTAATAATTTTTCTTCTCCTTTTCTGGAAGGGTGAGGTCCTTCATCTTGTTCTAAGGGTTTGTGAAGGACTCTGTTTATTTAGAATGAATGCAGTTGGTACACATCAATTAATATATAAATAATGTATATTGTATAATATTGATGATTAATAATATTGAAATATATATATGAAAAATGATGGAGGTGGAGACTCCAAGACAATGAAAATACTAATTTCAGTTCGATAGTGAAAAACACTAAACTTTTATTTATTGTAATTACAGTATACGATTATTGACACACGATCTAACTAACTAAGTAACTAACAGTTACTAATTAGAGTAACTAAGCTCAATTTAAAACCATTGGTATCTGAATGGAAAAGGTTGACATATACTTTGAGAAGATGCTAGCAAAACTCAAAACATGTGACGGAAGGAAGACGGAAAAGCGAACCGAAATCCTTGAAAAATGCAGGAAGCGAAAGCGAAGTAGAGGTGCAATTGCCTCGTACTTCTAGTCACTCTGTCATTTTCCATCCTGCCGAATCGTGCCATTGACTTGTAAGCAAGTTCGTAATTTGAGGCGACAGTAAATTGAGCCTCACTTTTAATTTTTTTCTTTCACTTAGTGACATATATACAGTGTATATAATGTATATTATACTATATATTCTATGCCAGCAAGCGAACACACGTGTCACCTACAATGTTGTGCTGACCCAAGCGTGAATGGTCAGCAGAGACGTCATCAAACGTATAACTGACAAGCAAATAGTTGAAGGATACAAACATCCAATAAGAGTGGAGAGAAATATAGTAGTAAAGACAATCAACACGACTCGATTTACTCTTTCACACTCATCATATTATAATAATATATAATCTGAATGAAAAAATGTTGCGACTAGATGAGACACGCCTCGACTCGTACGAAACAAGTCGTAGCGAAATACAAAGCGAAGCTGGATGAAACATGTCTCGAATTGTATCGCACAGACCGTAAAAAATTCGAAACATGCAAGAGGGCGCGAAGAACCTTCTAGAAAAGTATAAGGAGAGGTGATATAAATAGAGCACGCGACTGATTGAGGTCAGCCAAGGAAGTACCACCACTTGCAATCTACTACAAACAAAGTTAACAAAATCTGACAGTCTGTCGCAGCCGTTGGTCCAGTCTACGCCCATCACCAATTCCATTTCTTCGAAACCACCGACACCATTCCGTCGCTTTTGTCCTTCTTCCCAACCGCAAGAACACTCAAACACAAAACCGAAATACTGAAAGGAAGGCCTGAAACGATTCCCTCAACCTCTGGCTCTAAGCTTTTTAAAAAAAATATTTTCCATCGGAAAGCGCTCCTCTTAACTTCCCACTACTTCCTCCTCCTTCCAAAAAATCCATTTCCATTCAAGAAATCAAAGCCCCTAACCATTTCCTCCTCTTCTCTCACCACTTTCTTCCTTCTCTTCTTCTTCTACTTGTTAATTGAAAGTTTTGTTAACTTCAAATTAGTAATCAATTACATCTTAAGCAAAAACTTTTCCACGAGTTTAAAAGCAATTCAAAGATTTTCTCTCTCCGTCCTTCCAGGAATTCTCGATGGATGGGAGGAGGGAGGAAAAGCTCAAAAAACTTTTCCCGTTTCAAACTGACCAAAAATTTTTATTTCATTTGTTTAGTAAAAAATCTGAAAGAAGTAGAAGCACAAAAAAATAAAAAGAAGAAAAGTTAAATCGTGGAAATGAATGACAAGTGAAGAGGTAAAAAGCTTTCCGGCATAAAAGCTCTTTTACAAAAATGGCGACATTTATAAAAGTATGAGAGAGAGAAAGAGGAGTTTAAGGTAGAAAAGGAATTGTTGGCTGCTTTCAGAACAAAAAGAAAGAAAGACGAGGAAAAAGTTTCTCGTGGGGGTCTCGTGATTTTATTTTGTGGATTTCAACTCAACTCATCTCTCTCCTCCTCCTCCTCTCTTCGTTTGTCTACCTTTCTTCCGCCTTTATTTACTTTTTTCTTTTTACTTTTATCTTCTTCTGAGTTCATGAAAAGCTTTCACTTTCTTCTTCGCTTGGTCAGTACAACAAAACAACCCATCTTAAGTGAATGCCAAGTTGTAACTTTGTTCTCTTTAAGAAATGGAGGACTTAAAAGACGCTCTGAGTAAGAATAAAAAGAAAGATATTTCCTTTTATGCGGTTTTGAAGTTGTGCTATTCATCTTTTCCATTTTATAAACACAATTTCGAACCTTTTCTAAACTGGTCAGGGTCGCGGTATGCGAATCCCCCAACCGGAAGGAATGAAATCTGTTAGATTCTAACGAGAAAGCTCTTACTTGGCTTGTTTTTGTATTAGTCTTGAGGTTTGTCTCCTTTTCAGGAAAATTAGTCACCGGAAATGAAAATTAGTGAGCAATCCTTACAGGACAATCTTCCTTCAAACGAAGAGGATTACCTCAGGTTCTACCCGAAGTCAGACTAAACTACTGACATTCTCGCTTTATACGGTTTTATCGAATTTTACTATTAGGTTAGAAGTATAACCTATATAAGTAAATTAGGCACCGGGGAAATGAGAAAATTTGTACCTGTTTCAAAAAATTGTTACAAGACCATCTTTATCCAGGAGCAGAGATTTTCCTCAGATTTTACCGGATGTCAAACTACAGGACAACAACATTCTCATTGTATACAATATTATAAGTTCAATCTTCAGTAGACTGAGAAAACATAATCGTTGTCTAGGTGTAGACAGGCACACAAGAAGAAAGATTACAACCTTCAGAACCAAAAAGCTGTGTGAGATGCATAACAGGAAGAAGACAGGCTGGGTGTGAGAATCAAAGCCAGCATAGTCTCATTTTGTGCGGTTTTTTAGTTATGCTACTTATCGACATACTTAGATAACTCGAGACAGTGACTTCAGAAACGAGTTAGAATAGTTTGTACAGTTTCCACACTCGTACAAGAATGTAAACTTGAGAGTTTTAGTCAGACAAGGTGTCTATACCATTTTCCACCAACCGGAAGGGGTTAAATCAATTTTCGAACTAGAAAGTTCTTACTTGGCTCTATGTGGTATCAGTCTTGAAGTTTCGTTTCATTTCTGAGGAAATCAGGCACCGGAAAGGGGAAATTTGTACCTGTTTCAAAAATTAGTTACAAGACCATCTTCATATAGGGGCAGAGATTTTCCTCAGATTCTACCGGATGTCAAACTACAGGACAACAACATTCTCATTGTATACAATGTTATAGGTTCAATCTTCAGTGGATTGAGAAATCATAGTCGTTGTCTAGGTGTAGACAGGCACACAAGAAGAAAGCTTACAACCTTCAGAACCAAAAAGCTGTGTGAGATGCGTAACAGGAAAAAGACAGGCTGGGTGTGAGAATCAAAGCGAGCATAGTCTCATTTTTGTGCGATTTTAAAGTTATGCTATCTATCTGTTGTCCTACATAACTGAAATGAATTCACAAACGAGTTGGAATAGCTTCCTTATCTCCCAAACACCCACCGAAACATATTCTAGAGACTCCAAAACAAACAAGGAGTCTATACCCAACTGCGCCTGCGTAGAATCGTTATACTTTCATTTCACTCTTTCAAAAGAAAAATCAAAAATGATTTCAGTATATCATATCAGCATCTTCACCCAATTTCAGAAACTTTCTATCCAACAACACATCCTCACATCCAGGGAACAACGTCATTAATAAGTTATCATTACGCGTGAGCAGTAGAATAGCGATCTATGAGGAAAAAAAAGGAAATCAGGAGGAAGTAAAAAGAAGAAGGAAAAGGGATTTCAGCGATGAGGAAATTGAGTCGCTAAAGAGGAAAACCTCTCAAGGAGTTAACTAGACCCACTTCCGGTATATTTGGTTTAATGAAAGGTCGTTTATATACACTTTTATTAAAGAATCTCAGGAAAATATTATCGTGGAAGAAGAAACAAAGTATTCGGTTCAGGACGTGGTAGAAGTGAGAGGTTGTCACGTTTCTTTAATATAACTTCATTATTTAGAGTAAGAGACAATCATGGCGGCTGGAAAAACCATTTTGAGGTGATATCAAATCCATTTAGCAATTCGATGAGGTGTGAGTTAGGCTAACTTTTGAAAGTTTAGATTGACTCGCGGGAAAACGAACCCAGATAAGAGCAGAAACGGAAGAGGATAACACAGGAAAACAGAAGATGAAGAAAGACTAAAAGTTAAATCTTCCTGTTGATGGAATAATCAACACGTCAGCATGCCGGTTTTAAAAGAACCGGAAGTAAATACACGGAAACGTCGAAACTTTATCAAACGAACTTGAGATTTGAATGAATTTTAGCTTTCACACTTCCGGTATTTTCATTTTCCTCTCATTTCCCACTTTTCCCTGCCTTCCTTTTCCTCCCAACCCCCTTTTCAACCATTTGGTTGATTTAAATTTCATTTTCATAGTTTCTGCTGCTAGTCTTCTTCCTTCTGATGGCGGTCTGGTTGTCTGTAACTCCCACAAAACCCAAAAAGCTTTTTAAGCTCCCTTCTGCCCCAGTATCCCGAATATAGTGACCGCATCCCGAATTTAGGCTGGGCTTAATATTAAAATCTCAAAAAGTAAATTGAGACTGATGGTCTCATTTTATGCGGTTTTAAAGTTACGCTGTTTGCCTACCGACTCCAACCATTTCGACTCGTTTCTGATGTCTTTCCAAAGCTGTCGTCTATCTCTTTCTGGAATGCCAAACCTAAACTCGAGATTTAGTGCCAAGCCACAAAATTACAATTTCTCTCAGAATGTTTTTCTCTACTTCCGGTTGCGAGAACCTTCGTGTCTTTCTTCCGTTTCTTCCCTGTAACGATCTTAAACTTATCTCCTGTTTGCTACATGTTTGTGGTGCTTTGAGGTGTGTTTATGACTTGAGATGTAACGTTAATTAGTCTTTTACAAGGTGAATTCGTTAACTCGTAATTAGAACCGGAAGTGGAGTTAGCGGAAATCCGTTCAAAGAAGACCAACTTCAAAGTAGCTGACTTGGAGCGAAATTTTTTTTCTTCTCGCAACCGTGTTAGAAAAAAAAATTAAAAGAAAGGCAAAAAAAAAGTTTGAAGAAGTAGATGGTGTAGGAGAAAAGACGGAAACGGAGGAAGAGGAAGTGTGGGAGGAATGATATAGGAGGAGGAGGAGGAGAGGAAGAAAAAAAGAAAATTAGGTCAGGGACTTTTTGAAAAATTATAAATTACACCCGAGGGTGTAATTAGCCAAGAGTTAACGTCCGAAACACAATTAGACTTCCTTTCACTCCTCCACTTTGGTCTCTCAAACCCTTCTCCACTGCCTCCTTTTCCTCCTCCTCCTTCTTCTCTTCCTTTACCTCCTTGAAAGTTTCCTCCATACCAACAAACAAACGCACACATACACAGGAAAACTTTGAGACGTATCAGATAAAAAGTTGGTAGAAGTTAAAGCCAAGAACTTTGCCCTTTACACCCCTCCCTCCTCTCCCTTCTGCTGCTACTGCTAACTCCTTTCTCAACCTCCTCCTCCTTCGCTTACTTCCTCTCCGAAGAAAAACTGAAATTCAAGAAAAAGTTTTGCGCGTTTGATTCGCGTGAGATTTTCAAAGAGGCGAAGCAATTATTCTTGAAAAAGGCGGTGAGGGAGGAAGGAGGAGGGTTGATTTGGGGTAGTAAAAAGAGAGGTAGGTGGTAGAAATAGAAGCAGCATGACAGTGTATGGTTGTTGAAGAGTTGGTTGGTCGAGTTGACGAAGATGAAATTGAAGTTTGTTTAGGATTTTGGTTTGTTCGGTGTCTTCTTGCTCTTTCATTCTCTCATTGTTTTCTTTCTCTGAATTTTCCGCCATTTTTTTTGGAGGGAAACCTCACGAGATTCGAAATTTATTTTTATCGAAGAGTATTTCGCGTTTTGAGAACCGATTGGAAACGACTTCCCCTCCCCAAATTATGGCCACGTGCGAATGAGAAGAAATAATCGTAAAAATGAATTTTTTCCTTTTCCTCCTTCCTTTCCTCCACACTTTCTTCCTTTCTTGCTTCCTTTTAGTGTAGAGAGTCATTATGATATCGCACTGGGAGAAGGAGGAGGAGGTGGAAAATGAGAGAAAGTAGACATTTTGGGAGCTTTAAAAATATCAAAAACAATTACGTTAAAAAATTAAATTTTTGTTTCCAACATAAAACCAGTTAACAAAAGGCAACATGGCGGCGAAAATGAGAACAACAAAAATTTTCCTCCCTTTCTGCTCCTACCTCTACCCCAATTCTCCATCGAATTTTCTTCGTTCTTTTCGTTTCTTCCCTGCATCCTTTCCCTCAACCTATATTTTCTAAAATAAAAATCTAAACTTTCGGAAAATTCCTTCAGCACGAAGGACTACCGGTTTGGCTCTTATCCACCCATTTGTGGAGTTAGTGGAAAAACACTGGGTTCACCTCTGAAGTGTTTGAGACAACCAGAAACCAAGGAATGAACCCAGGGAATAAAGGGGAACTCAGGAAGGTGTTACATAAATGGCCTTCAGGTGAGCATACCTGAAGGAGGAAAAGGTTCCTCAGAAAAAGAGAATAAGGGTTGATATCGAGGCTTATGGGGCTACTGTCTCCTAGTCGTTTTATTTCACTTTGGAGTCAAATAGCAGGGGTAGACTAATACAGACAGCACATCAGCACCAGACACAAATCACAACTGTAACTGTTTGAAGCTTGGTTGTGGATATCTTCTACATACATCAAACAGTTACAGTTTTGTCTTGTGTTTAAATTCTGTATCGTCTTTCTCAACACCAGAACATGATTGTTATTATCGAATCCATAACAAAGGAGGACAGTAGCAATCGGATCTCTTTGGAAGGGTGATTCGAAACACAAAAACTACAAAAGGAAAATGGGAAAGCGATAGGAAAATAAAACCTAAAAGAGAGAGAAGTGGAAGAGGTTAAATGAAATAGAGAAGGAAGACGGTGGAAGTGGAGAACAAATCTAAAAGATGGCTTCTCGTCTCTCGCGCACAAACTTTTTGATCTTGTTTTTAATAAAGAAATTCGAATTCGAGGAAATTGAAAGTTCTTCTTCAAATTAAATCAACTTATTGAATTATTTAATTAAAAGATGTAACTTTACAAATTTTCAGGTTTAGATTTTCACTAAATTGGCGATATTTTACAGTTTTCGAAATTACAAAAGAGAGAAAGAGCGAGAGAGAGGTTGGGAATGAATGGGAAAAGGGATCTTCAAGCATTTCCCTCGTCTTTTACAGTCTTCTCCTTGTCTCATTTTATATTTCTTGAATTCCTCCACTAAAAAGAGGTTTCCTACAAATTTATTGGTGCTAAACCAACCGACATTTCATTATAGTCTACCGGGGCCGGTCAATTGACCCTCCTTCAAGTTTTACATATACTTTCATTACAGAATTAAGGTGCGATGAGGAAGAATCAAACTTGTTCGTAACTTACCCGTAGCTTATGGGTTTGAACTAACTACAACTACACTGTTACCTGACTGCTAGTTTGCACCCTGGAGCTAACTACAACACTATCCCCCTCTAAAGCGTAGAACTTATTCGAAATTTAACAGATCCGCAGCTTCTTCAAACACTAAGTAACACTTAACCGAAGGAAAACTCAGGCAAAGTTCCTTACAGGTGGCAACTTGACTAAATTTCCTCGCTACCCTAGGGATCTGTGAATGAGTCTTAGACTCATTCGAACAGAAGGTGATAATTAATAAAATAAAATAAACAGTTCTAACAGATAAAAATAAATAAGTAGATTAACAAATAGATAAGTATTGAGACAAATCACTAATAAAATAAATATACTAAGAGATGGCATTAGAATAAATTAGTAGATTAAGTTATGAAGGTACGAAATGTGTATTTCATAAATACTGCACATTCTCATACAGGTATCATTTCAAAAACAGTACACATTTCATATCAAACGGGCCAGATTTAGAATAAGTTCCTGGTAGACCCTCCGATTTTGTTTAAATTTTACGGGAATGTTCCCTCAAGTCTTGAAATGATGTCACTAAAATTAAAAAAGGTTTCAGAGGAAAATTATTACGAACGTTATAATATGAATATGGGTACCACAAAAATTGTTTTGAAAAAGTGAGAGTCAGAAGTGTTCGTACTTCCGAACGAAGAAAACGCCTTACAGGATTGAGGATTCGGGAAGACTAAAAAATTTGATGGAAAACGCCGTGTTAACAGTGATTAGGCAACCGGTGTCTGTAACTTTATGGTTTTGCATGTTACGACGCTGGCCTCAAATTTTTGATCGGACCAAGATTTCAAATTTTCCTCCTTTGAACATATTTGTTGAGGAAAAAATTATCGCCCCTCACCTCCAACCCTTTTGTATGTCAAAGGGTTGAGTGAGGTAACTTCCTAAATTCTTTCAACCAGGCACTATTTAGAGTCAAATTTGACCCACTAATAGTCGCCGCTCTAAAATGGGTGGCTTTGAAAGCTAAAGTTATGGTATCTTTCCAATGATACTAGTTAGAAGGGAATCAAAAAGGACACAGTTGAGATATTTGGCCTCAAATTCGGGGAAGTAAGGAAGGAAGATAAAAAGGAGACAAGGAAGGATGAGGAGAACACTTCCTTTCTTAAATAGTTGCAAATTATCTAACGAAAAAACCGTGAAAAATGTCCGGAGGGGAAAAAGTTAAGAAGAAGAAAAATTTTCAATTTTTTCTGATGAATGTCGGCAATTTACTAAACACCATTACGAGGAGAAGAAGGAGGAGGAGGAGGAGGAAGCGAAGGTGGTAAGAGGAAGAAGAAGGAGAAGAACGGAAGAGGACGTGCCATGTGGAACAGTGCGACAAACTTTTAACTGGATTGTTTACATGACACGTTATTTCCATTACTTTGGGATTTTCGGGGAAACACATCCAGAGATGGAGGTCGGAATCAGGAGGAGGGAGGAAGATGGGTAGGTAGCTCCACGACGCGAATAACTGGATAACGAGATTGACTCAGGGGAGAGAGGGAGGAAGGGGTAAAGGCTTAGATTTGCGTTTTAGTTTGTTTAAATCTTTAGACTTAGAAAGGAAGCTGATGTGAAGAAAAAAATTTTCCATGCAGCCTTGATCTCACTCGCCATTTTCAATTCATCCCCGCACTTCAACCCCCTCAAGCCCTTTTTCCGTTTCATCGACAGGGATGATCAGTTCGTTAAACAATTAAAGGACGCCGATGGAAATATTATTTTTGGATTCTCTCGAGGAACTTTTTTTTTCGGAAGCTCTTTCATTTCTTAGATACAATTCGAGACCATAGAAAAAGTAACCGGAAGCTGAAAAAAAAGGTTAAATAAATAAACGAACAACCCCTACCTTGTTTCATCCCCATCCCCTAAGAAAAAACCGCAAGTTCAATTAAAATTTATTTCTACCCAACAATTAATAACCGAAACCGAAATTTTATTTTGTTATCAAAAATTTTTTTCTTTAATTATAGTTGTTATTTAAAACCAAAGATGGCGGCGAAATTTCCCGCCAAAAATTTCATTTCCATTAAATAATTTTCGGTTTATTCGAGAGAGATGACGGGCAAAACGAAGAGAACGAAGGAAGGGGGGATGGATGGGAATAATTTTTGAAAATTTTCCGACTGTGACCTAATTAAAAAGTTATAATTACGGGAACACTTCGATTTATGAACCTTCCCCCGTTCCTGGAAGCATGTGATTAATTGGAAGAGGTTTTCCGGGAGAAAGGGGGTTGGTTTTTTGGGGGGATGTTTGCTTTTGTAACCTCTCAAGGGGGGATGCAGGGTAGGAGATGACGAGAGGAGAAGAAGCGTTCGATTTCAGGCTCTGCCGTTCGTTTAATTAATTAATTAATTAAATTATTATAATTGAGAGCTTTTTGTTTCGGGGGAAGGGGAGGTAGTAGGAGAGAAAGAGATGGAATACAGTAGATCACAACCCGAAGTTTTCCTTCCTCCTCCTCCTCTGTCTCCTCTTCTTTTTTCATTAGACGGTTTTGGTTTTCTTCAGGAGGTTGAAAGGCTGGACGAGATAGTGGAGCAGGAGGAGGAGGAGGTGCGGTTTGAACGGGTGATGGAACCGAGCTTTTGTAAACAGGTGGCTCCTTTGTTGTCCTTACTACCCCAGACCCGGGTAAAAAGCTTTGGGTTTCGATTCTTTTTGAGAAGTTTCAAGTGATTCTTGTCAGAGAGAAAGGGAATTTGGGCGATTCGTTTTGGTCCTCCCTCCCCCGCACACTTTCCTTTCCCTGAGAATTTCGGAAGTGGTTTTGAATTTCCCTTTCGGTTTCCTGTAAACTGATTTTCCTGTAAAGCTGTTCCCTTCTTCTGTTTTGTCCTTTCATTGATGACCACTGAGGGTTTGAACAAAAAAAGAACCAATCACGACTTTGTTGTGTGTTTTGAATTTGTTTTCGATCTTTCGGTGGTTTCATCACCTGGTTCCTCTCTTTTTCTGGAGCTTCAGCTTTCTTCTTCACTCTTCTCCTTTTTATTCAACCACCATCATCATCTTTTGAAACGACATTCTGATGTACGTGGTACATAAGAGCGTCAATACTTTAGCTCTACAATCAGTATATCTGGTTTTGTGATCTCTGTTTATTGTTTATATTTTGTTTATACTGATCGAAATTAATTTTATACCTTGGCGAGCTCTAGGTTAGTCAGCTGTTACCATTAGTGTTAGTAACTATTCGTCGCTCAAACTAAATTTTGGGTGGTAGAAGCGACGAGCTTTCTGTAACCCTAGATGTTGAGGTTTCTTTTCCAGCTGAAGCTATCCTCAATGGACTGAAGTTAAGTTTAAACGTCATGTCAATTTCACAAATTCTGCACACTTTCATGCAGAATTTATTTCATAAATATTGCACACTCTCTTGAAGGATTTCCTTCATAAATAATGCACACTTTCTAAGAAGTTTCATTTCATAAACATTGCACACTTTGTTGACTATTTCTTTTCATCTCTAACTGAGTTTAGGGGGAAGTTCATTCCACTGATGAGGACTGGGACTTTGATTGTGGACTAAACATCTGAACAGAGTAAGAGAAAGCTCTCCATTATCCATCCAAAAGCTTGACTTTAGCATCGCATTAGGCAAAAGTTTAACGTCGCTGACACTAAAGATGAGCTCCTGTTGCAGTGAGTTTTACGTCCTCGTTAAGCGTGCTATGGTTTTGACTCTGACAACTTTAAAAAACCTCCTAGTCGAGAATGAAGGAGGAGCTTTTCCAGGAAAAACGAAAGTAAAGCTCTTCAGTTTGCAAAGTATTCAACCCCCACCCTTCTCCACCTCCTAAAATTTTTTCTTTCTTAACAAAGTAAACATATAATTTTATGAGCCCCTATTAAGCGAAAGATTCTCCCCCCCTCCTCTCTCTCTTATGGTTTCTGTCCTAAGGAGTAAAAAGCTTCGTTGTCGTCGTCGTCGTTTTCCTCCTCATAGCCGGCTTTTTCGGGAGAAAAGCTTTTTCTAAATCGTTTTGAAGTCATCGTGCTTGAAACAATGGAAATTAAAATTTAATAAGCTTCTCATTAAGCTCCCCCGATTAACGCCCTTTAAGTTTAATCATTTGACTGTGATTACGCTTTTCTCCCGGCGGAAATGAGATATTTTCCAGCCATTTCCGGCCAATCGACCTCCTTTAGATTTAAATAACTCAGAGATAAATCTGTTTCAATTATGTTTTGTGGTCCTTCTGTCTTTCATCTCGTTTTGTCTTCTGTGTGTGTCTGCCTCTCTCTCTCTCTCACTTTTGTCTTTCTCTCTTTCTTTTTCCTTTCATCTATCTCTTTCTTTATGTCTTTGTGACTTCCTTTCTCAGGCATTGCATCTCTCTCTCTCTCTTCTTCTCTTCCTCTCTTTCTTTCTTTCTTTCCCCCTTCTCCTCTGTCTCTACTTTGTCATTTCCATCCCCGATTTATTTTGAGTATCCACTGTCAAGAAAATTCCTTCCAAAGCTCAAAACGTGGTACTAGAATTTAGTCAGCCAGTAGCCTCTAACATAAGACAGCAGACTCAACCACACATATTTAAACTCATAAACTCCCTCCTGCAATTAAAACTCCAAAAAGAGCTGAAGGGTAGCTGAAACAACTTCACAGCTGAAGAAGAAGGAAAATTCAGGAACGAAAGAAGCTCTGCACTCCCGTCCCTCTCCTTTCCTCCGAGAACTCAAAAACCCGAAAGGGTGACCGAAAACAATTAAATTTGGGCAAAACTTCGATTCGTGTCCGGACCTGGATGCTGATTCAGCAATAAATAATTTTTCCTTTGACGGTTTTATTACCTCGCCCACAATTATTACTAATCGAGGGGCGGGGATACGGGATGATGGAGGAAGGGAGAGGATTCGGATTCGGTGTCCCAGAAGGACCTCCAGGAGGTTCTTTTGCCACGTGGTCGCTCACGGATTTCTCTGAGTCAGCGATTTCCATCTTCACGCTTTATTGAACTAACTTTTACGAGAATTTATCATTTCATCTTTTTTAATTCTTTTTGGGGAAGGGGGAAGGGAGGGAGGAGAGATAGGTTCCCATGATATTAAAAACGAGATTTTTCTACCAGGTTGCAAAAAAAGAGGAAACGAACGGTACGGTGCTCTTTCCGCTTCCACGACCTTTTGCTTCTTTTCGCGGTTTTTTTTTAAATAAGCGGATTTAATTTTTGTCGTTTCCGGTTAAGGGAAAAATCTTTCTTCCTTTCTGTGGTTTGATAAAGTGATCGTTGGGAATATGAGAATTCCTTTGAGGGTTTTCCTCTCCTCTTCCTCTCTTCCTTCCTTCCGTCGTTCTCGAGACTCGTTTTTCGGTTTTTTTTGTTGATCCCGCGAGGACATTGAGGATGAATGTTTGAAAAAAATGGCCTCGAGCTTCCGGGTTTTACGTTTTCAAAGAGAAAGAGAGAGAATTTGATGATGTTGAGAATTTTTTCCTCCTCTTTTCATGTTTGAACGAGCTGTTGGAAGAGGTTTTTTGTTTTACAGGAAACCTTCCGGAAATCCAGTTGAGAGCTTTTGAGATGATGGTCACGCGAGGTGTTTCAGGTTCAAGTGATGACAGTTGCAATCGTTAGGTCGTTGACCCTCTTAAAGATGACTGAATGAAATTCGAAATTGGCTTTTGATATTTTCTGCTGCCACGATTACAGTAAAAGTGATAAATCGGGTATTATGTATAATTCCGGGCGGTTGTTTATCTTCCCTAAGATTGGTAAATGTTCCAAATTTACCAAGAATTTCTCAAATTTTGAGAATTTATCAAATTTACCAAGCATTGTAGATGATAGTTTTGAATAATTGACTTGTCCAGACGTTTTGCTTACAACCAAAACCCGAGGCTTTGTCAATGGAATCAACTTAGGTCACGACTTAGTCAAAAATGAAAAGAAATCGTCAAAAAAGTGTGCAAAATTTATGAAATAAATCCTACTGGACAGTGTCCATTATTTGGAAAGGAATTTTCTCGGAAAGTGTGCATTATTTATGAAGTTAACATGACGTTCAAACTTAACTTCAGTCCAGTGAGGATAGCTTCTGCTGGAAAAGAAGTCCCAACATCAAGCCAAGGTAGCATAAAGTTCACGTCTTCTGCAACCCAAAATTTGACTTAAGAGACGTAATAGTTACTAACACTAATGATAACAGTTGAATAACCTGGTGTTCGCCAAGGTATAAAATTAATTTCGATCAGTATAAACAAAATATAAACAATAAACCGAGATCATAAATTTCTTTTTAGTTCCCGTTCGAACACCCTTCTTTCCTCCCTTCCACCCACAGAACAAAACCGAAGTATACATCATACCCAGGAGTTATACATATATACCCGTTTGAGTTATCACTTTTTACATGATGAGAAGGGTTTTGCTACAAGGAGTAAACATCCAACAATCAAAGAAATCTACTCGGTTATGTTTCAACATTTCCACATCTTGCACATCATCCAAGTATCCCAACTTCCGGTAGATTAAGTATCCAGTCATCACTTTCAACTAAAATCAATTATCGTTGTTGAAAACAATAAAACGAGAGATACATGTGAAAGCCTAAAGGGGTGTCTGAGACGTTCATCATGTCTTTGTGACTGGGGTGAGAGTGTGAGGGGGTTGAAAATTTGGGGTAAGAGTGAGAGAGGAATAATTTTGAGAAATTTCAAAATTCGCGAAAGGTTAGACAAGTTCGCGACGTTGACAGTCATTCGCAGATAGTTTCGACGAGGAAGGAAGTTGAATTCAATCATCCAGAAGATGTATCAAAGCTAACCTCCTTAACAGCAGTCAGGGAGCGACGGATGAAGGGATGGCGGGGGTGAGAGAGATGATGTAAACTGGAAACCCGCTTCAGACACGAGTTTCTCTTCATCAAAACCCTCGTCAATTAAAAGCGAACCTGACGTCCTGAAAAAAAGAGAAGAAAAATCTTCACGGAAAACCTTTTCCCTGCTTTTTTAATTAAAAACGACTTCCGGAAGTGATACTTTAGAAAGATGGATGCCAAATTTCTCTCTTTTCCAACCCTCTGCTTCCTCTTTCACTGGATCCCCACAGGTCGAATCAAAGTGAACGCACAAAAAAAAGGAAAGTCCCAACGGTTTCCTAACTTTGTAATGAGAGCGACCGCCGTCAAAAAAGATATTTGATACGTCTTCCTTTTTGGAGACCGGAAGTCGGGATGCTGGGGGGTAGGGGAGCAGGAGAAGGAAATTGAGATCCCGGGAGAGGAAAAATTTTAAGTCTTAACACTTTATCTCTCCCTCCTCCTCGGCTTTTTCATTTTTCCTCAGATTCGCATTAATTTTGGTAAAAGTTTCGCTTTTTGAAGGCCCTATTCCTTACCCTCTTCTCTCCTCCCCCGTCGCACACACCCCCTGGGAAGGCTTAAGGGTTAACATGTGACATTTTAAAAACATGTCCGCCATTATTAAAATTTCTGTCGAAGGATTTAATGTTGTCTTTTCCGGTTCATGAATTTTTATTAAAAGATGTCGAGCTTTTGGTGTGTCTCCCGGTTTTTTTCTCTTCTTCTTGTAAATGTCTTCCTCTTTATCCTCCTCCTCGTCCTCTCTCTCTTGAAATATTTCAGTTTTGTTCGATGGGAGTGAGGGGGTGTTAAAATGGGAACGAAAAGAAATCCAAGTCCTTTTAAAGATGATTTATTAAGTTCGAGTGACGAATAGATAGTTAATTAACCAGAAGTGTGACCTCCAGAGCTTTTCATAACACAAGGATGCCAAAGCTGCCCGAAGAGGAAGCTCAAAATTATGTTTGGAAGCTAATTTCTGGTTAAATGTCGGTTTTGGAAGAGCTTTCCTCATTTCCCCCCATCTTTTTATTATACTAAATAACTGTTTATGTGGTTAGGTTGGCAACACTCGAGTTTAATTATGAAGTCTAATTAAAAATAATTTCAGTCTTGATATAAGTAAAATGTCGCACAAAGTCAAGAGTTCGTGGAAACAGTATCAAAATCACACGCGAAGTCTTTTTACAAAGCCATAAGAAGCCGTTTCTGTGAGGCACCGAGTACTATCTTAGTACAAGAAAGCTCAAAAGCTCAACTCGAGATTCGGAGACAGTTAAAAGCCTCGCAACAAAACGACGACAAAAAAGGAAGAAAGATTTGAATTTAAACGGAAACATGTCTTGATTTCGCGGAGGATGGGTATGGGGGCGGGGGAGAGAGAGGAAGAGGAGACAGGAAGAGAGTTGAGCCTCTCGCATCTCTTGGAAAAGCACAGCGAAGCTTTCAGAAACCCAGTTTCCGCCGGCGCTTTCCTCTTATAAACACGTTAAAGCCGAAAGATTTATGGACTGAAAGGAGAGAAAGACGTTCCGAGGTATTTAGCCAAGGAAGTGGAAGCTCGACGACGACGACGAAGACGACGTCACGTTGCAATTCCTGTAGGTGGGAGGGGTAGAAAGGGGGCTGTTGTGGGGTAAAGCAAAAATTGAAAAGGAGAAGAAGAATAAACAAAAATGAAAAACAACGAAGAAGTTGACAGAGTCAATTTGAAAGTTAACAAATTGCCCATCCGTCTTGGAGAAACATTCTATTTGTTGGGAGGGAACGTGCTGGAAAAGGTTTGCCTGGAGAACTTCATTTGCGCCCTCCTTACCCCTTCCTCTCTTCCTTTGTCTTTTTCTTCTTTTCTCCTCTCTCTCTCTCTTATTCTTTAATGGATAATATCGACAACAAATAAGTTAGGATATGCTTTCGGATTTTCTTCTGAAGCTCATCTATCCTTTCCCTTCCTTTCCTCTCTCTCTCTCTTTCTCCTGTTATCTATCTATTTATCTATTCCCTACTTCAATCTACTTCGTATCTTCTTTTTTAAACTGTTTTTTATTGTATTCTTAGTCTTTTTCTTTTTTATTCCTAGACTTTTGGTTTCTTCACTCTGTTTGACTGTTGTTGTCTTCTGCTGTTTAATTTTTTTTTATATTTTCTTCATCTTCTCCTTTTATTTGTTGTTTGTTTTCAAATCGTCTCTTCTTTTCTACATCTGAGACTCAGTAGCATTTTGTAAATTTGTTAATTTGTATTACATTTCTTAGTATAAAACATTTTAATATTAATATAAGGTAATGGATACTATTCCACTAACACTGATGTACGTAAAATGGTCTCACACTCAATGACATTGGTTGAATCACACCGCCTATCTCACACGACTGCCATAAGACCACATAATCACCTGAAAGATGAGCGCAAATTCTGTTGGCTTCATCTTTAACTCCATTACCATTTACTACATACACTACAGCAAAGTCACAGAGAAGCCTATAAGAAAAACGGTAATTTCGACTCTGGTTTTTCATTTACATCTACCCCCCCCCCGCATGAGTCATCTCCTTCCTCCATCTCCTGTCGTCATTAATCTCTTAAAAATGAGAAAGGAATGAAGCGAAAGAGGGAGGAAACTCATCGACACGAACACCTGGGTGAAGACGTGTCTACCGAAGTGACTTCGTTCATGAAGAAATTCTTGCCGATGGGAGGAGGAGGAAGAGAGTTTGGTAGGAAAGACATTCCAATAACGTTTTAATAAATTAAAATGAGAGTAGTTGCTGAAGGGATGTTTCATGGGGAGGAAGGAGAGACTTGAGGGTGGTTGAAGCGAGACGACATCTATTCCGCTATTAAAAAACCGAAGTTTGAGAACTCAATAGATTTGCGAATATAGTATATTATTGCACAACAGGAATTTTTAACACAAATTAGGATTTATATTGCGAGGTTTGTTCCAAAAGTTCCCGGAATGATTTCTTGCATTTGGCAATGTGCTGCCGTTGCGGAGAACTTGGTGAGAGGTTCGAAAAGTTTTGAAGATTGTAAACTGATATCGAATTAATGACTATTACAAAAGTATGATTCACATACTGTTTGAGTATAAATGTATAATATTAATTATAACACAATTTAAATCAAAAGTTATAACTTTATAATGCGAATAACGTTGAGGTTTCATTCGGATTCAAGTGAAGTTTTGTGTGTGGACTTAATCCGCTCCTGAAAACGGACCTGACTGGATTCGACCACAGTGGACACGTCATTACTGTTCAGACTGTGGTTTTCATGATGAATCGGCGGAGTTTTGGTAGAAAGCTTAGAACCTTCTCGACAGACCTGAGTTCCTCTCGAAAGCTCTGCAGAAACATTTTTCAATAGTACAAAAGCCATCTCGCCCATGTTTTGCTTATAATCAAAACGTGAGAGTTATAGGTGAGAAATGAGCCTAGGAAAATGGCGTTGTGTTTGTTCAAACTTGTCGAGGATGAGAAAAACGGAAGTTTTGGGATTTGGTTAGGTCGGGTCGTGTCAGATTGGGTTTTTGGGTTAAGCTGTTTCCAAAAATCATTTTGCTCGATTCCCTCCAGGTAAATCCATTTTAAAGGAGAAGGAAATGCTTTTCCTCCCTTCCCTCCTCCCGCCTCTCTTTCTCTTTTCTCTAAATTAATAAAAGCATTCCCAGAACGGAAGAAGAGAGAGAGACGTTAGAAAGAAGAAAATTTAATTCCGTGCTGTCATTTCCACCTGCATTCCAATATCGATTAACAATACCTGAAACAATCGAAAGACAAAAGAACGTCGAATGTTGGAACTGTACGCACATTTAAAAAAAGAGGAAGAGAATACAGAAAGAGAGGCAGGAGGAGAGGGAAGGAAGAGGAGGCTGAATCAACCAAAACAAAGAATCATTTTCGAACGAGTTCAATCGAACTTTGGTGGGAATCCCTTTGGTGGCACATTCCTTTGTACCACCTCCCAAAAATGAACACACGTCGTTGCCCTACTCTATTTGACCTCTTCTACCCCCTACCCCTTCCCTTCATTCCTCTCTTCTTTGAGAAAGGTGGAGAATTTCTCACTTGAGTCAGAACTTTTCCTCCAAATAGTTTGGAAACATCTTCGAACGGGAACCGCACGTTTCCGGGATTTCCCTTCTCCCGCTAAAACCACCTTCTGAACTTTCTGAGAAATCATTTTCTAATTGAAGGAAGGGAGGAAGGAAGGGAGGGGTGGGAATTAGAGGGAAGAAAGGTGGCCGAAAGGAATGAGACAAAAGGTGGTGAGATGGAATATTCTATGAGAAAAATCTTTTCTAAGGAAACAGGAGAATTATGGTGTTTATGAATTAACGATGAATAACGAGTGTGCATTATTTATGAAATAAGCAGGGGAGGGTACATGAAACCTGTAAATATTAAAACATATAAACGGATACGTTACAGTACTTGTGAAATTTTTGAGAAAAAAGTGTGAAGGAATTTTAAGCAAAAATGTGCAATATTGAAAGGAATCCTGTGAAAATGTGCGCAGGACGTCTGAAACAAATTTCTGGCAAAAATGTGCAAAATTTTTAAAATGAATTCCACATAGGAGTGTGCAATATTTTTGAAAGGAGTCCTATGAGTATGTGTGCAGGATTTTCTAAATGAATCCCACACAAAAGTGCAATATTTTTGATGCGAATTAGCAGAATAATGTGCAAAATTTTTGAAAAACAATCAACTGAAAAGTGTGCAGTATTTTTGAAACGAATTCTGCCTTCAACTGTGCATTACATACACGATATCACACATCATTCGGATTCAACATGGGTGACGTTTTCTTTTTTACATCATTAATTTACGGTTGTAGTAGATTTGGTTTCTTAAAATATTAAGTTCTCTGTCTCTCTGTTTCTCTCCTCCTCCTTTTCCTCATCTTCTTCTTCATTTCGCAACTTTTGCTGCTGTATTTGAAGTGGACGCTCTTTTTTGTATGATTAGTATAGAAAATGAGGGCTTTCCTCACTTTGTTAGAAGAGGATGGTTGTTTATAGAGGAAAGAATGAGCGAACACAAATATGAGTCAGCGAAGTAACAATTTAAAGACCGCTCCATCACGAAATAAAAATTTAAATTTTTTTGGAAAGGTTCTCGAAGAGAGAAGAAGGTCGAGAATATTGAGAAATCAACTGAGAACGCTTTAAATTCACTTTAGAAAAAGAAAGAGAAAATAAATTCGAGATTTTCCACCCCCGCCTTCCCCTATTTCGAGCACAAAAATCGTCATGAATAAAATTCAAAATCAAATTTCTCAGAAACCCAACAGACCGTCATAACACATTCCCAGCTTTCCAACATTTCTTCCTTTCCTCCTCCTCCTCCGCTGTTGGATTCTATCCTCCCCACAAAAAACTCTCAAATCTCGAATTTTCCTCCTCCTTCTAATCCTTCTCCTCTCTCCCGCGAATAAAGCCGACTAACATAAATAAAGAAGATGTTACAAGTTTTCCCGCTCCCTCCACCACTCCTCTTCCTCCGACAAAATCAACCAACTACGGGAAGAGGAAATGGAAACGATTTTCCGGGACCAGAGAAGGAGGAGGAATAGCGAAAGGCTCGAAATTGAAACTGAACCGGTAATTTCTCGACGGTTAAATTTTATAACAGTGAAGAAGGAGGAGGAGGAGGAGAAGGCCAAGGAGGAGAGAGAGATGGAAACGGTTACCTAAAATTTAACGTAGAGAATATCGTTATGTTTAACCCTTTCCCTGCTGCCCACCCGCCCACTACTATTCCTCCTCCTCCAACTGGGAAATATTAAAAGTGGGAAAAAGGAGCAATGAAAAAAGGCACAAAGAGAATAGAGAGAGAGAAGGAAGAGACTTTTGACTTTTTGCTTTTGTTCTCCCCCCGGAAAATTTCTGGTGAAAGTATAAAGTCCTCTTGAAAAGTATTTTCCCCGAGATCGTTGGACTTTTCCCTCCATTTTTCCCGGAGAAAGCAAATTAGGTAACAAGACTATTTTATAACTTTCTTGTCTTATAAAAAAGGGTAATTTTTCTCATGGCTTAACGGTCGAGGAAAAAGGTTTCCCTCCCTCCCTCCTCACTCCTTCAACTTTCACACTCACTCTCTCTCTCACTTACCTCCTTTCCTACCTCTCTTCACATTCCCATTTGGGAATTTCGAGCGAATGGCAATTTATTCATTCAAAATTTCAAATTAGTCGGCAGAGAAGAAGAGAGAGATAGATAAAGAGTCAGGGGCGGAGGTAGGAAGTTAGAAACTCCAAATTTTGAGGTTATCAAATTATAATTTTTTTTTTCTACCGGAGGAAAAGGTTTTGGGAGAGGAGTGACGGGAGGAAGGTAGAATTCAGCTGTGAAGTTCTTGTTTGTCTTAGGGGTGGTTGTGAGGATTTTGTAGTTCTGACGAATTTACAAGAAGACATGTCTTTCTAATATGGTTGTTGAGAAGTGACTGTGTCTTTTTAGAGCTCACAAAAAATAACTTATTTATTTTATTTATTTATTTTACTGTTTTCATGGACACTTGTATTCTGATATCAATTAGACAGCAGTTGACCTAATTCCTGACACTTGTAAGTTAGTCTGCATTATTTATGAAAAAAATTCTTCACAGGAGTGTGCAATATTTATGAAATGAATTCTCCTGGAATGTGAATTTCTTGAAAATTACTTTGGAATCTCCTGGAAATTATTTGTGAAAGAAATCTTCCCGGAAAGTGTGCAGTATTTAAGAAAGAAGTTGTTCACGGTAGTGTGCATTATTTATGAAATGAATCCTACTGGACAGTGTGCGTTATTTATGAAAGAAACCTTTGACGAGAGCTCAAAATTTATAAAATGTGTTGTAAATAAGTTCTGATAAAGAAGACGTTGGACAAAGCAAGAACGGATTAACAAGTATGGCGGCCATTGCAGCAGATTGTGATTATTGTATAATATTACTAATACAGATGGTTAGTGAATCTACAAGTGGTAAATAAGTAAAACATAATGAAAATGTGTAGAATTTGTAAAGAAAATAGTTGGAGACAGTGTAAGAATTATGAAATAAGTACTAAATATTTATACAGCAGACATGTTTAGTCGTCAAACTTCACGATAGTTTTGGAACTGGCACAAAGAGCTGTGGCCTAGTACTTGTCTTATAGACAATTTGGGACGAAAATAGAAGAGAAAGGAGGTTGAGATTTGTATAGAGTTTCTAAAGTGAGAGCGACAGGTGGAGAAAGTTGTCTCAAAAGACGTCTGACGAAGTATAAAAAGTATAACCGTGGGAAGTGAGAAGCGGAGTTTATGAGAAATACCATAGTCAGGGGTAAGAAGAAGTATAAGTAAATTAGAAGAGCGGTCAATCGACCGGTTACGGCAGCCACAACAACAGGAAAATGAAAAGAAGACATGGCTCGCATTAGAGCAATACAAGTAGAGTCAGCAATCATTCAGAAGAGGAAAAATCTCTCAGCAAAGCTCCCAAAAAGGAGGAAAAATCTTTTCCAAAACATCTTTGTTCATTTTTAAAATCCACTTGAGAATCATTTTCCAAGCTTTCGCATCGGGAAAGCGTATCTCGAAAACAATTCCCATCGAGGCTAAGAGGTGAAAATGTGAAGGAGAAAAATCTCCTCTGGAAAATGGGAAAGTCTCTCCGGAAAATTACACTAATATCAACGATGCATTTTCACAAACAATAAAAATGAGTTTCTGCGAAAACACTGCTGAAATAATTAGGAGAGAGCAAAAGGTTTGTTCGAAAACCTTTTTCAAAAAACCCCCGGAAGGCTTCAAAGACAAAGGTATTCAATATCTTCCCATCCCTCCCCGCCGCCTCCTCATCACCTTTCCCGCCCACCTCTGCAGAAGAACTTTTCAAAGACGAGATTTTGGGAAAATTTCTGGCCTGATTGGGGTACTGGGGAGACTCTCTGGGGACGTGAGGAGGATGACGGGGGCATGAAAATGAAACGCCGCCAAATTTTTGCCTTTTCCTCCATTCCCTCTTCTTTTTTCATCAGCCACCGCCACCTCCTCCTCCTCTTTCTTCTTTGTATTGAAAATCTAAAGAGAACTAATTAGGCTTTTAAATTAAATGCAGAGTTCGTATGAAAGAACCGCGGATGGAAAGGTTTCGGGAAGAAAACAAAAGATGGAGGATAAGGAGGAGGAGAGGAGGCGGAAGGTCGAACGGAAAGGGCGAAGATAATTTTTGGGTCGGATACGTTTTTGGAAAAGGTTCGTCGACCATTCATCGAAAGGGGTAATTGGTTCTTCTTCTTCTCTCCTCCCTTACCCATCTTCTTCCTCCTCTCTCCTCCTTTGGGGAGGAAAAAAGATTTTCCTATTCCCTGAATGACGTTTTCTCTCCACTCGTTAGCGACCATTTTTCTTCTTCCGCGCGGAAGGAAACCGTTCTTTCCCCTTTTTGTCTGGAATTATTTATACATCAGGAGAGTAGATTAAAAGAAAGGTGGTTAGAGGAAGATGGAGGGCGGAGGAGGAAGGAAACGTTTAAGATTTGATCGTAAAAAGTTGTTCTCATGTGCAACAATAAACACGATGAAGATATGAAACAAAAATTTTTACGTGAGGTTCTTGTTTCACTGACATTTTCTCACCTTCCTCTCCTTCCTCCTCTTTTCATTCTCTGTCGTCTACCTCTTATTAGCTCAGCAAGAACGTAAAAAACGTAAAGAGAATGAACTTAGGTTCGTAAATTCTTCTTCACACTCATCTCCTCTTCTCAGAGTTGTTTTAACGAACAGCAAACAATCACGACTTCCGGAAAATTGAAACGTGCCTGAAAGTATAAGTTTCTCCTTCTCCCTCCTCCTTCTCCTTCTTACTTCTTCCTCTCATATAAGAAAACAATCTCTGGTTCGATACCTGACGGTTTTGGGGAGGTTTAACTTCCTAAGCAGTTGTGTAAACTTGTTTGCTTACGTCATTTCCGGTTTCTACTTGGTTTCTACTTTATTCATTTCCACGTTATCTTGGCAAACGTTTTCGAATAACCTTTTGTGTTTTCTAAATCCATTCATGAAGATCTCTCCTTCCATCATCATCTCCACACCTCCTCCGCCATTCTCTTCTTTTTCTGTTTCTTTGTTGTTCTCCAATCGAAGTAGGAAATTTGCCAATTCTCATTCTGTTGTAAAGGTGAGGAAAAGGAAAGGAAGACAGGAGAAGAAGGTGGAAGAGGAAGAGGAAGGAAAAAAATGTTTTTAGGTTCGGTAGTTGAGTAGCGAAGCGTATAAATAGGAAATTAGGTTCAAGCCCATCAAATCCTGTGGCGGTTGTTAGTAATGACGTCACTCTAGTCAGAGAAAGAGAGGAAGAAGGGTTTGATTTAACTTCCATTTGCTGTTGGAGGAAATCTAAAGCAAAACAGAAAACATAAAGAAAGAAGACGACAAAATAGGGGGTTCGAAAGCTCTTTAACAATTCGTACAAACAGCAAATCAGGTTTAAATCAGTTCTGTTGTGTGTCAAGGGAAATGACGTCATTCTAATCAAAGAAGAAGAAGAGAAAGAAAAGAAGGAAAAATGGAAATCTGCGAGTTTTAACTTCCATCTGCATCTGAATAGTGTTGAGTTGATGAAAGAAAGCAACAACAGAACAGGAAAAATAAGAAACTGAATATGACAACAGAAAAAGAAGAAGAAAAAGGTTAAAACAAAGAAGAAGAAGAAGAAGAAGAAGTAGATGTGAAAGAAAATGAAAGAAGAAACGATTTTTTAGAAAGGAAGAAAGCAAAAAGTTTTCTCTTTCTTGTTAGAGAGAGAAACGTCGAGGGATTGAACTCGAAACCGGAGGAAAAGCTTTTCCTCGGAAAATTTTCTCCGCTTTTCCGAAAGCTCGAACCTTTTAAAACCTCGTTTATTAATTTTTTTGTTTATTTTGATTTTATTTTAAATAATTAATGCGACAGGTTAAACGAAAACATGAGTCAAGCGGAAAAGTTTGTAAAAGGTGAAGCTTTTTGCGGTTGACGACTTTGGATGAAAAGCTCCCGATGATTTTCGCGAGAAATTCCGGAAATTGTGATTCTCTCTTTTCCTTCCTCCTTCTCCCACTTCCATTTCCTCTCTCCGCTTCTCTTCTTTCCAAAGTTTTGAGATTTCATGTTAAACGCTCGAGGATGGTTTGCTCGCCAACTTACCGTCTTCTTCTTCTTCTTCCTTTGGGAATGAACTAACTCGAAAGGTTCGACCCCGAGGTTGAATTCTCAATCTCTTCTACTAGAGTTTTCACTTATAAAAATGTGGAAGAAATTTGAAAAGATAGATGGATAGAAAGACGAGTTTTTAGAATTGGTTGGTGGTAAGACCTGAAAAGAAAATTTCTTTGCAAAAGGACAGTGAAAGTTCTAGAAAGAAGTAGAAATGAGGGAATGAAAGATAATTTAAAATTGGTATCAATAGAATTCTGGGAAGGTAGTTAAGATAAAGATTTAAACAAAGTTTAAAATTAGAAGTGATTCAGAAGAGATTGAAGCTATTAATAAAAAGATAGAACCATTTCAAGGAAAATGAGAGTGGATCTCAGAAGATGTAACAACTTAAACGAAACCACAAAGAGAGCGGAAAGATGAATGGATAGATAAAAAGATGCCGAAAAAAATTTAGCTGAATGATCGAAGAATACAAAACAAAAGCTGCGAATAAATATTTGAAAAGACAGAATTATTTTGAAGATGACAACAGCTTAGATCAATCTAGTCAGTTAGAAGATTGTTCAGACAAGATTAATTTGAACGGAAATTATTAGAACTGAAGAAAAGTAGAAAAGTAAACAAAAAGAGGATGTGAATAGATGAAGACCGAAACATACAAAAAAGGAAAGAGAAGAGAAATCTTGTAGACAGTGAGAGGAAAAGAGTTGAAAGTCAGATCGCAAGAGAGAGAAAAGCAGAAAGAAGAGAGAAAGAGAAAGAAAATTAAGAAAGAGAGAAACAATATTAAAAATGGAAATAATGGAAGAAAAATGAAATAGAGAGAGGAAGAAGAGAATCAAAAAAGGAGAGTTGTTGAATGAAAAATAAAAGAAGGAAGGAAAGAAAACGAAATATCAATGGAAAGAAAACAATAAAAATAGGAAAGGAAGAAAAATGGCAATAAAGAGAGAGGCAGAAGAATGAAGCAGAAAAAAAAGGATAGGAGGAAGAAGGCAACAAAACCATTTGCTGAAGGAAATAAAGAACGAATAAAATGAGAAAACAAGATATAAGAGAAAAACAGAAAAGCAGAACAAATATGAAAAATGAAAATAGAAGAAAGGAGAAATGAAAATAGAGAGACAGGTTCAAAAGAGAAAGAAATAGAGGAAAAGAAAATTATTATAGAGAAAGAGGAGAAAAGAGAAAAGATAAAAGAATGGAGAGAGAAAGAATAGAAAATAAAGAGAATAAGAGAAAAGAAAACGGAAGAAAAAAGAGAGGGAGAAGAAAACTAAGAGGAAGAGAATATAGAAAAAGAGAGAAACAAGAAAAACAAAACAGAAAGGGAGAGGAGAAAATGTAATGAAAATAGATTGAAAGCGAGAGACAGGAAGAGTTAATATTACGATGACAAAAGAAACCTAAAAGTGTTAGTAAAAGACAGAAAGACTTCCAACAGCAAAACAAAGAAGAAGATGAAAAGAGATAAAGAAAAGCTCACAAACATACAATGACAACCATAAACACCATTAAAAAAAAGGAAAACAAAAAAACCAAGATGGCGACACTTTTCCTTTCGAACCACAGCCTTCTTCCACTTTGTCCTTTTCCTCCTTTCTTCCTTCTCTCCCTCTCACACCCTCCCTAACTCCACAAGCGAACAAAGTCACGTCAAACTCGCGACTTTACGATCCGACTAACGAATATAATAATAACAAGGGAACCTCACTTGAGACCCATGGAAACCTTCAAACTGTAAACTAAGCTTTTTTATTTCGAGGAAAAAAAGGAGAAAAAGCTCCCGGAAAAATTAACGTCCCGAGGGAAGCGTACAATATAAAACGTTGTTACTGTTACGCCGTTCGATACTTTCTCAAAGGGGAGGAGGAAGGGCGGAAGGAGGAGGATGAAGGAGGCTGGAAGATGTTTACAAACTATAAAGTCCATCAGAATGCATAGAATCCGGGGTCTTAGAGGGTTCCTGGAGTCTTGGGGGATGATTTCCTTGCGAAGGGAATCTGTTTCCACAGGTGGGTGAGGGGGTGGTTGGCTTTACTTTGACTTGGGTGCGGGTGAGGGGTGGTTTGTCCATCCTCCCTCGGGCCGGTAGTCAGGTTCCTCCGTCTTTTCTTGTTTTTTGTGTTATTGGAGGTGTTTTTATTCCTTTGACTGTTTCCGTTTCCGACATGCCATCTTCTTTGTTTTTCCGTTTCCTTGACTTTTAATTTACTAATGTTCTCGTTCTTTCTCTTTCCCTCCTCTGTTCTTCTTCTGTGATTTTCTTTTTAGTTAATTTTGTTTCTTATTAGTTGTCACGGGTTTCTTTGACATCTTTTCAATAACTTTCCCTTCAGTTTTTTGTTGGGTCCTTCTAGTGTTTGTCTCTCCCTCCTGGTTACTTTCACACTCTTTATTGCTTTCTGCTTTGGGTTTTCTGTCTCTTTACGGTTGGGTTTCTTCTTTTTTCTTATTTTTATTTGGTAGTATGTATCAGAAGTACAACAGCAATCACTTCACAGATTTTTATCCTGAAGCTCAACGACATCGACGAGTTCTCATTACTACCAGACTACATGCTGTCGTGTGGTGCACTGATGTAACAACTTTCGGCATATATATGCTGCCTTTTTGCTGTCCAAACTTTGTCTTAAAATATTCTACTAAGATTTGTTGAGGTTATTTTCCATTTGGGTTAAAATTTTTGAGATGTGATTTTGCTACAGTTAGAGATTTGATGTTGTTCTTATATATATTACAGCGGGAGGTCTGTGGTGTAATGGTTTAGTGCCAGACCAATAAGTTATAGTGGCGAGTTCAAATCCTCCTCCACCTCCTGTTGTACTAAAAAAAGGTCAAAAACGGAATTAAAACTCAACTATAATGTATTATATTATATATTATTGATTTTTTATTTCGTATTCATCCTTGCGTATAGCAGGGATGGGAGAAGAATTCAAACTGAGGACTAGCTAGGCGTTTTGATCTCTACACCCCAATTCTGCGATGGTATTTTCATAAAAGGAAAACGGTTTAGTTCTAAATGACGTGAATTCTTCGTACAAGTGTGCAATAATTATGAAATGAGTCTCTCAGTCAAGCGTGCATTGTATTGATATATATTGTGTACATGATTGTATTGATTATATTATAAGATTGATGATAATAACAGATTTCCGGCTATGAAGATAGACAAGACGAAGGTGAAGAGTGTGTAAGGAAAGCGGAAACGTTTGACGCTAACCAGAAAAGATTTCATCTCGCAGGAAGAGAGACTGTCCATCATAATCATTCCATTCTGCTTTTATCAGACTGTAGCTCCATTCTCCAGACTAAATGGGTCACGTTGGGAGAGTTATAGCTTCTAATCTATACTCAACCTAATTCCAGGACTTTTGACTTGACTTTGAGACAGTGAGAACAGTTTGCTGTCGAGTCTTTTAACGACAGACGAAAGGAGAGTGTGGAGACGGATATTACGATGTGTGGTGTGTCGAGAATGGTTCCAAACTCCGACAAAAGCCTTCGTTCCCAATTTTTGGAGGAAAGGGAGCGGTGCGCAGGTCTTCATCTGGCATTCATTTCCCCCGAAATCTGTCACGAACGGTACCTAAGAAACGGAATAAAGGAGGAAAATCGAATTCAATTATTCCAAACGGAATTGTATACATCCGCCGACGTCGTTCACCCCCGCTGCTTTCCTGAGAGAGTTTTTCCTCCTTTTCTTTTCTTTCTTCTTTTTGTATCGAAAAGAGAGACGGGGAGAAGGAAAACAGAGGAAAAGAGAAAGAAGAAGAAAATCAAAAAAAAATTTGAGAGAAAGTGAAGAAAAGGTTCATTTAAGGCACCAACCGAATTGGTTTTTAATTCCATGAGTTTTATTTATTTTTGCTGTATCGGCCATGTTTTTGCAGTACGACGTTAAGACTGTTTCACTTTCTTTCATTTTCCTTCTTCTTCTTTCCGCCTCCCTCAATACTTCCTAAGCTGTGGACTCTTTTCCTTCTCGGACTTGTCTTCAGCCTGGTTATTTGGCAGAATTTTCTGTCGCTCCAGTTCTGTTCTTTATCCTGTTACGCTGTTTTAGGTCTTGTTGTGTGATTCCCAAGTCAGTAAGATCTTTTTCCATCTCTTCAAACCCCGCCGCTGTTGTCTTTTTTATCAGGAAGTACTGGAAGGCTCTATTTTTAATCTTCCTGGGTTCATTACACTCAGATGTCTGTTGTTGGTTATCCTTCTCTTCCTCATGACATTCTGAGAAGGTACGTGGAAAACTCATCGCTATGTCTTCTTCTGTACTCCCCATTCTTCTTGACTGGAGTATTTCTTGAGTATTTCTCTGTCCCTGCCTTCCAGTACTTCCAGAAGTCCCTTCAGTCTCATGAATTTTACTTTTGTAAAACTCCTAGAAAGAGTAGACGAAAAGGAAGAAGGAAGCGGTAGAAGAAGGAGAAGAAGAGAAATTTACAAATAACAAATTTGAGGTTAAAAAATAAGCAAAAACCTAAAATCAGAAACTGGATGTACGGTTGAAACCAACAGCGCCCAACTTTTCCCTGAGCTTTAAAGTGCAGTAGTATGCATGGCATCTTTGTTGTGATTCGAAGAATAGGAAGTAGTAATTAGCGCTAAAACGGAAAAAGACGAAAGTTCTTCTCATCCTCCCTAGAAAGTAAAACATGAAACACTCAAAATCCAAACGCGCCTAAAAAAATATATGTGTATACAGCAAGAAAAAAGAAAACAGCAGAGGAAAACCCTCCGAATTATATTAAAAAATAGAAAAGAAGAGGAAGCGGCGAGCTTAAAGCTGTCGGAAAATTTGAATAAGAATGTAAAAACGATTTTTTTTTTGTTTTAGCGGCGAACCAACAGCAAAACCTGAGGGCGGAGGGGATGAGATGGAGCGGGTTAGGGGGGTAAGGGATGAGAAAAGAGCTCAGTGGACGGATTAACATCGAGCTTAAAAATTTTGACCAGAATATTTCCACTTAAACAAAAACCAAAATTTTAATCTTTGTTCTGTCCCCTCTTCCTCCTTCTCCTCCTCTCACCTTTATTCCTCCCTGTTTCTTTTGTTCTAGAAATCTGGTTTTAAGTAGAATTTGGGGGGAGAAAGAGAGGAAGTCTCAAAGCTTTCTGTTGTCCTTGCTGTTGGTGTTTTTATTTTTTATAAATCGGTGTGAGATCGGTTGTTGTATCCAGTCGGATCTTTTTTGTGCGATTTTCATGGTCTATGGAATTTTTTTTTCTTATGTTTAATACGTCATTTAAGACCTGAGCCAATTTGACTCATCCAAAATTGTTCCCACATTTATATGAAGCCCTTCTTCGACTTAGTGTATATTATTTGTGAAATTGACGTTCTCTTCAGAGTGAACAATTTAAAGAACACAATCCTCTTTGAATAAAAATTTATATCTTATGATGTGAGCTTTAAAGTGTGCAGTATTTATGAAAAATTTCTCCCACAAAAGCTTTCATTGTCTGTGACAAAATAAGAGATGTGGCGAAGTGTGCAGTATTTATGAAACGAGAATAGTGTGATTGGAAACCAAACGAATTTGTCTTACAAGTGTGCATTACTTTTGAAATGACTGATTTCGTTTTGTAAAACGAGACTGATTCGCGTAAAATGAGACCTGAATGTGTATCTGTGACATACTGAAGCGACGGAGTATAAAAGCTTGTGAGTGATGAACACCTTTCTGAGGGCTTTCGTTTCAAAAGTAATGCACACTTGCATTGGGAGTGGTTGAAATGTCTTAAACGAAACTGAGAGTGTGCATTATTTATGAAATGAAATACTCGTCAAAGTGAAAGATATTTTTAATCCTCTTCACACAAATGAGTTAGTCAGCAAAGTTTGCATGACTTCAAAACAAGACCCATATCGATAGACCCTCAGCCCAGACTAACCCAACTCATGAACCCATGTCTTGGGCTGTAATAAGCAAAACTCAAACTCCTGCACGGTAAAACAAGAGATTTGGAGGACAACAGCAGAATCCAAATCCCGAAGAATCTCACCGGAACAACGTCTTTTAATATTTGATATTTGATTTCAGGAAAGCCACCGCCCACAGTGTCTTGGTTAGCGAATGACAAGCTAACCTCTGGTATTATAGAATCGAATAGAGATGGTGTTATAGTGAATCGTTTGGAAGTGCCACGGGTGACCAGGGAAATGTTCAACGCAACCTTCAAGTGCCAGGCCAGCAACTCAAAGCTGACGTTACCACTGGAGAGGAGCGTTCGTCTCGAGCTTCACCGTAAGTCAATAAGTCAATAAGTCAGCATCTCTGTCTCTTGTCCATCCTGACAGATCCAAATTCCTCCTCATCTTCTTCTTTATTCAAATTAATAATTTTTATACGTTAAATTATTTATTTATATTTTTATTTGACACGTCTTATATCTTTCTTCTTTTTCGTGAGAAAGTCTGCCATCTTCTTCAAGTCCTCTTCATCTCTCAGTACTCCTTCCAGTTTCCCATTTTTCATCAGACTTCTATTTCTGTTGTGTCCAAGCAGTCATTTATCCAACGGAATACTGATTCCAACCCGTCGCATAACACAGTATATTAATATTAAATTAATAAATTTGATTCTATAATTTTAAATAATTCGTTTGTCTTATCCTCCTCCCTCCTTCTCCTCCTTCTCATTCTCTTCCTCTGTCGCCATCTCATCTCCTAAACTCGAATCTCCTTTTAAATGCCTTTGAAGCCCTTTACAAAAATTACAATTTGATCAAACATACATTTGTTTATGTGCATGCCATCTTCTTATTTACTTTTAATACTATTATTATATACTATATATTTAACCTTTACTACCTTATATTATTAGCCTTTTCAGGGTTTGATTTTGTGCTCAAGTTTGGTTGTATCTGTTTCATCCGGTTTCGTTCCACTTTCCAGGTTCTCTGTCAGCCCACTTTAGTCTCTGGCTCCTTATACCCAAAATCAGTGAACTATTCCTACAAAAATTCGTTTTGCTGCGGTTATCACCATTTCTGTCGGTCTCGAGAACCTTAAAAATAACTCAACTATTGGGAGCAATTGATAAAACCTATTTTGATATACGCAGGAAAGTAGGCCACATAAATTCTTAACTACAGAAAAAAGTAACGGTAACACATTTTATATTAGCAAGCCTTAATCGTAGAAAATCTTGACTGTAGCAACTTTAACTACAGCGAATTTTGATAATCAAAATGCCGTGGATGCGTTATACTAAATCAAAGAAAATTGTGAGTGTGGACTGTCGCAAATATTAATTATACCAAATCTTAACTACAGCAAATGTTGACCACACCTAACCTTAACCCTAGCAAATATTGACTATAGCAAGTCTTCTTTATAGAAAACCAAACCACGGGAAATATAAACTACAGCAAATAGTAACCATAGAGCTATATCTATATCAAATCCTAGTTATAGTGAACCTAACGTACTGCAAATTTTGACTACAGCAAATTCTAATTATACCAAAACCGTATCTGATCGTTACTCTATTTTACTGTCTTCGAATTAATCAGAAGAAAAATTTTTGACTTTCTATTGGATTTCTTTGAAAAACGAACCCATCTCCTCTTCATCTTTCCTTCTTCTTCTCTTTTAGTGTCCTCTTTCCCTCTTCTTCCTCCTCCTTTCTAGTTTCTTTTTATTTTCTTCGATAAACAAAAGTTTGACGTCCTCTCTCTCTCTCTTCTCTTTTTCCCAAGTTGAAAAGCAATGAGTCTTTTCATTAACCCTTGGAGAGACGGAAGGAGATGGAAGGTGGGAGGAGGGTAGAAACTCGAGGAGGAGAACTTATCAAAAACTTTGCTGATATGACAAAAAAAATTTTTTTCCTCTTCTCTGTCGGGTTATGCCCATTTTCTCTCGGCTGATGTATGTGTACGCATCCGAGAATAGAATGTAAACATCAAAACAGTGGAGGAGGAGCAGGAAGGGAGGGAGAGGGAGCGGTGAAGGAGTGACGACGTTCGAAGGAAAATAACTTTGGCTGTTGTTTTCGGTTAGTCCTTGACTGTTTCAGTGTCGAGTTTTGTAATTAAACCTTTTGATGAGAGTTGATGACGACTTCTGATACGAATATGAGATGAGAGAAGAAGGGAGGAAAGGAGGAGGAGAAAGAGGAACACAAAATTGCGGTTTCCGTTTCGAAATCCTAAAAGAGGAGATGACTCCAACAAACACTTTTCCTAGTGACACGTTCACCAACTCAGTTTCCTTATTCACCTGTTCGAAACCACCTTTGATGTCTCCATTCCAACGTAACCCTGTTGTCTGGGTAATCATTTTCAAACCGGAAGTGGATGAATCAGACAAAATTCTAAATAAGCTTTCCTTTGATGATTTCGAATTTGAGGAGCCGAAAACCTAAAAAACAAAATGTTGACACGACAGGGAACGAAAATCTTGGAAAAACATTAATCAACCAGAAACCGGAAATGAGAAAATCTGATACTAATTCACTACATTCACTACACTAGACTGAAACATTACAAAATGAAATCTGGAGCAAACGTCTTTAAACCGGAAGTAGATGATAGACAAACACAACACACAACAAGTGAAAAACGAATTCACGACAGAAATCAACAGGAATTAATTATTCTAGAAATGACTTCCGGTCGCTCCTAAAGTACAAAATTTTCTCTTCCTCATTTCCCGACTACTGACAAAATGATTTAACTGTAGTTTGATGGGTTAGCAATCGATGTTTAACTTTAGTTCTACGTGTTTTATTGATTTGTTTGTTTGTTTGTTTCAGTGAAACCGTTATCTGTCAGAATTTTGGACAAACCCAAGGTTTTCTCTGCTGACACCGAATACGCGATCGTTTGTGAGTCTGTTGGATCCAGGCCTCAAGCGGAAGTCACGTGGTGGCGGGAAAATCGAAAGTTTCGAAAGGGAAAGGTAGGAACTGAGTAGAAATTGTATCAATTTTCACGTTTTTCTGTTTTTCGCGGTTTTTGTTAACAGTAGAAGGTTAAGGAAAGTGAAAAGGAACGAAGAGGAGACGGGAAGTGAGAGAGAGAGAGGGAAAGAATGAGGGAAAAAGAGAAAGAAATTGTCTTTAGTATCTCGACACTTTTTGTGTGTGTTTGTTTTCTTTTTTGTTTTTCGTTTTTCTGCGGAAAAGTGAGAGGTCGTGCTTTGTGTAACTGTTCTTCCTTTCTTTTCTACTTCCTGTTCTTCCTTCTTTCATTCTTCATTCTATCTACTATCCTCATGGCGAGAGACTTAAGAGTGCAAGACACTAACCGCGAATTGAGTGGGGAAAGGAAACATGACCTCGTCCTTCTGTATTGGTTTTGATTTAATGGAATGGAAATCATACTACACTGGAAAGGACAAAAACAGAACGGACGGATGGAAAATGAGGAAGAGGAGGAGGAAGAAGAAGAGAGGGAGAGGAAGGAAAGTTACAGGAAGGAGGAGAGAATTTGTTTCAAAAGTTGGAAGGTTTATTCGCAGAAATTCCGAACCATAATCTCCTTCAGCGGAGCGTTCGTATCGAAATTGTGCGATCATATTCTCCTCCTCCTCCTCCTATCCCGATTCCTCTTTCTTCTCCTCCACTCCACCCCGCGCGAGCTCCTTTCTTACTTTCCAGCCTGGGTCCTTAAGCTCTACAAAAGACGGAATTAACATTAAAGACGCTGCGAAACTTTAGAAATGATAATTCCGACAGATTTAAAAGAGGTCAAAATGTCGTGGTAGAAGACAAAGGATCGGACGGGAGGTGGGAATGGGGAAGGAGGGATGGGATCTGAGGAAAAGCGATTCCTTGAAAATTTCCCCGGGAGCCCACGCCTCTCAAAATTCGATTGATCTCGTTCAAGTTTTTAATTATTTGACTCGAAAGTATTTTCCGGTTTTTTCTTTTCTCACGGCTCAGTTCTAGGTTGACCTGTCGAGTTTGGTGTTACGCGTACGGATGCTATTTGCTCGAAATTCCTTTCAAACGGTTATTCCTTGAGGAAACTTTTAGAATTTTCCCACAACATCCGGTTATTTATGAAAGAGAAGGACAGAGATTCAAGAGAAAGAAGAGGGAGGAAAAAAATTTTTTTTAGTGTTTAAGAAAGAACGAAAAAGTCAGCACAAAAAAAGATCTAAAAATTAAGTGAGAGAGGAGAAGACAAAAAAGATAAAAAGTTAAAAAAAAAGTAGGAAGATGAAGAAAAGGAAAAGAAGAGGAGGAGGTGGTAGTGGTGGAGAGGAGGTGTGAGGGATGAGAAGAAGTAGAGGAAAAAAAAGTTGGAAAAGCAGGGTTGCGCAAAATTATTTGACTCCTTTCTCTTTCGACCAGTCGGGTTATGACACGAAAGAAGGAAATCATCTTTAAAGCTAAGCCCCTCCGCTGATTAATGTTAGTCTCTTAAAACTCATTCATCACGACAGCAAGAAACTTGTCACATTTTTTAGACGCAGACCTCCGGGAAAAAAGGGTCATTTTAATGGCGTGGTAAATTTTTCCTCCTCCTCCTCCTCCTCTCAACCTTCTTCTCCATTTTGAAAAGAATTTTTTTTCCTTCCTTCCTTCCTTCCTTCTTCTTTCCGGGTCCTTAATCGTCTTCTTTTTTATCTCTTCCACTCCTCCTTCCTCCCTCCTTCTTCTTCCTTGCGAATTTTTTTAAAAGTCATTCATACGTTTTAAGTTTTAAGATAAGATTAAAAATGTCTTTAATCGACTTTTCCAAAATGGCGAAGGTCACACAGAAAATAAACTTTAGAAGGCTGTGGTTGGGTTTTAATATGTTGTGACAAATTCCTTTGTTTTTACTTTAGTTTAGGAGGTGTTGTTTGACCGAGTTTGGTTTGGTTTAATATCGATGGTATTTTTATACTGGAAAGGAAGTTTATACTGTAAGATAAGAGAGAGAGAGAGAGAGAGGGAACAAACAAACTGAGATGAGGAAGATAGAGATAGAAGAGGATGATGAGTCAAAAGCCAGATGGGAGAAACAACAAAACAACCGAAGTACAACCGCACACCTCACTCACTCACCTCAAAACCATAATCGTGTCTCCTCCCACGTTTCGTATGAGGAGATATAATGTGGTGCCTTAAATTTTGGATTTCTTGTCTTCTTCCACGTCGTCGTCTTCCTTTTTCCCATTTTTGCTTCCTCTCTTCTCTGTTTATCTTCTTCACTCCTTTTATACGTTCTTCTTCTTGTTCCTGTTTTTCTTCTCCTTTCTTCTGTCCTCCTTCTCTTGTCTGTTTTTCCTCTTTCTCTTGTTTTTTTCATTCTTCTTCCTGTTTTTTCTTTTTTCTATTTTAATTTTATATTTTGTCCCATTCATTTTGTTTTCTTTTCTTTCTTTCAATCGTCCTTTTTGCTTCTGTTTTCTCTCTTACTTCCTGTTATTTTTATTTCCTCTTCTATCCTCTGTTCCTTTCCAGTTGACCTACCTTTTTCTTTTAACCTCTTCTGCTTCCTTCTTCTTCCCGTCTTCTTCATTATTTTGGAAATCTAGCTTCACTACTCTTCTCTCTTTTTTTGCTCAACTTTATTGTTTCTTTTGTTTTCCTACTTTTCTTCTCCTCATTTCCATTTTATTTTTATTTTTATGGTTTTCTTTGGTTTGATCCTCCTCTTTCTACCCCTTCTCTTTCCTTTTCTTTCTGTTTTCTTTCTTATCTTCTATGTTATCTCTTTCTTTATCCTGTTTATTCTTTTCCTTGCTCCCTTCTCCCTTATATTATGCTTCAACTCTTTTCTTTCTTAGTGTTCTCTGCTTTGTTCTTCCAATTTTTCTCCTCTCTTTCTTCTTTTCTTGTATTTACCGTTTGTTTTTTGTATTCTAGTTACTCTCTCCATTCCCCTTCACCCTCTTTTTCCCTCCACATCCTTTCTCTTCCTCTCCTTCTCTTCTCAAAATAACGCTTACAGCTTAAAATTGGTCATTCGTATTAATTTTTGTTTATGACCCGAGTGTGGAAGGTGAACGTGAGGAGGAGGAGGGAGGAGACACAGAAAAAGGGAGGAACGGAAGAGAACAGGGTGGAAGAGGGCAATTGGGTATAAAATGATTAGGTCTGGGTGCACGAAAGTTCTCAATAAATCCATCAAGATTTATTATTACAAATTTATAAGCTCGTTTATATATATAAGAGCGGGGTTGTAGTGGGGGGGGTGAGGGGTAGAGGGAGGTAACAATAAAAATTTCTTTTATTATAAATCAGCAATTTTTATCATTCGACTGCAACCGTTCAAAAAATATCTCGATTAATCTCTTTAATGGGGAAAAGAATTATGTTGGCAGTTCCGAATCCTTTTTTTGTTGGGAAATTTTATTAATATACATTGATGGAGGAGGTGGGGAGGTTTTTCGGATGAAGATGACATAGTCTTTTGTTTTATATAAGAGAAAGAGGAAGGAGGAGAACGTGGAAAAGGAGGAAGAGGCGGGAGGTTGATGGACACGTGGATCCGAACTCGTGATCAAACTGTTAACTAAACGCTTTCTATCTGGAGGGCTTTGGCGGTGTTGAAAGATGTCTCTGGCACTGTAAGAAACCGTTTCTCAGATAATTTATCTTGTGTCAGTGTTGTCTGATGAGTCACGTGATTGTACGTACAGAATGTTTTAGAAAAGTTAGAGGATGGAGTGTTGGAAGACCGGTTGACCAAGAAGAGGTCTCCATGTTAGTTGTTCAAAACCGACGTAGTACTACTTATTATAACACTACTATATATTGGATGGACCGGAAAATAATGTCGGTTCTGTTTGCTACACCAAACGTTGCGGTAAAAGTGATAAATCTGGCGAACCTCCATCTTCTCTCTTCTATTTTTCTTTTCCTTTGCTTTTTCTAGTCTTATTTCCCCTCTGTGTCTCCCTCTATCATCCTTTCTTTTCTTTTTTTCACCGAGCAATCATAATCCAGCTCAACATTTTAGTCTAAATAACTTTTCTTCTCTCTACAGCCTTTTGGAATTGAATCAGCCATATTTTCTGTGTATCGGGAGTAGTATAATACCAGTAGCTCCTCTTAACCCATCACTTGGTTTCGTGGCACTACGTCTACAGTCGTTTTTTGGTCTTGTTTGCAAAAACACTCAATTAAGACTTATAAAAAGAAACATTTTCCCCATTCTTTACCTACGACCAAACCTCTCTTTTAAAGATTTCAAATCGTTTGACCTGATTTTGCATCTAAAAATCGTTTTTGCGACTTTCCTCGAATTCGTTTCTTAGTCATTTGCATAAGCAACGAGTTGGGTGGTTGTACGGGGATCGTAGTCAGCAATAACATTGTACGAGTCAATGAGCTTACAAGTAGTTAGCAGTGAAAAAGGCCATAAAAACCGTGTTAAACGAGTCGGTCATTATGTAAAACATCATTAATCACGAGACACAAAATAAGGTGCAACTGGTAGGAAATAAAAGGGAGGAAAAGTGGCGAAAGAACTTCCTTCCCATCCAACAGCGACAAGACGACAGTGAGTAAATACCAAGGAGAGAGGGAGGGGAGAGAATGAAAATAATTAAGATTAGAAAAATTTTCACTTCCCGTCTTGAAGTAAGGAGAGAAAAAAGGAAGAAAATGGGAAACCAAAAATTTTTGTACAGGAAGGTTGAATATTGTAGTGAAAGGTTAAAAGCTTTCGGGAGAAGAAT